>CM076578.1:338463123-338810759 GCA_034641835.2 Pinus albicaulis | reverse complement strand
ACCACATGAAAATAGGAAAAACAAAAAGCTAAAAAGAAACCCTAGGGTCTGAAGTAGCTGGATATGCAGGAATAGGAAAAACGACAGCGGTCGTAATTTAAAACCCGTGTGGAGTCGCCATTTGTTAGTATGAATCCTTCGTCGAGGCGTACGAAAAAGGACCACTTTAGCTACGCATAACTAATAGCCCTAACAACAAAAGTGGCTGCTAATATCTTCAGATCTGCAATTGGTTAGACAAGAAAATAGCTGCAAAATACCAGATCTATATATGGAAAGACATTAAGCAGTAAAATAAAGGGTTTGCTCCATGCATCCACCAGACAAGACAAGAACACGATTTTTTGAAAGAATTTTATATTACAGGGCACTTGGGAGGAAAACAAGAAGGTGTATCCAGCTCTCCTCAATGGGATGGGTTCTTTGTAGTCCTCAGCACTTCAGATCTAAGCTTTCTCTCTCTTGTAGGTGTAGAAAACCCAATGCAAAAATGAAGCTCAATGGGAGAAAATGATGAAAAAATGAGACCAAGTGTATAGATCCAGAGTGATCTAGTAGGCAACAAAAGGTGAAGAATGATGGGGAAAACCCTCCTATTTATAACAAAATATTGGGTCATTCTCGATCTTGGTGCATGATTAAAATAATGTTAACCAAATCTAGATCCACCTTTTATGGAATATTTTATTATATTTGTTGGAGGGAAAAAGTATTTGACTTGGGTCAAATCCCTTTATTTGTCAAAAATAAATAAATAAATGATTTATTTATCTTTTAAAGGAAGTGGTTGGAAGATAATCAAATAAATAATGATTTATTTAATTATTTGTGGGTGATTTGGTCATATTTAACAAGGAATATTATCTAAATAAGATTTAAATAATTATTCCTAGAAAATAATAAGATAAATAAAGGTTTATCTAATTAATTTCTTTTTTTTTTGGGTTAAACATGGATGAGGTCCTAAAGGGGGGTCCAAACAAAACTACAAGAGGTGATTTGAAAGGAAGAAAAGCTGATTAAAAGGGATCTGAGGATGAGGTATCAGATCTGAAAAAGGGAAGGCTGAAACTCTGAAAAATCAGACACCTGAAACAACGAAAACTCTTCCACCAAAAGTGGAGGGTACTGAAGCCCTAGGGGGCTAGGTTCCCACTTAGATGAGCAAAAGCAGATTAGAAACATGTCGAAACGGGCTGAGACAGAGGCTGGAAAACCCTGACAGAAGCTTCAGAAAAACCCAGAAAAATTTCAGAAAAACAGCAGAAAAAAGTCCAGGTCGCGGTTTTTGACCAGTTTTTCGCTCCGGTCGCAGTTTTGGGGCTATTTTCTGCGACCTGAGGCTTGAGGTCGCACTTTTTGGGCCAAAAAGTGCGACCTGCACTTCCGGGACTCTCGGCGGCAGATTTCAGAAAAAAATGTCGTCTCAGCTGCGGCTAATGTCGGTCACCTGCGCAATAGGGCCAGAAACACATGGAAGTTAGAAATTTTAATGTTTGAGGGCTTTATGAGGAAAAAACCACATGAAAATAGGAAAAAAAAAAAGCTGAAAAGAAACCCTAGGGTCTGAAGTAGCTGGATATGCAGGAATAGGAAAAACGACAGCGGTCGTAATTTAAAACCCGTGTGGAGTCGCCATTTGTTAGTATGAATTCTTCGTCGAGGTGTACGAAAAAGAACCACTTTAGCTATGCATAACTAATAGCCCTAACAACAATAGAGGCTGCCAAACATCTTCAGATCTGCGATTAGTAGTAAAAATGCTGCAACAAACAGATCTATAAATGGAAAGACATTAAGCAGTAAAGTAAAGAGTTTGCTCCATGCATCCAACAGACAAGACAAGAACACCATTTTTGAATGAATTTTTATATTACAGGGCACCTGGGAGGAAACAAGAAGGTGTATCCAGATCTCCTCAATGGGATGGGTTCTTTGTAGTCCTCAGCACTTCAGATCTAAGCTTTCTCTCTCTTGTAGATGTAGAAAACCAAATGTAGAAGATAGAGCTCAATGGGAGCAAAATGGTAGAAATGAGACCAAGTGTATAGATCCAGAGTGATCTAATAGGCAACAAAAGGTGAAGAATGATGGGGAAACCCCTCCTATTTATAACAAAATATTGGGTCATTCTAGATCTTGGTGCATGATTAAAATAATGTTAACCAAATCTAGATCCACCTTTTATGGAATATTTTATTATATTTGTTGGAGGGAAAGGGTCTTTGACTTGGGTCAAATCCCTTGATTAGTCAAAAATAAATAAATAAATGATTTATTTATCTTTTTAAGGAAGTGGTTGAAAGATAATTAAATAAATAATGATTTATTTAATTATTTGTGGGTGATTTGGTCATATTTAACAAGGAATATTATCTAAACAAGGTTTAAATAATTATTCCTAGAAAATAATAAGATAAATAAAGGTTTATCTAATTAATTTCTTTGATTTTGGGTTAAACATGACTGGAATAATAATTAAATTATGGTTTAATTAATTATTCCATGAGGAAAATCAAACAAATATAGGTTTGTTTAATATTTCCTTTTGGGGTTTCCTGTTTTAACATAGTGAAAGTGGTTTTACTTAGGGTAAAACTGGTCTTACATGGTATACTTGGGTCCATCTAATGATAATAAGTTAGATGACCAAAAAAATGGTAAATCAGGGTCCCATATAGAATGCACCACCACTAGTGCTTTTCCGATCATCAACACTTCCAGCCCAATCTGCATCAGTGTAAGCATGAAGAGTAAGATCAGCATTCTTTGGATACCATAGACCAAAATCTTGAGTTCCTTGTAGATATTTGAATATTCTTTTGACAGCCTGAAGGTGAGACTCTTTTGGATTAGCTTGGAATCGTCCAACAATCCCAACTGCATGCATAATGTCTGGTCTAGTCCTAGTGAGATAAAGTAGACTTCCTATCATTGATCTGTATTCTGGTTGATTCACCGTGGGAGAATCATCATGAGAACTGAGATTGCATCCGGTTATCATTGGTGTACTTACAGGTTTGCATTCTTCCATGCCATACTTCTTCAGAATTTGCTTAAGATATTTTTCTTGTGATAGGAATATACCGTCTACAGTTTGATGCACTTGTAAGCTAAGAAAGAATGTTAGTTCTCCAAGTAAGGACATTTCAAATTCTTGCTGCATGACAGAAGCAAATTTTTGACTCAAAGATTCTTCATTACTCCCAAATATGATATCATCAACATATACAACCACAATCAATAGTTTATCATTTTCAACTTTTGTGTATAAGTTGCTATCAGCAGACCCCTTTGAAAATCCTTGTTGATGAAGATATTTGTCAACACGATAATACCATGCCCTTGGAGCTTGTTTGAGACCATATAGAGCCTTTTTAAGTCTACAAACAAGATTTTCATCATTTCCCAAAATGAATCCTTTTGGTTGTTCTATATATACTTCTTCTTCTAGATCACCATTAAGAAAAGTAGATTTAACATCCATTTGATAAACTTTGATTTGTTGATAACTTGAAAAAGCAAGAAACATTCTTATGGCTTCAAGTCTAGCTACAAGAGCAAAAGTTTCTTCAAAGTCTATACCTTCTTGTTGAGTATACCCTTTGCAAACCAATCTAGCTTTGTTTCTTACAACATCCCCATTCTCATTTAACTTGTTCTTGAAAATACATTTAGTTCCAATGACATTTTTATCATGTGGTCTTGGTACCAATTCCCAAGTGTCATTCTTTTCAATTTGATCGAGCTCTTCATCCATGGCTTGCTTCCAAAATTCATCTTTGCTAGCTTGATTGACATTGTGTGGTTCAATTTTGGATAGAAGTGCCAGATGACTAGAAGATCCCACCAGAGTTCTCCTTGTTCGTACACCCGATTCCTTGTCTCCCAAAATTTGAGACTCAGGATGATTCTTTTGAACATATCTGGATGGAGCTTTTTCAGATAGATCATTTTCAGGTTCTTCATTTGATCCATTGTCTATATCATTTCTATTTGATGTAGAAGGACATAAGTCACCATCATCTTCTTTTGTTGTTTGTTTTTCTTCTTTAGGAGCTGCAGGAGACTCATCAATAACAACATCAATACATTCAACAATCTTTCAAAGCCTTTTATTGTAACATTTGTATGCTCTGCTTGTAGATGAGTAACCAAGAAGTATCCCTTCATCTGATCTAGGTTCAAACTTGCCAAGCTTTTCATCATTATTTTTGATAAAGCATTTACTTCCAAAAATTCTAAAATGCTTTACAGAGGGAGAATTAACATACCAGAGTTCATATGGAGTTTTGTCACTATTTACCCGAACATGTGCCTTGTTGAGAATATTTGCTGCTGTATGTGCTGCTTCTCCCCAGAACATGTCAGGAGTTCCAGAATCATCAAGCATAGCTCTAGCCATTTGTTGAATAGTTCTATTCATTCTTTCTGCTACGCCATTTTGTTGTGGAGTGCCTGCTACAGAGAACTGTCTTTTTATGCCATGTTGTTCACAAAATTCAAAGAATTCATTTGATGTATATTCTCCTCCTCGATCAAATCTAAGACAATTGATTTTTAGATCTAATTCATTTTCTACCAGTGCTTTGAAGCTCTAAAATTTTTCAAATGCTTCATCTTTGTGTTTAATGAATCCGATCCAACACATTCTAGAGTAATCATCAATAAATAAGATATAGTATTCTTCCCCACGTGGTGACTTTTTCCTCATAGGTCCACATATTTCAGTATGAATGAGTTCAAGAGGCTTACTTGATGATCCTTCTTTTGCATTAAATCGTACTCTGGTCTGCTTACCGAATTGACACGATTTGCATATGATACTTTCTGGTAGATTAATATTGGGAAGATCATGAACAGCTTGAAGTCTGCTTGCTTTGTTGATTTGAGAGAAGCTCAAATGTCCCAGCCTTCTATGCCATAGCAAATTTTCTGAAGACTTGCTCAAGTAGCATTGATCTTTGCAGTTCAGTACATACAGGTTGCTTGGATTTCTTTTCCCTTTTATAATAATTTTACCTGTATCAAGATCACGAACCACACATTCTTTTGAACTAAAGACCACTTATGTTCCTTGATCACACATTTGACTTACACTTAACAGGTTATGCCTTAATCCATCCACATACATGACATATTTAGCCTTCACCTTTTCTTTTAGAAATACTGACCCTTTTCCTTTAATTACAGCAGGAGTATCATTTCCAAATGTAACTTTCTTTTCTTTTTCCAGAGCATTATAAGTATGAAGTTTGCTTTTGTCACCTGTCATGTGTCTTGAGCACCCACTATCGATGTACCATTGATTTTCTTCACCTTATGCAAATAATGCTATCCCACAATTTTCAACTGGCGGTTCTTTCTTTTTCCACACTTTAGAGCTTGAGGGAACATGTTCTTTTGGCTGGATCTTGTTCCTGCATTCAGATTCTTCATGGCCAAAGTTATTACAATAAGTACATTCAAATTCACTTTGAAGAGGAGAAAAATTGTTATAGGTATTCTTCTTTGGTTCAGTATCCAACCTTTTCTTTCTTGCTTCTCTTGTCATGATGGTTTTATATGCAACACATTGAACAGCTTTATGACCAAAATTGTGACATGTGAAACATTGCCCATTGAAGTAGAAATTTCTACGATCATGGAATATTCTATTTGAATTTACCTGTTGGGTGTAGCGTCTTTGAAAGTTATCCCTATTAGTGTTCCTTGAATTGAGATGGTCCTGCTTTCCCTGTAGAGATCCTTTATTCCCTTGTTGAGTTGCTGAATGTAGTAAACCACCTGTAGCTGCTTTTAGATAGTTTGGTGCTAAAGCTTGAGAAGATTCTCCGGTATATCCAAGACCTGTCTTTATAAGAGGAGAACGTTGTACCTTGATAATCTCATCTAAGGTTTCAGATCCTTTAGCAAATCTAAGATTCAAGGTCTTTGCTTTCTCAACTTCTTTTCTTCGACTTACCACTTCACATTCCAATTTTTCAATATGTTTCTTTGCTTCTTCAAGCTGCTTTTCAATGGTCTCTCTGATTATCTTTTGTTCTTCTAAGAGAATTTTATAATCTTCTAAGCATAGTTTGAGTTGATTGTTTTCTTCAAGAAAATCATTTTCCTCTAGAGCATCCATAAAAGTATCCTTTTCTTCTTTTTGTTCAAATTCCATGAGAAGTTCAAGAAAATCATTTTCCTCTAGAGCATCCATAAAAGTATCCTTTTCTTCTTTTTTTTCAAATGCCATGAGAAGTCTAAGATCTTCTTCACATTCTTCCTCACTATCAAATGACCCATCACTGTCTTCATTAGTATAGTAACTTTTCTTAGAGCTAGATCGGTTCTTATTCCTTCTTGCTACTTCTTTTCCTTTATAAGGACACTTTGCAGCATAATGACCAACTCTTCCACAATCAAAACATTTGAAAGGAAGCTTACCTTTGAATCTTCTGGTTCCTTGTTGGAGTCTTCTCACAAAATTTGCTTCTTCTTCGTCGGATATATAGCTAGATTCCTTGACAACTTCCTTTTCTTTTCCTTTTGCAGACGCCTTAAAAACAGCTTCTTTGATTTGAGAAGGACCTCCTTGTCTCATTTCAAAAGCAGTCAGGATACCATGTAACTGAACAATAGTAAGAGTTTACAAATCTTGCCTTTATTCTATAGTTGAAACTTTAGAGTCAAATTTTGAAGTCAAAGATCTTAAGACTTTTTCCACCAGAGTATATCAGCTATGGTTTCGCCCAAATTTCTCATTCGATTTACAATATCATCTAGACGTAAAAAGAAACCGGCAATACTTTCATCACTATGCATTTTTAAATTTTCATATTCAATTCTGAGAGTTTGGAGTTTTGCACTTTTTACCTTTGTATCTCCTTCATAGCTCAGAATGATTTTGTCCCATATTTCTTTTGCTGAATTTAGCTGCATCACTTTAGCAAATTATGGTTCAGACATGCTTCCTAATAAATCATTCACTGCTTTGGCATTGATTTCATACTTCTTCCTTTCTGCCGCATCAGTAGGAATACTTGTCGGATATTGATAACCTTCTTCCACGATTGCCCATACTTCTGCACCAAGACTTTGCAGATATGCTTTTGTTCGTACCTTCCAGAATATCAGATTGCTTCCATTGAATAGAGGTGGCTTTATAGACATTACTCCTTCAAGACTTCCCATTGTGACGAATCTCCTTCAAGCGATCAAGCTTCTGCAGAAGAGCCTGCTCTGATACCAATTGTTGGGAAAAATACTGAGAGGGGGGGTGAATCAGTATTTAGGGCATACTCAAAACTTTTCACTTTTTCTTACTTCTAAAACCCATACGCTACTTTCCTGATACATACTCGCGTATATACGTGGATACCCTTTATGAAACTCGCGTATACACAGAGATCTAATTATGCCATTAATTCTTCACATATATCATTCCATCATTCATTCATCAGATGTTCAATAAACAGTAAACATGTGCAGTAAGAACAGAATAAACCATCACACATAAGCATCACACATGAACACCGGGATTTTAGGTGGAAACCCAAGTCGGGAGAAAACCACCGCTGCAGTTGCTCAGCCTTCAATATTTTATTATAGAGAAAACATCTTGCAACATATGTGCTGGCGCAGACTTGACCAGCACGCAGGCACCCACCTGCGCTCGTTTACCAGCCTCTCCTGGAAGGGAGCTCCAACCCCCTGACTCGTTTACCAGCCTCTCCTGGAAGGGAGCTACGACCCCCTGATCTCGTTTACCAGCCTCACCTGGAAGGGAGCTACAACCCCCTGACTGAAGGCTACAACCCTCAGCACCTTTATGGACCACATTTCATCAATTTTCACACTGGATCCAAAGCTTCCTTTAGGACACAACTTGCAGGCCACGTTTCATCATATTTTCAGACTGGACCCACTCCACATATTTAAGCACAGTCAAACATGAAACTGATACATATAACTCACTGACAGATATCTGTAAACCAGCAGAACAGATCAGACTTTTCTTACCACAGACTTCAGCAAACCCTAGTTTGCATACGCGCTTTCCTTTCACTGATGTCGCGTATATACGCGCTTCCGTTCACATAAACTAGCGTATACTTTTGTACATATTATAGAGCTAATTTCATTGCGCATACGCGCTTTCTCTTCATCGAAGATGCGTATATACGCGCTTCCTCTGCGGTGAACTAGTGTATGGTTCTTCAGACATTTAGGTCATTACAATTCTTCAGAACAGATACATCACACATATTTTACCCTTTACTTTAGACAGATGTTCAGCTTATCTCAGATCTAATCATTCCGTAAACAGATCTAGCAAATACAAGTACATTTCAGATCTAGATACCCTTCTTCATCATTGGTGCATTATGCATTCAGATCTAACATTCAGCTGTAACCCTTTCCATTCAGATATACTTCAGAGAGAAGTATTCATTCAAGCTCAGACATCTTGCACCCACACTCATAATTTGCACAATGAATTTCTTCTCTTTATATAGGTTTACCCTTTTTCAATACCATGAGCCAAAACCACATTAATTCCAATGGTATTCCTGGACGGGGTCATTTAGACGAATCATTACCCAATACAATGGGTCAATACCATGGTGGCTACCCTTGGTTTTGCACTTTATGAGCGCTTTTGCCCATACGTGACTTGGAACGTATTTTCCCGCGTGCATACGCGACTTCTCCTAGACAAATCTGTGTATTCATTGAGACATACTCTTTTCATCATAGATCTAGCACTTACTGAATTCCTTTCTTCATTTCCTTCTGTACTCACTGTAGTTACATCAAATTTAAGTTCATCAAGACATATTCTATCAAGAACAACTTGCCATCATCTTGATCAAATGGGTTGCCATTCAAGGACAACATTCAGCATCATATTGCTATCAAACATCATTTCACATCAGATTTACATCATTTACCAAGTCCATCAGGTCAAGAATAACTTCATCAGGTGGATTGCCATCAAGGACAACACATGCCAACAATCTCATGTCTTTATCTTCATTCAGTGGGTTGCCATCAAGGACAACACTCGGCATCATATTGCCAACAATCTCAACCCTCATGAGCGGGTGGCCCTACAAGTAGCCCCCCACATGCCCGGATGACCTCTCCATTACAACCCTTTGATTTAGCTCCATAGATTTGATGATGTCGGCCTCAGCCGCTTGCAGCATCGTTTTTTATTGCATGTATCAGTTAGATTTTCAGATCCCTTTCCTGTTTACAGGGGCATCTGGGTTGTATTTATATCTCATGTACTCAAATATTATTGTACAAGTCCTGGTTGTTATCACAGGCACAATATGTATGTCGGATTCATTATCATGTTGTTTATTTGGCTCATGTTTATGCCAGCATGTACTATATTGTTTAGTCCCTTTGTTTACTGGACGCCTTATTCTTTGTACTTTGTCTCGGCGGGCATAGGTATGCCTCCCCCACCACCTATAGCACCGGTAATCACTCATAAAAGGGACTTGTCGCACCTGTAAGTCTCGCCTCCTCAAGGTCTAGTCCTTTCAACACTTTGATCTACCTTATACTTCTCTCTCCTTGACTTCTCCTTTGGTGTCTACTGACTGAGTTCTTACAACGTACTTCGATCATACGATTAGCTCCTAATGCTCGCACGCTGGGGGAAATATTTTTACACCATTTTTTGGTCATCTAACCTATTGTTATTATATAGACCCAGGTACACCATGTCAGACCAATTTTACCCTAAGTAAAATTGCATTCACTATGAAAAATAACTTAGTAAACCACCTTTATTAAGTTGTTTATGGTCTAAACAGGAAACCCCATGAGGAAATATTAAATAAATCTACATTTGTTTGATTTTCCTCAAGGAATAATTAGTTAAACAATAGTTTAATTAATATTCCTGGTTATATTTAACCCAAAATAGGGAAATTAATTAGATAAATCATTGTTTATCTTATTATTTCCTAAGAATAATTATTTAAACCTTATTTAAATAATATTCTTTGTTGAATATGACTAAACCACCCTTAAATAATTAAATAAATCATTATTTATTTGATTATTACTCAACCACATCCTTAAAATGATAAATAAATCATTTATTTATTTATTATTTATAAATAAAGGGATTTGACCCAAGTCAAATTCTTTTTCCCTCCAACAAATATAATAAAATATTCCATAAAAGTTGGATCTTGATTTGGTTAATAATATTTTAATTATGCACCAATATCTAGACTAACTCAATATTTTGCTATAAATAGAAGGGTTTTCCCATTAATTTACCACCTTTTGTTGCCTAAAGATCACTCTGGATCTATACTTTTGGTCTGACTTTGATCCACCATCATAATCATATTTTGCTACCATTTTTGTCTGGGTTTTCTACACCATCAAGAGAGAGGAATTTTAGATCTGAAGTGCTGAGGACTTACAAGAACCCATCCCATTGAGGAGAACTGGTAACACCCTTCTGTGTTTTCCTCCCAGGTGCCATTAATACAAAATTCATTCAACATATTCTTGTCTTGTCTATTGGATACATGGAGTAAATCTTGTTTTTTCTACTGCTTAATGTCTTCTAATGCATAGATCTAGGCTTTTGCAGCATTTATCTTGATCACCTAACTACAGATATAAGGATATTGGTAGCCATCTTTGTTGTTAGGGTTTTTTTTTATGCACAGCTGAAGTGGTCTTTTTTTTAACTCTTGGAATTAAGATTCATACTAACAATGAGGATATGCAAAGAGATATGGTGTTACACGTTATTTTGTCACCATGAAATTTGACTGTTTATATAGGTCTATCACCACCTATATCATGTTCCCTTAGAACCTAAAAACCTTAATGTTCCTGATTCAAGTCTTGGAATTGGAGAAAAGCTCTATAAAACCCTTCAAAGTCTACCTCCGCACTTTTTCTAGCCTTTTCCTGTGGATGTGCTGCTATTTTGTCTATAAACTGCGGCAACCCCCACACATTTTGCTACTATTACCTACGGACCCCCATGAAAAGCATAATAAAATAAAAAGTAAATTCTAGAAGCCTAGCTGGTCGAATATTCTCCCAACTGGAAGCTTCTAGAGTCGCGATCAGTTCGAGATTTATCCCTCCACTCATGGAGCTTATCCCTTGGTTCATGGAGCTCAAATCCTTTCATGAGAGGAATCCATCCCCCTTTTCATGGAACTGAAACTACCTCCATTTCCCTATAAATTGAGCTCAAGTTTCAGGTTAAAGGGTAGATGCTGAGTAAATTGTAAAGGTAATTGCTGAAGAGAATTCCCAAGAGTGCATACTTTCTACACTAGTGAGTTGTTGTTGGCATGAGAATGATCACAACCTTATGTCCATAACTCCATGTTGGTATTCAAAGAGGAAGTCTTATCAAACAAAAGGAGAAACGATTGTTCAGGACCCCGGGAGTAATCTGTATGACACCAAGGCATCAGGTTGTAAGATTACTCTTTTTATTCATGATAATACATATGGATCTCTTTTTCTCATTGAGTTGTTCTTATGCTTATTGAAATAGCATCAATACTTAGATTCCTTGATCACTAAGGTTGGTTAGCTTTTCTTTGCAAATTCTTTGATTATTTTGTCTTGTCTTTGATTGCAGGCTCTACTTATTGGAGAAGCCACTTTGGAGCGATGGTACAAAAGACTACATCGAACGTTTGTATTTCAAGGTAGGGGCATGTCCTCTCTAATTTCTTATAATAATTCTGAAATGAAATTAATCTAGAGAAAAAGGTTTCCAAATGGATTTTTATTTCTAGCTACTCGCGGAGTACTAGGAGATCGCTCTTTGCCGCAAGAGGGATTAATCCGCATAACAAAATGGCGGCCATACTGGGGATCTAGAACTTGGCTTTCTTTATTTATTTTCATTTTTAATTTTAGATTTTTCTGATTTTTTACTTCTCTAAGTCGGGTTGGGAAGATAACTTTTAAGAATCCCTAAAAAAGAGATTTGATTATTTATTTTTATAAGTTTTTCCTTGCCTTCACAGTTTTCAGTAGAAAACAGTGCGGCAACCTCCGTAGTTTTTAGTCCAAAACAGTGCGCATGCGCTCTATTTTCCATTAGAAATGGTGCACCCCCCGGAAATTTTTTAAAAAATTAAATTTGTCTTTTTTACAGCCAGATAACCTGATTCTTCAAGTTTTTCCTTATCCATTTACAGTCTCATCAGTCTCTGTTAAGTTAATTGGTTTTTTTGAGAAATTTTTAATTTGATTCCCTTTGGTCATTACTTCAAGGTTTGTCTCAATTCTTAGCAATTTTTGCATCTTTTTGCTTTTGTTTTTGCAAAAAAAAAATCCCCCTCATTCGTCAAGGGGGGCTAAATTGTGTACGAGTGTTAATCACCTTTGAGTGTTTTTACTTTTGACTTTTGGAATTCTTACCTAATTTTCTTTATTTACACTTGATTAGTTCCTTAGATTACATTGGTGAAGGAAAATAGTGTTGTTTTTTCTTTCGCTGAATTGGAATCATCTCGTGTTCAAGAATTCTCTTCCATAGATTACATTTGCATAGTTAGAATTCTCATTTTCAGAATATGAACGAAACTTGTCCATAGATTACATTTGCATAGTTTTCAAGTGAATTGTACATAGATTACAGCTGCATAGTTTACATTTTGAAAAACCAATCGTAGATTTAAATCAGTTTCTTTTATTTGAATTTACATGTTTTTATGCTTTTTTTAAAAACATAAAAATAAAAAATTAGAATTGATTAGCATTAGTTTTTCGTGATGAAATTAGTGCATTAGATAATTTGTTATATTTTCTCTTATCTATCAATTCTTGCATTGTTGGAAGTAAATGGAAACTCTCTCCTTACTTTAATTAAGATTCATCGAATTGAAAAGATTACATTATCATATTCGATTGCATTTAGTTTTAGGTCAGGTCATAACACCACTAGTTTCATATCCATTTGCCCTTTGAGTAATAATAGCCAAAATAACACAACGCTTAATAAAAATCATCTAGAATTTTTACATTTTCTAGGGCTCTTTCCACTAATGTAGTTTAGGATTAGTACTTTGGAATAGGAAGTAGTTAACTTGCCAAAGAAACTAAACAAACAATAGTATCTTGCGGTCAGAAAAAATTCCAATTGGTGCAATTGCACTCTAGGAAGCTCTTCTTAAAAGAGTCAAGCACGAGATCATGTCAGACCCAGTGAGGTATTCATACCTATCTCATTGGAAAAGATAGAAGATGTGCACATAATACAAACGGTAAACCTCAGATTAACCATTGTCCAGGAGCCTTGGGTCACTTGTTGGCAAACCTCGGATTTACCATGTCAAGGAGCCTTCAAGGGATTGAACTTGATACTCTTCCCTTGCGTGTATATTGGATCGTATATTGTTCCCCCAGGTGCATTTGTCTCTATTGGTGACCTTAGTGGCCATAATATTTAGGATTTTTCCCAAGGTGACAGTGGAGGGAAGTTCCCACTGTACCTCGAGCAGACGTTTACTAGTCTCACTTAGACTTTTTGGAGGGTGCACTTCACTTCAAAATGGCATAGTGGAGGTACTTGCACCGGTCTGTTTCATTAAGCAGGTTGTCAGGGTAACTGTTCCAACCTCCATTTTTCCACATTAATTTCCGCGACGTTGGATTTCATCACCAACTAGTGTTCCTATTGTGTAAACATATTGTTTGTGTGTGGTTTGAATCCTAGATTTGATAGCGCATGTTCATTTGTTTGTTTTTACCTTTTAGAGACATTAGGTGTGGATTGTGAATTTGAATTGTTAATATTTTTAAATTGTTAATAAAATTCATTGAAGTTGAATCTAATGAAAATTGTTCCGGAATTTACCAACAAAGGAAACCCTCTTAACGAGAATCCTAGTACTTTTCCTTGATTTAGAAATGTTGGTCCTCCTTATATGGCTACATTATCATTACCTAGATTTACAATAGGTTTACCAGTATGGTTATTTTCAACTTCGTTGGCCTCGAATACTCAAATTTTTCCACCTCAACCGAATGCTTCACCTCAACAGAGTTCACCATCTCAACATCACCAACCTCATGTTGACCATTTTCCCTCTTTTCCCAACATGTCTTCCTCCCTTTATTCTTCTTCGCTTGGTAAAATCCTTGATGCTAGTAACCAGGTGGCTAAGAAGAAGAAGAAGAAGCAAGATAAGAAATAATTCAACCAACCAACCATGGTTGTAAGTGTTAGTAATGTTAAGGAAACCTCCAACATGCATTGCAAACCCAAATACCCTTGCGATATTTGTAAGGGTGACCACTTCCTTATCAATTTTCCTAGTATTCCTAAGATCTTGGAAGTATGGTTAGAAAATTCCTATTAACTTACCGTTCTTCCATCAACCAGTGATTTTCAAGTTCCTAGGAAAAAGGGTAAAGTTAGGTTTCCGTGTTGGTTATGCAAAAGGAGTCATCAAACTCACATTTTCCCTCACATGGATGAAGCCTCAAAATTGTTGGAAAACGTTACTATTCCACAGCAAAAACTTCTAACTAGTTACCATCAACTTTCTCTCAACCTACTGTCAACTAACAGAGTGATTGATCGAATACCAAGTATAGTCAATCCCACTCTTCCATTGGAGAGTGAAACTAATATTACTCAGGTTGATGATCCATTAGTTGATCAAGTGGTCGACTTGATTTCACATTTAGGTGATCCCACTCTCCCTCTAGAGAGTGAAATTCATATCGCTCAGGTTATTCCTGTTACATCAGATTCTTCTACGCCAGGGGGCATTTCACCTGTTTCTAAAAAACCCCCTCCAAGTACCGAGTTCTTTTCCTTTGATTGGAATAGACTGACAGAACCTTTTCTTCCTTCTTCCATCCCTTTCTAAAACATTGTGAAGGCTCATGGTAAGAATGTGCACCACACAAATGTAGATGAAGGTGCTTCTGTTAGTATTGTTTCCTCAACTACTTGGCAAGCTTTGGGTTCTCCTCAGCGTATGCCTGTTACATAGAATTTGTCAGCTTTTAACATAACCATTAGTGAACCTTTAGGGATCCTTCCTAAGTTTCCTATTACCTTGGAAGTTAAAACAGACTGTATTGATCTTATGGTAGTCTGAGGCCCCTTGGATTTCAATTTTCTCCTTGGGAGAGACTATGTCTATGCAATGAAAGATGTCGTATCGACACTCTTTCACATGATTTATTTCCCTCACAATAGAAACATTGTGACTGTTGACTAGCTTTCATTCACTATTCTTGATTCAACTACCAACCATCTCACACCCCTGAATTTTCCTTTTACGGAAGTGGTATCTACCACGCCACAGGTTAATTATGTGGCAACTAGTACCATGTTTTTAGTTACCGATGCAAGCGAGCCTCTCACTATTTTCTCAACTTCTTTTGACTTAGATCCTGTAATTGACATGGTGAACCCTAGGGGGTATTTTAACAAGATGTTCTTATCCCTATTGAGTCCCTTGACATGTGTTCCTTCCAGAGAACTGTTCTTCCATATGATGAAGACCTCTTGGAAGCCATGGTCGAGGTGTGTCCCTTGACATGTGTTTCTTCTAGTTGGAAGCCATCAAACAAGTTTCTTTGAGGATAGTTCCTTTTACTGTGTCAACCTCGTTCAAAAATGAATCAGGTATTGAGGATAGTTCTTTTTATAGTATCAACCTCGTTAAAAAATGAATCAGGTATTGAGGATATTTCATTTTACTTTTCCAACCTCGTTAAAAAATGAATCAGGTATTGAGGATATTTCCTTTTAATAGTGTTAACCTCGTTAAAAAATGAATCAAGTATTGAGGATATTTCCTTTTACTATGTAAACCTCATTAAAAAATGAATCATGTACTGAGCATAGTTCCTTTTACTGTGTCAACCTTGTTAAAAAATGAATCAGGTACTGAGGATAGTTCTTTTACTATGTCAACCTCGTTAAAAAATGAATCAGGTTCCCATGAGCATAGTTCATTTTCTTGTGTCAAGCTCGTTAAGAAATGAAACAAGGTTTCATGAGCATAGTTATTTTCATGTGTCGAGCTCATTTAAAAAATGAAACAAATCCTCTCCTAATTGATTCGAGTCTTTGATTAGATCTTGTAAGTGTTAAGTCGATTCTTTCCTCTGATCTCGTAAATGAACCTTCATTCCATCCAACTATTAGTAACCAATAGTCTACTTAGTTGAATGAAATGAAGCTTGGGGGGCATGTGCTTTTGCAGGTTACACTAGGGGGGCATTGAAATAAACCTATCTAAAGCATGATTTTTCCTTTGATTCAAGCTTGTGTAAAAATGAAACAAACCTATCTCAAGCATAGTTTTCTTATGTTTCAATCTTGTGTAAAAATGAAACCAATTTGAAGCATAGTTTTCCTCTGTTTCAAGATTGTGTAAAAATGAAACTACTTTCAAGCATAGTTTTCCTCTATTTCAAGCTTGTATAAAAATGAAACCTATATGGAGTCCATTTCGGTCATTATTTTCAAGACTCGTTAAACTCATGAAAATCCCGAGATTATTTTGCTATCTTTCATTCTCGTAAAACACATGAAATTCCAAGTTATTTCCATCTTTTCCTGCTCGTAAATTAAATTGAAATTCGACCATCTTAGTATACTTTTATCACTTTTTTGGGCTCTTTAAAATTATGAAAAAGTGAAACCCTGGAGTTCTCTTTTTAGCCCTTTTCAGACTCTCAAAATATGAAAATATTGTCGAGTACTTGACTATTCGAACTCGTTAAATTAAATGAACAGTCGTCGTTTCAGTATAATTTTACCCCTTTTCCAAACTGAAATGGAATAATTACGAAAAAGGTATATGTTGACTAATCATGGTCAATAGAGTTCTCTCTTGAATTATTTTATCCTTTTTCGGGCCTGAGAGACTAAATTTATGAAAAAGAACAACCATGGAGTTTACTTATGTTTTTCTTCTAACTCCTTAAAACTGAAAATGCCCAGTTTCTCCTATACTGGACTCATTAAAATTTAACAGTAAATGACCTATTGATTACAAACAGGACTGAACGACTCCTTCTTAGGGTTCGATTTTAATACTAATATGGACTCATCTGAAGGATGAGCTTATACAAACAAGAAAATGTTATCCTCCTCAAGCTTATCAAAAATAAAGAGGTACTTTCCAGTAATGGTGGGGGGGAAAGAGAGAAAAATAATCCATTTGTCACCCTTGTTTATAAAGTAGCATACCACTCTTGAACACAACACTTTATCACACTCGTACCTGGGTTGCGAAATCCTTTGTCTAAAAGTTAATCGAACCACATTGAAATTCTTCAGCCAGTTTCTGGGTATTAGCTTTAGGTCAAATGCTGCCAAGCCATTTGCAGTGTCGTTATGTGTTCAAGAGAGAGTTCAAATAAATCATTCATTGCAAAAAAATTTCTCCATTCACGTTGACCATCCCTGATTCATTCCTTTCAAAAATTTCTTCAAAAATTGATCTAATGGTTTCGTGTCATGGGCTTTCCTATGACGGGTCACTTTCTATCGACGTCAGCTTATCATCTAGAAAGTTGTTCTATAATCCTATCAGTACCTTGGGATCTGCATGCCCTAATGGCAGGTTTCTCGCCTTCAACAACAGATTGCATCATTGACCTTCGATCGAACGATTCTATGAGTGTTCGACTGCAAATCATTCATTCACACGTCATAGATTGTACTGGAGTACTATCATCTCCATTATCATTATTATTGGTTTCTCTCACACTAGTAAATGGTTCACATCATTGACCGGTAATCAAGTGGTTTCTACCATGTTCGACTTCGACACAATCAATCGCATGGATAGATTCGTACTAGTTCAGGAAGCAGAAATCAAGACACTGGATCTATTTTCCACCATATAGACTATGAGGAGTTTTATTATTCATGTAATAGTAGACTACTCATGACAGATGGTTGCATCCATACTGTATCTATTTTTGATGTAATATTGAAACCATATATGTACTAAAACATTTAGTTAGTTTTGATCTGAGTATGGGAATGCATACCTTAGCAATGATATATATATATATATATATATATATATATATATATGTTTGCATTCAATGTTTTTACAGGTTTTCGACCGATGTCTCCAATACAATCCTCGGAATAATAAAGCACTTCACTCTTCATAATAACCTCAAACTTCGCACTTTAGGGGGCAACCTGTTACACATTATTTTGTCACCATGATGTTTGAATGTTTATATAGGTCTATCACCACCCATATCATGCTCCCTTAGATCTAAAAAACCTTAATGTTCCTGAATCAAGTCTTTGAATTGGAGAAAAGCTCTATAAAACCCTTCAAAGTCTACCTCCGCACTTTTTCTAGCCTTTTCCCTGTAGGTGCACTGCTCTTTGGTCTATAAACTACGAAAACCGCCACACGTTTTGCTACTATTACCTGTGGACCCCCGTGAAAATCAAAATAAAAGAAAAATTAAATTCTAGAAGCCTAGCTGGTCGAATATTCTCCCAACTGGAAGCTTCTAGATTCATGATCAGTTCAAGCTTTATCTCTCCACTCATGGAGCTTATCCCTTGGTTCATGGAGCTCAAATGCCTTAATGAGAGGAATCCATCCCCCTCTTCATGGAACTGAAACTACCTCCATTTCCCTATAAATTGAGCTCAAGTTTCAGGTTGAAGGGTAGATGCTGAGTAAATTGTAAAGGTAATTGCTGAAGAGAATTCCCAAGAGTGTATACTTTCTACACTAGTGAGTTTTTGTTGGCATGAGAATGATTACACCCTTATGTCAATAACTCCATGATGGTATTCATAGAGGAAGGCTTGTCAAACTAAAGGAGAAACGATTGTTCAGGACCTCAGGAGAAATATGTACGACATCAAGGCATCACGTTGTAAGATTACTCTTTTTATTCAAGATAATACATATGGATATATTTTTCTCATTGAGTTGTTCTTATGCTTACTGAAATAACATCAATACTTAGACTCCTTGATCACCAAGTTGGGTTAGATTTTATTGATTATTATATGTTGCAGATGCTTTTATTCTTTTGTCTTGTCTTTGATTGCAAGTTCTACTTATTGGAGAAGCCACTTTGGAGCGACGGGACAAAAGACTACATTGAACGTTTGGATTTCAAGGTAGGGGCATGTCCTCTCTACTTTCTTATAATAATTCTGAAATGTAATTAATCTAGAGAAAAAGGTTTCCAAATGGATGTTTGTTTCTATCTACTTGTTGAGTACTAGGGAGATCACTCTTGTCTGCAAGAGGGATTAATCCGCATAACATATGGGTAGAAAGAGGTGAAAGGTGGAGGGTTTAATTTCTTTATGGATAAGGACTAGATAGGTGGAGTTGGTTTTGCCACCTATTTTATTTTTTCTAAAGGCTCATTTGATCATCTTTAGAAGGTCCATTTCAATGAGAAACCAAAAGGAACAATAAAAAGAAATGGAGAAACCATTGGGACCCAGAGCTTTATCTGATTGACGATTCCAAATGGTAGACTTAAGTTCATCTTCTTCCACTTCTTTTATGATAGTTGAATTTGTCTCTTCTGAAATTAATTTAGGGATATGTCTTATTAATTCTTCATAATTTGGATTTACAAGATCTGTTGAAATTAAGCTTTCGAAGTGATGATAATATTTTTATTTATTTATTCTTCTACCTTTATTTCAACCTCCCTTTCTACTTTAGTTATCTCTATCTGATTTTTAATATTTCACATTTTGGTGCTGTTATGAAAAAAGGTCATGTTCTTATCACCGTCCTGAATCCACAAGTTTCTGGACTTTAACCTCGAAGTCCCTTCCTCATTTTTATTGTTTTTACATATTTACCAATGTATTTATTTTTCATTCAACCGATTCTCTTTTGTTACTTTTCCTTCCTCCATGATCTTCTAAACATTTTCTAGCTCCCTTTGCAACTCTATTTTTTTTTTTGAGTTTCTTTATAATGCAATCGAGTCCAGTATTTTAAATGTTTTCTGACATTATTTAAATTTTATTATGTATGTGTGTCCATTTATCTACCTTGACCTTCATTGCTTCTGGTAGCCCTTTTCTAGGTCAACTTCCACATAGATTCAAGCACATACATGCATATTTTCTTTTAGTTCGCTTCAATCTATATTTTTTCAAAACTTGTTGCCTATTTCTTTGACAGATTCATCTCCCCAGTAATGAAGAGGAAGATGGGGGAGGCAAACCCAAACTGGAACAACATTAGGGACATCAAGCTCTAGATCGAATTCAGGATTCCATCTATTTAAATATAAGCCTATATTATCCATGAATTAAGGCCCATTTCTAAAGATGAGATATTTGTCTCCTCTGGTTTCAAAATAAAAGGTAAAGAAGCCTCTACCACAAAAGAAAATAGATATTTTTCCTTGATTTAAGGGAGACCAATTTCGTTCAACCCATTTTTGCACAATTTTTTGATAGGGCCAAAGGCTAGTGAAATACCCAGCCAGACCCTTCTTAGACAATGAGAAATCATCTCTATAATGAAATGTAGGAGGAAGAACGATTTTGGGAATGCTCTCAAGATTTTCAACAAGATTGGAGACAGCAGGACATACTTTAGGGGGACTAGGGGAGCAGATGAGACTGGAAAGGCCATAGCAGTGTCGTTAGAGGGGGGCACAACAACGGAGCAAGCCCCCTCTAGATCAGACTATGTAGGGGCCATGGGGGAAGAAAACAAGGATGCGGGAGGGTTGTGACCTCAACGGGAGAGCATAGTGCATGCTTCTCAACAATTCTTCTTATATATAATATTTTTGTAGAAACAACACAATTTTACCCTAGAAACCTATTGTGAGAAAAACTAGCCATGAAGATATCTTCTATTTTTGTTTTTCTAGAATTATCCAAGTTATTGACCAATTGAGACCTCGCTCACTCATTTTTGGTACCTTACAATGGAGGTTTCCAATCCTTTAAAAGACCTCATTACATGTAATTCAATTTCATAGGTCACCAATATGACATGCTAAAAAGCATGATTGTGGATTAAACTCATTTGACTCTATGATTGAGTGTAGTTTATCTAACAATATTCCCTTTAAAATTTACTTTGGGAAATTCTTCAAATCCATTCCAAGAAAACATGCATGCACCCACCCCCCTCCCCCCGCCCCCCCATCACTCTAGAACAACAAGGTTATGCATACCTAACTAGGCTTTATAGTCATATGCCCATTTACATGTAGTTTAAAAATTCCATCTCAAAAGTTTTTTTTTTCATTTTTTCAGTTTTTGTCTTGCAACTTATGTCATTATCCTATCGCATTATCGCCTTCTCACACGTGATGCACTCCTCATGCCACCAAAATCTTGTTTTAAATACTAATGTGGGGTGAATTAGTATTTCATAAATTTAAACAATTAAGGATCACAAAGCATTAACCAATAACATCACATCAAGGAATAAACAAGAATTATATAATAATTTTATTTAGTTACATAGGAAGCTCCAAATTATAGTTTACCAGCTACAACTGGAAGGGCTACAACCCCAATATATTTACCAACCACTCCTGGAAGGAGCTACAACCCCTAATTTACTCGCATCCACTAGGAGGCAAAAACCTCTTGAAGGAAGCTACAACTTTTTTACCTAGCACCACCCTGCCGCCCTTAACAATAAAAGATAAAATAACACCCTTGGGATCCCATATCAAGAAAAATTACCAATTTATATCAATATCCAAAAATTTCAATAATCAAACTATCTAGTCATTTTCCTCTTACTTAACCATTGATGCTCATCAATTGTTGTTTCATTGTATCATAGTCAATAAACTTGTAACCATGCAAATTCACACCCTCTAGTTTCTTTCTCAAACACAACTCAATGTGCCTTTGGTCTTCCTTTTAGCGAACTTATAACTACCTCAAATTTGTTCTACAACTACACAAGCTCATGCCTCTTGGGTATTCCTTTAGTCACGAATGTCAAACAAGCTTCGACCTTTTATTCAGTTACCAATCTTTATCCAACTTTTCCAAGTGTCATTGAATTGTCACTACTATCTATGTTACACTTTAGGTTTACTACTTGAATATTTATATGTTCACTAGATATATTTTTTTAGTGATCCTAAAATATGCAATCTAAAAAAAAGATGTATTTTAATTCATACTTCTAATCAACTACTTAAATAGTTGGGCCTCAAACATACCTCAACATATCTCCTCAATTAGTCCAAAACAACTTTCCTCTAATGTACCATAAAAGAGACATAATTAAGGACCTCATATTGTGGTTTTAGTAGCTCGGACCTCCCTTAGAAACTCTACCTCAATAAATACTATCGGTCTACCTTAAAATATGCCTTAATATATCTTATAATATGACCCAAATTTATTGCCTCTGATCACCAAAATGTGTCTCAAGGGAGGCCAAACTGTGGCTCAAGGATGTTGAATTTTGTAGCTATGGTCGGTCTTCATAATTATTATTTTGGACTCTAATATAGTTTTAAAGCATGGTATTCATGCTATTGTCAAAAGAGAGAAACATTTGACATGTTATTCATGTCTGTTTTAAAAAAAAATGAATTTTTAATATTTAAATTTTTATCTCCAAAGAATCCAAATCGACCCTCCTATTCAAGTCAGAATAGCCTCAAATAACACCCATTTGGCCTATAAAGAAAGATATAAATATGTGTGAATATATCTCCTCTCATGTAAATTCTAATATGTTTCGTGGAAGACAAAATTTGAATGAATTGTTGCAAAAAGAAAGGGCTAATTTTAGTTTTGAAGGATGACCTTGAAGCTTGACCAAATCTCTTTTGAAAGGACAAAAAATCCTAAGGAGGCACATTGTTGAAGCTTGAACAAATCACTGCGTTAATACTTTTGTTGAAGGACTGAAACTCTGAGGCATTCTAGGGCTGCAAGACCAAAATTATCAAGTAAAAGAGAATACTGAAGTTCTTCCCTAACAAAACAAACAATACCAAATTTATTGGGCAACCAATTGACTTGACTAGGAGGCTAATGCACCAAGTTTTACCAAGCTTATTCTATTGGTCAATTTGACCTTGTAAATGACTAGGATGTCTAGGTTTGTCTCTTAATGAAAACAAGACTTTCTCTAATGAAAATTTTGTTGGTTTTTTCCCCCAAGTGGGTTTTCCCAGGGTAAAATCTTGTGTTATTTGTTTGGTTGTCTCTTCATGGACCTATTGTCATGAATGTTATGTTGTTGAAATATTCAGTGTAATTTATTAATGATGGATCATGGATAATAATGTGTAAAATAATTAAATCATTAGAAGTAATTATCAATATAGAAGACCCTATGAAAAATAAACACGGTATCATAGATATGATGAAAGAGTAACCTTGAAGAAGAATTCATTCTTGTTATGTTTTTAGCCCTAGAATCCTTTGTTCAAGATCGTATCTCAAAAGGAGACCAAGATCTGCTTATATCCTAAAAGAAGAATGAAAGAACTTACCTATGTCAATCCAGTCTAAATAGTGTTAAAAGGATTAACCATGTAAATATCTCAATATGCCTTTCAAGAAGACTGAAAATGTCTCAAGAAAAATCACAGAGATTGAGAAACCTCAAGGCCAAGGCACTTGGGAAGCCAAGTTTTTTTCCAGATTGTGGAATATTGCTAATAAATCCAAGATCTTCTTTGATTTCTATTAAACAGGCTCTAAATTTTGACTTGATTTCATTAATTTGAGAATTGAAGACCCCAACTCTTGAATATGTCGAAATAGATCTCATTCATAAGGTAAAAAATCCTCAGATGGAGGATACAAATGCTTATTCTCAAAAGGAGTTCCAAGTAGTCTGAGATGTTAAGTCAACAATCTAGAAAAGGTGTCTTCAAAAGTCTACCAAAATCTTATTACATTGCAAGGGATAAATTACTACTATGTTAAGAGTACTTACATTATTTTATAATGGTCGAAAAATGGATACCTCAATTTGAATAGCTAAAGGCCTCAGGACTGAATCTCAAAAAGTCAAGAATACCTCAGTCAAAGATAAAGGTTGAAAGGTCTCATAATCTTAGAGAATCTGAATTACTTCAGATAAGAAAAAGAAACCTACATTTTTTTTTAATTCGAAATATGTCTTTGTGATATATATAGGTCATGAATGTCAACAAGATGGTAGAACCATTGGGGCATCCTTGTTCAGAAGGAGAAGTCATGAGCATCATATTTTTAATGTTTTGTACTAACATACCAAGCCAAAATTAGCATTTGACTGTGCATAAGATATACTATTTGAATTATGGATGACCATATACATAAAATAAGGGATTGAAATTTTTTGAAGATATGTTATATCTTAAGGACTTTGTCTCCAAAAAAATCACTTCATAGTTATGGGTTGTCTAAAGAAGAGTATCTGAATTGAAACACGGACCTATAGAAAGATCAAAGAAGCTAGAAATATGTGGTTAATAATTGGAACAAGGGGTATGTATCATTAATAATTTCATTTGAAATTCTTTTAGAACTCCTATTTTCATCATAAAGGAGCTATGTCATTTAAGAACAAGTATGGGTCTCAAAAGTCCATATTAATTTTTAGTAAAGATTGATCTCTAAAGGATGGAAGATAAAAATAGTGAATAGATATATTTATGATCAACTGTGATATGGACCAAAATAAATAACATATGATTTCAGCATTACTCAAGTTACAAATACTTCAGTGATATATCATGCATTGCACCAATATGACTTTGATTATATTGAGTAAGATATAGTATATATATTTAGTACCATGATTTAATCTCTAAAGTTCCTCTATGGGTTAGAGGGAATTAAGAAATTTTATTGACCATAGGACTAATTGAAGGTCAAATTATTGAATTTGAAAAGTCTGACTATAAATTTTGCAAAATCTGAAGATGATCCTCTTAAGGTCACTTATTAAATATATTTGGTTCAAATATATTGACTTCTATTTTAAGAACCATAGGTAGAGTCTCCCTTCAATATTGTACATGAAAGACTTTCTTGATAAAGCCATTCACGGACCTAGTATTGTGGCAAGCTAAAGATACAAATGACTAAATACATATTGAATTGATGTTCTTAATCAAATATATTGTTGCAAAGAAAGTATTAATTATTTGGAAAATATTTCATCTATATTTATGGGTAATTGAGTGTTGACATAATTCTCATCCCAAAATGATGAATTATACTCTTTGTATATTGAATTAAATATCAAGTCTCTAAAGACAAGATATTTCTAGTACTACAATGATCATAATGAAGCTAAATTACATGGTTTAGAGAAATCAAGGATAATCATTGGACAAAAAATACTTTATTGGTTTATTTCGATGATGGATTTCGTCACATGTGAAAAGGGCATGTCGATTCTAGGGTTTTGACATTTATATATCTGGGGTTTGGAATGTTGGAAATGTTGTCATTGATGGCAAAGGAGGCAGCAGATGCAGAGACAGGAACAGATACAAGGAGACAAAGACAGATAATGGAAGCAAAGAAAGCAAAGAACAGCAGCAGGGAATATGTACAGTGAAGGCAGAGGCAGAAGTCGAGCAGAAGAAGGCAGAGGCAGAGTGAAACGGTCGAGCAGTGGAGGCGGAAGCAGCGAAGAGGTGTTAGCGCAACAGAGGCAGAGACACAACTGTTATTGCAGAGACACAGCTGTCATTCCGAGAATCGCTACCTCAGCTGGGGGATATATATAATTACAAATAATTCCTGGAATCGCCTAACTCCAGCGGCAATGTAATGCATATAATACAGAACCATATTCCGGGAATCGCACACTCCAACCGGCGTTATACATTTAATATAACACAAATATTATTCTGGGAATCGCACACTCCAACCGGCATTATACATTTAATATAATACAAAACATATTCCAGGAATCGAATAACCCATTGGCAAAGTATACATATATATTAGTTATACACGTGGAGCACATTATTATAAGAACCAACCTTTAAACGGTGGGACCCCTCCCCAATCACAATCGGAGATCGCAAGGGCAGCGGAACATGTAACCAACAGAAAGTTGCGATTGCGATTGAATTTCGGACCCGATGGACTTATAAACAGTGGCTTAACAAGTTTGAAATCCGGCTTAATCGCATCGGAAAGAAACAAACCATCGCAACACATATTAAAAGACTTGCGATTGCGATTAAGAATTCGGACCCGATGGGCGTATAAACAATGGTTAATATATATGTGAATTCCGGCCTAATCGCATCAGACATTATAAGAGCATCGGAACATGCAACAAAGAGTTGCGATTGCGATTGGAAGTTCCAGACCCGATGGATGTATGAATTATAATTCAAACGTGTTTGAAGTCCTTTCCCAATCGCATCGGCAAAATACAATGAACAGGGATCAATCTAAATCTAAGCAGGAGTGGTCAATCGCACTGGAGCAAGGCAGCTTGTGATTGCGATCAATCGCAATCGGAACTTTATGGATGATATCAATCGCAATCGGAATTCGCTGGACGATTAGCATAGCGCATCGGGAAGTGTGGAAAGTGGGCCTGAGAGGAGTTTTTATATGTTTAAACAAGTTTTATTATATACACCAAGAATTGATTTAAGTCATATCAAAAGGGGCAGTCTGTACTTTAAACTTATTAAAATTCTGCCAAGAGTTGAAGCTGGATTATATATATTAAAAGGCATTGTCATGTATATATATATATATATATATATATATATATATATATATATATATATATATATATATAACGTTGTTGCTATGTGCCGCGTGGTCCGTGGGTTATATATATATATGCCTCGGCTTAATGGGAGGGCGATTATTAATATAAAACCATTGTGATGAATGTATGTTCCGCTTGCGGTACTCGCCACATCAAAAAGACACTCGTGGCATGAAAAGGGTTGGAATTGCCCTAATTTAAAAGTCAGCAATTACATTTTATTTATTTAAAAGGATCAGTTACACGTATGCAGCAATTACACCCCCAGAGAGGACAGAAAAGAAAACAGAGCTGAAAGGAGATAAAACACAGTCACATAAAAGACAAAGACAGCCAAAGAAAAAACAAATGCGTAGTGATTCAAAAGACTAAAGTAGTGGAGCTAGAGTTCACATTGTAATTCGAATGAAAATATTTTAATTGTTTTTATTGTTTGTGATGCAAAGGCAAGTATCCTAAGGAAAAGAAAAAATCCCACTGTAGCTTGGAAATTTGTACATATTGTAGTAATTCTAAAAAGGAGTTGGAAAAAGGAATAAGAAGACAGAAGCCAAAGAGTCATGACTGTTCACTTCGGATTCCTTATGAAATACAAACATTCATGTGAGAATTTCTATATATAATATCAATTTTGATAAGCTCAACAAGAAAGAGTGAATATAGAAAAGGCAGAATATAAGAAGAATAAATCAAAGAAGATTAGAGAAGAAAGAGAAGCTACGAACGGAAGTGATATCGAGGTAAATCGGCATCAGCAAACATTGAGTTAGTTAAATTGAGGAAGTTGGAGCTTCCCTATCAAGTTGCGGCTTGATGAAGTTTGTCGATTGTAGCTAACTAAGATTGAAGCCTCATGTAGGTTGGTGCACACGAAGAATTGAAGGGAGTTGGAGTTTCCTTGCAAGTTGTAGCTTGCAAACTTGAGGTAGGAGCCTCCTATAGGTTGGTGCCTGCAGAAAATTGAAGGGAGTTGGAGCTTCCTTGCAAGTTGTAGCTTGCAGAATTGAGGTAGGAGCCTCCTGTAGGTTGGTGCCTACAGAAAATCAGTGGTGAGAGGGAGTTGGAGCTTGCCTTTGCATCACAAAAATAATAAGATGTGGTTTTCTCCCTTTATGGGTTTCCACTTATATTTGGTGTCTCTGTGCATGATGTTTATGTATTGATCTGATTTATATCATCTGCTTAATACCTGCTGCTCTCATATTAAGTCTGCTGCTCTATTATACTAATACTTGCTGCTCATATTCTAAGATTACTTACATATTAAGCTGGACATGAAATGAAGATTTATGTTAGTTTGAATAAAATGTTTAAAAACTCTATGAATGTGTTAAACTGATTCAACCCCCCCCCCCTCTCATTTTAACTAAGAGTCCAACAATTGGTATCAGAGCGGGTTCCTTTGTACAAGTCTAACAACTGAAAGGAGATCCTCGGTTCCCAAGATGGCTAGTAAAGAAGGATGCTCAACCAATAAAGCCCCTTTCTTCACTGGTGAAAATTATGCTTTCTGGAAAATCAGAATGAGGACATACATAATGTCCCTAGGAATAGAATTCTGGGCTGTTGTGGAATTAGGATATGCCCCGAAGGCAACTGACACAGAAAAAGACTCAAAACAAGATTTTGTGGCTAATGCAAAAGCCATGAATGCCATCCTGAATGGATTATGTGAAGCAGAGTTTATTAAAGTAATGCACAAAGACAATGCCAAAAAAATATGGGATACTCTTGAGAACATACATGAGGGAGACCAGAAAGTAAAAACTGCCAAACTTCAAGTATATAGAGCCCAGTTTGAAAACTTAAAAATGAATGATGATGAAGACATTTCTAGTTTCTTCCTAAAAGCTGCAGAAATTATTAACAATATGAAATCTCTTGGAGAAAAAATACCAGAAAGTATAATTGTGCAAAAGATTCTAAGATCTCTTCCATCCAGGTTTAATCCAAAGGTGTCTGCAATAGAAGAAACAGCTGATTGGGAGACCTTGACCATGAACCAGCAGCTTGGAAATCTAACAGCCTATGAAATGAGGCTCCCACAGAAAAATCCAAGTACAAGGGAAGCAGCCTTTAAAACAGAAAAGAAGAAAGAAGAAGAGGGAGACATATGCTCTTGCTCGGATGAAGAAGAGGCAAATTTTGTCAAGAAATTAGATAGAGGCTCAGGTAAATACAAAGGTAAACTCCCCTTCAAATGCTTTAACTGTGGAAGAGTGGGACACTATGCTGCTAAGTGTCCTCACAAGAAAATAATAAGTCAAGCTCAAGAATCATAGAAAAACACATCAAAGAACTGGCAGAAAGGAAAGAAATTCAACAGAAAATCCTTCTATGCTCAACAAGACAGCAGTACATCTGAAGACTCAGATGAATCCTCAGGAGAAGAGGGAACCTCTGAATTTTTGCTAATGGCCATAGAAGATCTTGAAGGACTCTTGCTAGATGAAGAAGAAGAAGGTGAAGTCGATCTTAAGGGGGAGCTAAGAAGTGCCTTAGAAGAGATTGATAGACTCAAACTGAAATGCAGAAAACAAAAGGACATTCTTCTCAAGTATGTATGAGAAGAAAATAGTTTAGAAGTCCTTAAGCAGCTAAAGATAGAGCTTGAAGAAGCCAAGAAGATAGAGGATATGTTACTTATGAAAATCAAAGAAAAAACTCAAGAACAAGAAAAGTTAGAAGAAGAAGTAGTATGTCTCAGAAAGAAATTAGAAAATGCTCAAAGGAAAATGGTTATAAACTCTTCCCAAACAACAAGATCTAGTAAGTTGAATGAAATTTTGGTTGCTCAAAGATATCCTATGATAAGGAATAGAATAGGCTATGAAGGAGAATCAAGTAAAGGAAAAGAAAAGGTTGACAGAGAGATTATTTTTGTAAAAGCAAAAAAGATTGATGAAGCAGCTCAAAAAATTCCTACAAAAGAAGAAATCTGCAACAAGGAAGAAAGAGATCAGAAGAAACCACTAGTAGCAAAGAATGTAATAAATACTCAGACCCCTGAATATGTAAAATTTAGAAACCATCAAAGGAGATTCTTCCCTCCAATGAAGAATGCCACCTGCTATGTCTGCCATAAGCTGGGACACATTACTGCTTATTTTCATGCAAGGAGGAGTAATTCAAACCAGCAAAAGATGCAAACATTGAAGAGACTGCCTCAAGCAAACAAATGGAAGAGACAACCTTACATCAGGTATGCAAATAGCTTCTATGGTTACTGCTTTTATTGTAAGGAATTTGGTCATAAAATCATTGAGTGTAGAAAGTATGGACAAAGGTTAATGTTTAACACCTCAAGGAGGTTTATGAATCAAAGAAATTATGTTCATACTCACAATTCTACAAAAACTATAATCAAATGCTGTATATGCAATCAAGTTGGACATATGCCTTCCAAATGTCCTCTCAGAAGATGTAGTTCATCACCTCACAAAAGATATCAAACAAAAGGGTGCCTCCAATGGATAAAGAAAATGAATAAATGTGACTTGGCTCTAACTGCTCAAGATCTGAAAAGTCAGTGGTATTTGGATAGTGGCTGCTCAAAACACATGACTGGAGACAGAAGCAAGTTTATAACTTTTGATGAAAAGAAATCGGGCAATGTCACTTTTGGAAATGATAAATCAGGTAAGATCAAGGGAAAAGGCTCAGTCAGCATAGATAATGGAAGAGGAAAGGCCCAAGATGTACTGTTTGTAGATGGGTTGAAAGCTAATTTACTCAGTGTCAGTCAGATGTGTGACAAAGGCTGTGAAGTTCTTTTTAGAGCACAAGATTGTGAAGTCAGATCAAGCACAACAGGAAAGACTCTACTCAAAGGTGTTCGAACAGAGAGTAATGTGTACATAGTGAAAGAGGAGGATGAAGCCTGCCATCTTAGCAAACTCGAGGAGTCATGGTTATGGCATAGGAGATTGGGACATCTCAACTTTGACCATATCATTAGACTGAGCAAGAAGTAAGTTGTCAGAGATATGCCAGAAATAAAAAGGCCCTCAAATACCATTTGCAAATCTTGTCAATTTGGGAAACAAACTCGTACATCCTTTAAATCTAAAGATGAGCTATCAACTAGAAGACCACTCCAACTTGTGCACATGGATCTGTGTGGACCTGCAAGAACTAAAACACCAAGTGGAGAATCCTACTTCATGTTGATAATAGATGATTTCTCCAGAATGACATGGGTTGCTTTTCTCAAGAACAAATCAGAAGCACTGGAAAGTTTAAGATATTCAAAGCATTAGCAGAAAATCAAACTAGATGCAAGCTAAAGTGTATCAGATCAGATAGAGGAGGAGAATTCACAGATTATGACTTTGCAGAACTATGTAATGAACATGGAATAAAACAACAATTTACCATTGCAGGGACACCTCAGCAGAATGGAGTAGCAGAGAGACAAAACAGGTCTGTACAAAAAATAGCCAGAGATATGATGCAAGAGAATAACATTACTCAAACTTTTTGGGCAGAAGCTGTACACATAGCAGTACATATTCTAAACAAAGCTCATTTAAGACCTAACAGTGATAAGACACCTTATGAGCTATGGCATGGTAAACCTGCATCAATCAAGCACTTTAGAGTCTTTGGCAGCAAGTGCTACATAAAGAACAATGATGAAAATCTGGGGAAATTTGATGCAAGAGTAGATGAAGGAATATTCTTAGGATATGCATCCAAGAGTAAAGGATATAGATGCTACAACAAAACTATTCGAAAAATTGTAGAAAGTATTGATGTAAGATTTGATGAAGAACTCCCAAACAAGACAAGAAGTACAGGCTACAGTAGCCATTCTGAAAATCATGAAGAAGAGGATCAAGATGATGAAGAAATAAGCAAAACATCAGAAAATGTTGAACTGAACTCAAAAACCCCCTCAAGATACACTCAAAAGAACCATCGAGAAGATCAAATCATAGGAGACAAGAGTGTAGGAGTGCAAACAAGAAGGCAGCTAGCTGAACAGACAGAAGAAGTATACATAGCAATGTTATCACAAATAGAGCCAAAGAAGTTTGAAGAAGCTAGCAAGGACAAGTATTGGGTAAAAGCAATGAATGAAGAATTGGACCAAATTGAGAAGAACAATACCTGGGAACTATTTCCTAGACCAATTGAGAAGAATATCATTGGTTCAAAATGGGTATTCAAAAACAAAATGAATGAGCAAGGACAAGTAATCAAGAATAAAGCCAGGCTGGTCTGCAAAGGATACTCACAAATTGAAGGACTTGATTATGAAGAAACATTTGCCCCTGTAGCCAGAATGGAAGCTATCGGAATGTTCCTGGCATTTGCATGCTACCAAGACTTCAAGGTATATCAAATGGATGTAAAGTCTGCTTTTCTTAATGGAGATCTAGAAGAAGAAGTATACATGGAACAACCAGAAGGCTTCTCATTGACAGACAAAGAAGACTATGTATGCAGACTGAAGAAGGCCCTATATGGACTGAAATAGGCTTCTCGAGCTTCGTACTCAACACTGGATAAACATTTGCAAAAACAGGGTTTTAAAAGAGGTGGAGTAGACAGCAATCTATACATAAAAGCCCATGAAAATGAACTCCTAATTGTTGTTGTATATGTTGATGACATTATGTTTGGAAGCAACAGAGATGAGCTAGCAAAAGGATTTGCAGAAGAGATGAAATCAGAGTTTGAAATGTCCATGATTGGAGACCTCAGTTTCTATTTAGGACTTCAAATTCAGCAAAGGAGCACAGGTACATTCATCTCACAAGAAAAATACTTAAAGGAAATGCTGAAAAAGTTCAAAATGGAGGAATGCAAACCTGTGTCAACTCCCATGACCACAGGCTGCAAGCTATGTGCTGAGAATGGGTCTGTTGATATAGATCAAAAACTTTACAGATCCATGATTGGAAGTCTATTGTATCTTACTGCATCAAGACCAGACATCATGCTAGCAGTAGGACTAGTGGCAAGATATCAAGCAGCACCTAAACAAAACCATCTTTTGGCAGTAAAAAGAATACTCAGATATCTACAAGGAACAACACAATACGGACTTTGGTATCCTAAAACCAAAAAAATCACTTTATCAGCATACACAGATGCAGATTGGTCCAGTTGTGTTGATGATAGGAAAAGTACGAGTGGAGGTGCTTTCTATCTAGGAGAAAGCCTGGTGGCATGGTTAAGCAAGAAACAAACATCCATCTCTCTGTGTACAGCTGAAGTAGAATATATAGTAGCAACAGCATGTTGTACACAAGTCATGTGGATGAAGCAAACTCTTCAAGACATGAAGGTAAGCATTGATGAACCTATTTCAATCAAATGTGATAATACAAGTGCTATAAGTATATCCAAAAATCATGTACTTCACTCAAAAACTAAACATATTCCAATCAAGTATCATTTCCTCTGAGAACAAGTGGCTCAGAAGATAGTAAAGCTGGAATATGTACCAACAAAAGAGTAGACAACTGATATATTTACCAAACCTCTTGCTAGAGAACCATTTCAATATTTGAGAGATAAACTAGGGGTAGTATCTGCAGATGCTGCTCTCTGATATAAAGAGAAAGCACAATTTCAGGGGGAGAACAAAATGAAAATATCATTCCAGGGGGAGAATAGCCAGCAAGAAAAACATGAATCAGGTCCTCAAGATCAAAGGATTAAGGCAAAAGAACACCAAGTTATTATCCTAAAATTATCTGCATTATTCAAGCATCAAAAGGTCAATTACAAAGCAAAAGGATCAGTAGTGAATCTGAAACATTATATTAAGAATCTGAAACATAAAAGACAAGTAGTGAATTATCATTTGAAGTCTCTCAACATTTTAATTGCTGAATTCAATCATACATCTCAAAGTGTTCTCACAACAAGTCTTATACATCACTATGAAGCAGCATGGTACAAAGTCAGCAGAAGAGGGCCTAAACATAACTCAGAGAGAGGAGGAAGAGCAAGCAATAGGAGAAAGCTACAGGAAAATAGAGAAAAATTGATGTCAAAGGGAAAAAAGCAACCCTTTTCCATTGATGTCAAAGGGGGAGAAAGAGCAAGCAATAGGAGAAAGAGCAGGAAAACAGAGAAAATGTATTGCTACAGAGAAAATATATTTCCATCAATGCTAAAGGGGGAGACTGTTGGAAATGTTGTCATTGATGGCAAAGGAGGCAGCAGATGCAGAGACAAGAACAGTTACAAGGAGACAAAGACAAATAATGGAAGCAAAGAAAGCAAAGAACAGCAGCAGGGAATATGTACAGTGAAGGCAGAGGCAGAAGTCGAGCAGAAGAAGGCAAAGGCAGAGTGAAACGGTCGAGCAGTGGAGGCAGAAGCAGCGAAGAGGCGTTAGCGCAACAGAGGCAGAGACACAACTGTTATTGCAGAGACATAGCTGTCATTCCGAGAATCGCTACCTCAGCCGAGGGATATATATAATTACAAATAATTCCGGGAATCGCCTAACTCCAGCGGCAATGTAATGCATATAATACAGAACCATATTCCGGGAATCGCACACTCCAACCGGCGTTATACATTTAATATAACACAAATATTATTCCGGGAATCGCACACTCCAACCGGCGTTATACATTTAATATAATACAAAACGTATTCCAAGAATCAAATAACCCATTGGCAAAGTATACATATATATCAGTTATACACGTGGAGCGCATTATTATAAGAACCAAGCTTTAAACGGTGGGACCCCTCCCCAATCACAATCGGAGATCGCAAGGTCAGCGGAACATGTAACCAATAGAAATTTGCAATTGCGATTGAAGTTCAGACCCGATGGACTTATAATCAGTGGCTTAACAAGTTTGAAATCCGGCTTAATCACATCGGAAAGAAACAAACCATCGCAACACATATTAAAAGACTTGCGATTGCGATTAAGAATTTGGACCCGATGGGCGTATAAACAATGGTTAATATATATGTGAATTCCGTCCTAATCGCATCGGAGATTATAAGAGCATCGGAACATGCAACAAAGAGTTGCAATTGCGATTGGAATTTCCGGACCCGATGGATGTATGAATTATAATTCAAACGTGTTTGAAGTCCTTTCCCAATCGCATCGGAAAAATACAATGAACAGGGATCAATCGCAATCTGAGCAGGAGTGGTCAATCGCACCGGAGCAAGGCAGCTTGCGATTGCGATCAATCGCAATCGAAACTTTATGGATGATATCAATCGCAATCGGAATTCGCTAGACGATTAGCAAAGCGCATCGGGAAGCATGGCAAGTGGGCCCGAAAGGAGTTTTTATATGTTTAAACAAGTTTTATTATATACGCCAAGAATTGATTTAAGTCGTATCAAAAGGGGCAGTTTGTACTTTAAACTTATTAAAATTCTGCCAAGAGCTGAAGCTGGATTATATATATTAAAAGGCGTTGTCATATATATATATATATATATATATATATATATATATATATATATAACGTTGTTGCTATGTGCCGCGTGGTATGTGGGTTATATATGCCTCGGCTTAAGGGGAGGGTGATTCTTTATATAAAACAATTGCGATATATGTATGCTCCGGCTTGCGGAACTCGCCACATCAACAAGACACTCGTGGCATGAAAGGGTTAGGTTGCCCGATTTAAAAGTCGAAATTGCATTTTATTTATTTAAAAGGCACGAGTTACACGTATGCGAGCGGTTACACCCCCACGAGGGACGGAAAAGCAAACGAGTCGAAAAGGAGATAAAACACGATCACATAAAAGACAAAGACGGCCAAAGAAAAGACAAATGCGTACCAATTCAAAAGACTAAATGAGTTGAGCTGGAGTTCTCATTTAAATTTGAATGTAAATGTTTTATTTAAATTTTTATTGTTTGTGATGCATTGGCAAGTTTCCAAGAGAAAAGACAAAATCCTTGTAGCATAATATTTGTACATATTGTAGTAATTCTAAAAATGAGTTGGAAAAAGGAATAAGAAGATAGAAGCCAAAGAGTCATGAATGTTCACTCCAAATTCCTTGTGAAATACAAACAGTCATGTGAGAATTTATATATATAATATCAATTTGATAAGCTCAAAATAGAGAGAGAGAGAAAATAGAGAGAAGGCAGAATATAGAAGAATAAATCAGAGAAGATTAAGAGAAGAAAGAGAAGCTACAGAACAAGCGCTGATATCTGAGAGAAATCAACAAACATTCAGTTTGTTAAATTGAGGAAGTTGGAGCTTCCCTATCAAGTTGCAGCTTGAGAGCTGTCAGTTGTAGCTGACTGAGGTTAGAGCCTCCTGTAGGTTGGTGCCTGCAGAAAATTGAAGGGAGTTGATGCTTCCTTGCAATTTGTAGAGCTTGGAGACTTGAGGTAGGAGCCTCATGGGTTGGTGCTTGCGAAGAGAAAACTGAAGGGAGTTGGTGCTTCCTTGCAAGTTGTAGCTTGCGGAATTGAGGTAGGAGCCTCATGTAGGTTGGTGCCTGCAGAAAAACAGTGGTGAGAGGGAGTTGGAGCTTGCCTTTGCATCACAACAATAATAAGATGTGGTTTTCTCCCTTTATGGGTTTCCACTTATATCTGGTGTCTCTGTGCATGATGTTTATCTATTGATCTGATTTATATCATCTGCTTAATACCTGCTGCTCTCATATTAAGTCTGTTGTTCTATTATATTAATACTTGCTGCTCATATTCTAAGATTACTTACATATTAAGTTGGACATGAAATGAAGATGTATGTTAGTTTGAATAAAAGGTTTAAAAACTCTATGAATGTGTTAAACTGATTCACCCCCCCCTCTCAGTTTAACTAAGAGTCAAACATGGAAAACCTAGAAAACAAAAAGGAATTGGATAAGAAAACCCTTTGATTCGTCGACAAAACCCTAGGATTTGGTTTTTCTACTGAAAGAATAAATCCCCAACACATGTAAGGAAAGAATCACATCATACCAATGATGAGGAGGAGGTTGATTTGCAATATGGATGCAAGAAGTCTAAAGATCAAGAGGGAGGAGATATTTCCCTATAATCCTCAAATGATAAGTGATTTATATCTCTTCATTTATTATTAGTGTTGTTGTTGTTTTACTATTAGTCTCTTGTATTTGTTCCTTTTTTTGGGTTGTAATCCTTCTTCCATGACCTCCTAGTGAGGATTTTAGGTACATGGCGAAGGTTTCCAAGGCTTTGGAAGAAGTGGAAGAATGAAGAAAATAATTCTACAAGAGATATTGTACTAGATAAAATTTGACCTCATAGGGACCTAGTAGATGAACAAGTTTGAAGTATTCCTTGAATATGCAAAAGAGAGATCAATAATGAATTTCAAAATAGATAAAACATATCTACCATGCATCAGATGGAAACACTAAAGTAATATTTGAGAAGGTTATCTTGGAAACGGGGAGAGTGTCATGACAAGATGTTTGCCCCAATTGTGAGGTACACTTCTACTATCATTGTTTTGAAAATTTCACCAGATTGATGCAAATATTTTTCTCCTCAATAAATTAATTGAGGAGGAAGAAGTGTACATAGAGATACCTCGGGTTTTTGAAGTACATGAGAATAAGTCTCACGATTGAAGAATAATTTTGCAAGTAGATACGTTAGGCTTGTGTTTTTGGAATAATGGATCAAGGATGATTCTAGATGATTTTTCTCTAATGGAAGAAGAATGACTCAAGTGTCAAAGGGATCGATTGTGGAAGAAAAAAATTATTTCATAAACTTAGAAGGAATAGTCAGAGATCCATGTTTTAACTTCAGAGGAGTTGACCTCTAAGTTCAAGATGATGGTTTTTCATTGACATTGTTAGAAAATATAGTTGATATTGTAGAAGAGAACAGTAGCATAAGGAGCAACCAAAATTACCACAACAAGATATGTTTCAGTGTGAGATGGAGCACCTAGTTAGGGTGACAAGAAATCAGTTGTGATGATGGAACTAATGAAAGGAATCTGATCATTTTTATGAGCCAAGAAATGTTTCTCCACATGGATTGGAGTACTAGCATGGTATACTTTGTCAAGTAAAAAAAAAATTATTATTTGAGATTTGTCTCAAACAGTAAAATACAGCTGCATATTCATATTTGGAAGAGAGTGATTAAGAAAAAATGAGTTCATCAAGATATTGCTTCAGTTTGGGCTCCGTTATAATTTCTTGGATGAGCATGAAGAAAACATCTCTCACACTCTGTATTGCAATGGCATGGTATAATTAATATGGATTGGAAAGTTCAGAAGCACTATGGAATTATAGGCTACTTGCAAGACTATATAGATTAGGTGTGGGTGATGACCATGTTAACATGTCGAAGCCCCATGAAATCTGATACCAAGACACTGTACAGAAAGAAACATAGTGGCCTCAATATTATTCTAGATATATAAGATTGTTATAAAATCATATGTTATAAAATTAAGTGTATATACACTTCGAGGACAAGCTTCGACTTGTTGAGAATGCCTCTCTAATTGAGAGGGAGTGATGATGAGATAAAATCATGGATTGACATTCTCCTCGTGTCATATATATGACCAAAATTAGGGAGAATGGTATAACATAGGACAACCATTCTTCTTGTGTCAAGTACATTTACCAAAATTAGGAAGAATGGTCCTAGAGGCCCAAAATTACTCAGATAGAGTATGGCATTTCAACACCAACCTCATTTATCATCAATCCAATATTACTCATATAAAGTGTGTGATCAGGAGATCAAGTCATATGCTCAAAAATGAAAGTGCTTGAAACAGGTTCGAACCTAACCGACCGAAAATTTCTCGTCGTTGTGATTTCGACGCCGCAAACGGTTCGCAAAACATAGGTCACATGCAGAAGTTATGAAGGTTTGAAAAGCCCATTAAACTCCAAAAAATGACATTTTGACTTAGTACAAAAATTTTCAAAAAAAATTATTATTTGGAAATTATTTTTTATTATATAGTTTTTTGGCCAATGAGGGGGTGCCACATGGCTAGCTCGGAGGCTGCCAAGTGGCCCCAGCGCAAAGGTGAAAGGGTTTATCAAAATAAATTTGAGACCATGGGGATCGACCGTGGGACCTCCCGTAGCGGGTGCGCACGTCTTACTGTCACACCCCACGGGCGTTTCTTAACCCAAAGGATCTTAACGTATATTTGAAGCTTCATATGTATTTCAATGGTGGTAAAAGGGGGCCAGCCCCTACTCCACGAGACCAGGCACATGAACCAAAGGCTTAGAACTTTCAACGGTTTGTGATAACAGTTGGGTCCGGCGATTAAGGGCCATGTGGCCAACACTCCTTGTAGCATTTATTTTCATGGTTTTCCAAACGGGTTTTGTCTGGCGGTCAATTCAATGGTTTTGGCGAAGATTTATATGTGACCACTCCCGCTCATATTTAATGTTAACTACAGACCGCCCGCCAGTTTTGGAGCGTGCTGCCCAAAATTAGGGTTTTCTATTAATTTAACTACAGTTAACTGACAGACTCCACATTTAGTTGAGCTTTTCTAGATGTCATTAGGAAAAATGCATTGGGAGGTCAATATTCGACCAATTTTGGTGAAACAAGAGTCTACCTAGTCTAATTTCGGACATTCTGAACTCATTGGAACAAGTTTCAAAACCACCAGAGGTCGTTTCACGCAGGTTTTGCTTCAGGAGAGGTCAAGGAGCCATGAGGGCCAGTAGGGTGTTTTCAGTGTTTTGAGCATCCATTCTCTGTTTTCTGCAAATTAATAGTCATTCCTGACTAATTCAAGCATTCTGAAGCTATTTTTATAGAGAGAACAACCATTTGAGGCTTTTTATCACATGTACTTACCATTTTTGAGCAATAAGATATGAGGGACATGACATTGGGAGATGGACCAGCAGATGCAGCCCAGGAGGGGTGAACTGCTTCATCAAATTTGCTGAGTATTGTTACATGTGATGCTTATTTCTCTGTTATATACTGTTGAAAAATGTTATACAGGATAATTTACATGCTTCAACCTCACATAAAAATATGTTTAACTAAATTAAAACTATTTGTTTCATCTAGAAAACTTTAGTGAACCTTATGCACACAATTTAATTATTGTTTGGATACTTAGCACAATAAAACTAATACATTCCATTCATATCAAGTTGGTATCAAAGATAGAGTTTTTATCTTTGAATTTTTTTATGTGCAAAGATTGTTTAACTGTTTGCAAGGGTTTTCATGCTTACTAGGCTCAAGCTTAAGAGAGGAGAAGGAAAATTGGTGGAAGCAAGAGATTCTCAAAGTGAGCCACAACAAAGGAGGGCAATATTTCCACATTCTCTGCCACCTAGTTCACGTCCAAGAGAGGCAAAAGCAACATCAAGCATGCCTCCAAAAGAAGAAGGAACCGAGGAAGAGGTGGATCCCAAAGAGGAAGAAAGAGTGCTTAGGAAAGAATTCCTTGACATGACTGAAATGGTGAGAGTCCTTTATCAAGAGAGGAATGAAAGATTAGAAGGAGAAGGATCCAAACTTCACAAGGAATGTCAGGGATCATCAAGAGGTCACAATGATGAAGATAAATCCAAGAAGGGCAATGGAGGAAATGGAGATAGTGGAAAGTCGCCAGCATCACCCTCATCTTCATCTTCATCATCCTCTACTTCATCTTCAATACACCAGTCACACAAGTCAAAGAACACTGGTAAAAATCCTTTTCTAAAAATTGATATTAAGTTTAAATTTCCAATGTTTAATGGTGAAGTCAATGTAGAAAAGCTGGATAATTGGATTAGGCAATTATAGGTCTATTTGAGAATCCAAAATTTTCATGATGATGACACCAAAATCCAACTAGCTTCATTGAGAATGGAAGGTGCAGCACTTGTTTGGTGGGAAGCCAAGACAAAGGAGGAGATCAAAAAATATCGTAAGATTATTTTATCATGGACTGATTTCATTACTGCAATAAAACAACAGTTTTATCCATTAGCTCACATGCAGAAAGCCATAATGGACTAGAAAAATTTTAAACAATTGAAAGGACAAAATTTACAAGTGTATACCCAAGAATTTAGAAGAAGAACTCATTTACTAGGAATAGATTTTCATAGCCAAGACACTTTTCTCAATTATATAGGAGGTTTACATACCTACCTAAGACATAAAATCCGCATGTTTAACCCTATAAGCCTAGATGAGGTTTGTGTTCAAGCCACACATTTAGAGGCAACGGAAAAACAAAACTTAGATGTGATTGAAGAAAGTGAGTTTAAAGGCAAATGGAAGAAAAAGAGAAATGAAAATACTAGAAAAGAGAAGGGAAAATTTTTCTCCAAACACTATTCTAAAACAAGCCATGATGAGGACCATTGTTGGAAACTTCATCTAGAGTTGAAACCAGAAAGTTTTAAAGACAAAGAGAAAGCCAAGGAGAAATTCAAGATAGTTACAATAACTGAACAAGACCTAGGGTCAAATTTGGGAGATGAAACAAAAATAATAGCTATGGGACTAAAGAACCTAAAGGGGAAAGAGATTGAAAATAAACCTAGTTCTAGTATTTCTAACTATCACATAGAAGCTCCAAGTGAAGAAAAGAGAATTGAACTGTTTCATGTGAGGGTCATTTACAAACATACCAAGGTTGACATATTGTTTGACAATGGGTCGAAATCAAATTTAATCTCTTAAGACTTGGTCAAGAAACTTATTCTTGATACCATTCCACATCCGAAACCATATCCACTTGGTTGGATTTGTAAGGATACAAATTTACAGGTTTCAAAGAAGTGCATGTTGCGCTTTGCAATAACTACACATTTCATTGACACAGTTGAATTAGATGTTGTTCCGCTTGATATAACAGGTATGGTGTTGGGTAGTCCTTACTTTTATGACAAGAAAGCTATCTTCCATCACCTTAAGAACAAATATCATTTATTCAAAGATGACAAGGAGTACATTGTGAGAGCTCATCGTAAAAAACTAGACTCTTCTTTAGTTAATGCAGGGCAGATGAAGAGGCTCGTCAATGCAAGTTAAAAATTGACATTGATGATGATTAAGAAAAGAGAAGTTTTACATAATAATTTTCATGCAAATATTGATGTATATAATGAGTTGTTTCAGTTTGAAAGCAGGTTATGTTTGAAAGAAGATGACAAGCAGTTGCAGCAATCGACTTTGGTGTTGAATAGTATTGAAAACAAAGTGTCAGTGCAAGAAGTTACAAAGGTTCAAGAGAGGGAAAAAAAACTTAGAAAAGAAGGAATATAATTCATAAATTTTCATTGTTGGTTTCATAAAGGCATGGTACAATGGTGAAGAAACTTGCTCAGGAATCGACACAAGTTCAAAGCAAATTCAGCAAAAAATCGCCATAAGGACAGGATGCAAGGTGAGAGTAATTCCAAGTTTCCTTTGATTATAGACCAATGTAGAAACATGATGTTTACTACAAAGATAAGTTGATGTATTGCAAGTTCAGAAAATGTGTAGCATGACTATGTCAAATTCAACAATGGTTGGTCTATGGAATCAAGGAAAAAAATTTTGTTTCATGAAAAGCTCCAATTAATGAAATTAGGGAAATTTCAGTGGATTAAGATTGGAAGAGTGGGGACACAGTCTCCTCATCTTCATGTTCCGTAGTCCAGAGAGATTTTGGGGTCCAAAATCTTCCCAATGGGGAGGTGTGATCATGAGATCAAGTCATATGCTCAAAACTGAAAGTGCTCAAAACAGGTCCAACCCTGAGCAACCGGAAAGTTCTCATTGTTGCAATTATGGCGCCGCCAATGGCTCACAAAATAGAGGTCATATGCAGAAGTTATGAAGGTTTTAAAATCCTAGTAAACTCTAAAAAATGACATTTTGACTAAGTTTGACTTAGCATAAAAATTTTCAAAAAAAATATTATTTGAAAATTATTTTTTATTATATAGTTTTCTAGCTAATGAGGGGGTGCCACGGGGCTAGCCCAGAGGCTGCCACGTGGCCACAGGCTGAAGGTGAAAGGGTTTATCAAACAAATATTGAGACCATGGGGATCGACCGTGGGACCTCCCGCAATGGGTGTGCATGTCTTACCGTCGCACCCCATGGGTGTTTCTTAACCCAAAGGACATTAACGTATATTTGAAGTTTCATATGTATTTAAATGGCGGAAAAAGGGGGCCAGCCTCCACTCCACAAGAATAGGTGCATGAACCAAAGGCTTAGAACTTTCAACAGTTTGTGATAACGGTTGGGTCCGACGGTTAAGGGCCATGTGGCCAGCACTCCCCACAGCATTTAATTTTGTGGTTATCCAAACGGGTTTTGTCCAGCGGTCAATCCAACGGTTTCGGCGGAGATTTATATGTGACCACTCCCACTCATATTTAATGTTAACTGCAGGCCGCCCGCCAGTTTTGGAGCGCGCCCCCCAAATTTGGGGTTTTCTATTAATTTAACTACAGTTAACTGACAGTCTCCACATTTAGTGGAGCTTTTCTAGCTGTCATTGGGAAAAATGCATTGGGAGGTCAATATTCAACCAATTTTGGTGAAACAAGAGTCTACCTAGACTAATTTTGAACATTATGAATTCATTGGAATAGGTTTCAGAGCGATCAGGGGTCATTTCACGCAAGTTTTTCTTCAGGAGAGGTCAAGGAGCCACCAGGGCCACTAGGGTGTTTTCAATGTTTTGAGCATCCATTCTCTGTTTTCTGCAAATGAATAATCATTCCTGACTAATTCAAGCATTCTGAAGTTTTTTTTGCAGAGAGAATAGCCATTTGATCCTTTTTATCACATGTACTTACCATTTTTTAGCAATAAGATATGAGGGACATGCCATTGGGAGCTAGACCAGCAGATGTAGCCCAGGAGGGGTGAACTGCTTCATCAAATTTGTTGAGTATTGTTACATGTGATTATTATTTCTCTGTTATATACTGTTGAACAGTGTTATACAAGCTAATTTGCATGCTTTAACCTCACATAAAAATCTATTTAACTAAGTTAAAACCATTTGTTTCATCTACAAACTTTAGTGAACCTTATGCACACAATTTAATTATTGTTTGGATACTTAGCACAGAAAAACTAATACATTCCATTTAGATCAGTGTGTCCTTTGGATATTCACCGTGTGTTAAATATACTAACCAAAATGATGGTGAAACAAGACTATTATGTATAACACGTATTAGATAAAACATAATTATGGTGACTAGTTGATGCCAAATGAAGTACCATGTTTTTGATATACTGACCCAGATTATGGTGAGAATATACCATAGGTTTGAATTACTATCTCTAATTATCGTAACTTGTTCGTTTTTTTGACTTACCATGTGTCAAAGAGGTTTTACCATATTATGGTAATCGATTGGTGCTATTGATTTACCATGTGTCAGAGTTGTTGACCTGATTATGGTAACTTATTTTACAATGTTTCACAATCGTTGATCTGATTATGGTAATTGGAATTTTTATAATATTTTCTTACATAAATTTTTCAACATGAGAACATATACATAGTCATTATGAATAGCTCCTTATCTAAGAGGGAGTGTTGAATTTTGTAGCTATGGCCAGTCTTCATAATTATTATTTTCATATTTGATATATTTGTAAATCATTTTCTTCATGCTCAGTGTCAAAAGATGAAAATATTTGACATGTTATTCATGTAAGTTTTTAAAAGAAGAAAAAATATGTTTTTAATATTTAAATTTTTGGCTCCAAAGAAGCCAATTTGTCCCTCCTCCTAGTTAATTCAGACTAGCCTCAAATGGCACACATTTAGCCTCCAACGAAATACAAAAAAAATTCACTCGATCTCCTCTCATGGAAATTCTAATATTTTCTATGGAAGACAAATTTTGGATGATCTATGGAAGAAAGAAAGGGACAAATCTGAGGTTTGAAGGACGGACATGAAGCTTGAAAAAATCTATGTTGAAAGGACCTAAAATATTAAGGAAGAACCTTGTTGAAGCTTCAAATAATATTTGTATTAATACTTTTGTTGAAGGACCAAAATTCTCGAGCATTTTAGGGATGCAGGAATGAAATTCTCAAGTACAAGAGCAGGCATAAGTTCTTCCCTAGCATAGTAGACCATACCAAATTTATTAGGCATCCATTTGACTTGAATTGGAGGCTATTAGACCAACTTTAACCAAGCTTATTATATTGGTCAGTTTGGTCTTGTAAATGACTGGGATGTCTAGGTGTGTCTCTGTTAGGTCCCTATAATACTAGTGTAGTCCCTTATTTTTATTGTTAGTGTAACCCCCTTATTGTAATTTTTGTGCCCAAGTAGTCCCAATATTGTTATTATTGTGTCCCATAGAAGCCCACTATTGTTATTGTTATTCTCTTAGACTATTATTGTTATGTAGGATCTTATTATATTGTGACCCCTTAGACTCCTATATATAGAAAGGAGTCTTTTTCATTTGAATCATCCAAGAATTTTTCATTTATGTAATGCAAAGGAGGTTTCCCCATCGAATAGGATAATTTTTAAGTCGTTGATCTAACTTTTATTCTATTTTTTGAGTTGGCTACATAACATTTGGTATTAGAGCTAATTTGGTCTTTAGGGTTTCCCTGTTGCAAATAGGCCATCTTGGAATTTTCACTATAAATTTTTTTCTACGAAGGTTCAGAATTTGAAACTTTTACCACAAGGAGCCGAAATCCTGATGAAATTATTGTAAAAATTTCAGATCTTGGTTCGCTATATTTTCTCAGATATGGTCCAAAGAAGTTACAGTTTTGGAATGCTCCAAAATTTATTCTCAAATAGGTGACTATGGGAAAATCATAATAACTTTAGTTTTAGGAATCATATTTGAATTATACAAAAGGTATTTGAACATTCACAGTCTGAAGATTTTTTTGTAGCAATTTTAGGGCTGAAATTAGAAACAGTGACATGTGGAACTCCATACAAATTCGCTCTTCTAAACCAATCTATAATCAAGTCATCGTGGGATATCAGGCATAACTCTTTGTTTAAGACTCCAATATCAGTTTGACTTGTTGGGTTGGAAATAAGACTTATATGGATACCATAGTACAAAATTTCAGACCTTGGAGATCTAAAATTGCAAACCTACCACAAATTCAATATTGAGATCCTACAAATCAAGAAAAATGTGTGTTTTTTTTAAATGTTGCATAAATCTGGTTTGAAAAATTAGTCTGAAGTGATTCAAGGGGCATAGTGAAGCATAGATATCAATATTTGGTTCTAAAGTTAGTCCAAAGAAAAATAATTCTACACCCATTAATCCCTCAGAAATTTCTACTATGATGCATGAAGAGGAAGAATTTCAACATGATATATCAAAGCTACGGAACCAAGTGCAAAAGATTTCGCTCTCACAAAGAGAAACCAAAGATGACATGGATAGCTTAAAAGAAGAAATAAAATGTGACATGAAGGGTTTAAAAGGGGACATGGATGGCTTAAAATCATAAATAAAAGGTGACATGAATGTTTTAAAAGCATAAATGGAATGTTTGAAGGAACCTTTGACAAATTTACTGCAATAAAGGCTTACTAATGGAGAAAATGTATTCCAATAAAATCACAAGAAGAGAAAAATGAATATGAATTATGATTTTAGAGACTCCAGTTTTTGTTTTAATACCCACCACATTCCAAAGATTGATATGAGGAATTTTGATGGAAAGGATCTGATAACATGGATACTACATATGGAGCAATATTTTTATCTCCATAATGTTCAACACACACAAAAGGTATGCATTTCAACTTTATATTTAGAACCCAATCATTTTACATGGTATCGATTACTTTGTTCTCGAAACCCACTTGTCACTTGGTCAATTTTTATGGAGGAAATGATAGTGCATTATGAGGATACAAAGAGAAACACCTTCTCTAGATATATTATAAATGTCAGACAAAAGGGTTCAATGGCGGAGCACATTGAGGACTGCCAAAAATTTAATATAAGGGTAAATGATATTCCAGAGGAGCATAGGATTGATGTCTTCATAGGTAATTTGAAGGATAACATCCAGCATGAGGTTTGTCTTTGGGAACCTGATTCATTGGAGAAGGCATTCAGGTTGGAAAGAATAATTTAAAGAAAAATTATGGCAACAAGGAAGCCTAACACTCACAAATGTATATATGGAATTGTTGTTTCTCCTAACCTTCCACAACCTACAAGGTTGACACCATAACTATTGGAAGAAAAAACATCAAAAGGGATTTCCTACAATTGTGATAGTAAATACATTAAAGGTCATAAGTGTGCTGAAAAGAAATTATTTTACATAGATTGTGAAGAGGAGGAAGAAAAGGTACAAGTGACTTCAAAAGAAGAGGATATACACCAATAACCAACCTTAGAGAAAGAAGAAATGAATATGAACATGTCTTGCAATGCTTTGGCAATAATTACAACTCCTCAAAATCTCAATATAGAAGGACATATTAAGAAGAAAAAAGTAATAGTGTTGATTGATTCAGTTAGTACCCATAATTTTATTCATTGTAAGATAGCCAAGGAATTGACTATCTTCCTATACCCAGCACCATATTGTTAAGTGATGGTTTCAAATGGAGGAAATATAAATTGCTCTGAAAATTTCCATAATATAAAGCTAACCATGGGGTAATATGTATTGAATAGTCCAATGCTCTCCATTCCAAAGGGCGGTGCTGATGTTGTACTATGAATCCAATGGTTTCAATATTTTGGTATAGTAGCTTTTAATTTTCAACAACTTTTCTTGAATTTTTTTGGGAAGTAAAGGAAGTTGAATTAAGGGGTATCATAGCGAAACTATGAAAGACAATAATCTCTAATGGCATGAAAAAGCTTCTAAAAAAATAACAATGGGGTTTAATTGCACAATTATGCTCACTAGAGGTTCAAACATCATAATTGTTTATTTCTCCAAATCTCCAAAAAGTCTTGGAGAATAATTCCAAGGTATTTGAGACTCCCAAATGCCTCCAACCTATTCGTCATCATGCTCATCCTATTTATTTGATTCCAGGAAGTGTTCCTCCAAACATAAGGCCTTACATATATCCCTATGCCTAAAAAAGTGAAATTGAACGTATGGTTGCAGAAATGCTAGAGTTCAGTATAATTCAACCTAGTCAAAGTTCTTTCTTAGCTCCAGTTGTAATGGTGCACAAGAAGGATGGATCATGGCACATGTGTCAAGATTATAGGTATCTCAACAAGCTCACTATTAAATATAAATTTCTCATTCCTGTCACTGGTGAATTATTGGATGAATTATTCGATCTTCGTTTAGGATATCATTAAATTAGAATGAAAACTGAAGACATTCAGAAAACAACATTTTGAACTCATGAAGGTCATTATGAATTTTTGATCATGCCTTTTGGCCTTACCAATGCACCTTCTAAATTTCAACGTTTGATGAATTCCATTTTCAAACCATTCCTTAGAAAATTCTTTCTAGTATTTTTTGATGATATACTAATCTACAACAAGTCTTGGAAGGATCATGTTCAACATGTTCACAGGTGCTCAAAAAATTGGAGGAGAAACAATTATATGCAAAAACCTCCAAATTTATCTTTGAAGTATAGGAGGTGGAAAATCTGGGTCATATTGTATATCGTGAGGGTGTTAAGGTAGACCCTAAAAAAATTAAAGCCATTAATGACTAGAAAATACCCACAAGCATAAAGCATCTACGATGATTTCTCTGGTTGAAAGGATATTATCGCAAGTTTTTTAAGAATTATGGGAGCATAGCATCACCTCTAACAACATTATTGAATAAAGATGCATTTTCTTGGACTCCAGAAGCAACTATGGCCTTTAAACATCTTAAAGAGGAAATGTGCCAAGCACATGTCATAGCTATTCCAGAATTCACAAAAACATTTATTGTGAAATGTGATGCCTCGGGAAATTGAATTGGTGTTGTTTTAATGCAAGAAGGAAGTTGTCTAATCAAAGGAAAGTATTTACACAAACCTATTTATGAGAAGGAAATGTTGGAAATACTACATGAACTAAATCAATGGCGACCTTAACTAATGGGAAGACACTTCAAGGTAAAAACAGATAATGATAGTCTTAAATAGTTTTTGGAATAAATATTATCTTCAGAAGAGCAGCAAAAATGGGTCATGAAAATGTTGGGTTTTGATTTTGAAATCATCTACAAAAAAGGGAAGAAAAGTGTTGTTAGAAATTCACTCTTAAGAAAGGATGAGGATGTAGAAGCATTTCTTTGTTCCATTTATATAATCCAACTAGATTAGATAACCAAAGCAAGGGATGAATGGAAGAATGATGAAGAAGTGTGGATACTCATTCAAAAGTTATAGCAAGATCCCAGTACATCTAATACATTTAGATGGAAAAATGTTTCATTTAGATGGTACATAGATTTCTTATATATTTGTAAGAGTTTCCATCTCAAACAAAATATTCTTTTCAAATTACGCACCTCTCCCTTAGGAGTGAACTTAGGATTTTTAAAAATTTACCACATGGTCAAGAAGGATTTTTTTTGGGATGGACTTAAATCTGATATTCAAAATTTTGTGGTGGAAAATTTGGTCTTCCAAAAAATAGAAGTGAGACAATTAAGACACTGGGTATGTTACAACCTTTATCCATTCCAAGTAAACATTGGGAGGAGTTTTCAATGGATTTTATCACAAGTTTACCCAAGTCCGAACGAAAGAGTGTCATCATTGTGGTAGTTGATAGACTTACCAAGTATGCATAATTTTGTGCATTATATCATCCATTTCAAGAAAATATGGTTGTTATTTCATTTATGGAAACAATTGAAAAGCTAAAAGGAAACCCAAATATTATTGTAAGCAACAGAGATCCCATTTTCACTATAAATTTTTGGACAAAATTATTTTCTTGTTTGGCTACTCAATTAGCTCATAACTCATCTTATCATCCTCAATATGATGGGGAAACTAAGATAGTGAACAAATGTTACAAAGGATTTCTTCGTTGCTTTATATATGATAAGAAAACACAATGATTCAAGTGGTTACCTCTAGATGAATGCTGGTATAATACTTCCTTCCATAGTACAGAAAAAATGACCCCATTTATGGAACTTTATGGATATCATCCATCGTCCATCACATCATCTTTAAGAGAAAATTCTAAGGTTAAAGCAGTGGAAGATAACATCAAGCATCAACAACAAGTTCTCCAACTCTTAAAGGATAACCTCACTTTGGCACATAATTGAATGAAACAACATAAAGATCATCATCACAATAAAATAAATTTTGATGTAGGCAACTGGGTATTGTTACGACTACAACCATACAAACAAATGTCCCTCAAGCAAGTTAAGAAGGATAATAAATTATCACGAAAGTACTATGGTCCTTAAAAGGTGTTGCAAAATATTATTAATATGGCATACAAATTGGAGCTTCCTGCATCTTCCTGAGTGCACCCAGTTTTCCGTGTTTCATGCTTAAAGAAGGTTATAGGTGACAAGCTCCCAGTTCAAACAATATTTCCAGAAATTGACAAGGGAGGAAAATCATATTGGAACCTGAATCAGTCACAAAATCAATAACTCGACAGCTACAAAATTGATCAATTTTAGAGTATCTCATCAAGTGGAATAACTTACCCGTTGAATATTCCACATGGGAGGATGAGAATTTTATACAGAAGCATCCATAACTACTCAAGTGTTGAGAACAATAATTTTTTCAAGAAGAGGGGCATGGTAGGTCCCTATAATAATATTTTAGCCCCTTATTTTTATTGGTGTTCCCATGTAGTTGCCATATTGTTATTAGTGTGCCCCATAGAAGCCCAGCATTATCATTGTTGTTCCCTTACATTGTTATTGTTATATAGGATCTGATTATATTGTGACCCCTTAGACTTCTATATATAGAAAACCGATTTTGTCATTTGAAACATCCAAGAATTTTTCATTTATGTAATGTAAAGGAGGTTTCCCCCTCGAAGAGGATAATTTTTAAGTCGTTGATCTATCTTTTCTTCTATTTTGTGATTTGATTGCATAACAATCTTGTTTAAAAGAATAATTTCTCTAAAGAAAAGGTTATTGTGTTTTTCCCCCAAGTGGATTTTCCAATGGTAAAATTTTGTGTTCTTTGTTTGGTTATCTCTTCATGATGTTAGTGTCATAAATGTTATATTGTTGATGTCTTCCTTTTAATTTCTTGATGATGGAATCATGGATAATAATGTGTAAAAAAAATAAATCATTGTAATTATCAATATAGAATACCCTATGAAAAATAAACAAAGGAAAGGTCTCTGATCAAATTTCAAGAGGCCTGAAATATGCCATGGTATTTGCCTTAAACCTTTCTCAATAATGGTCTTCGTTTTCTTAGGTAAGGGGCTCAAATTTTGCCTCGGGAACAGACTTGAAGGAGGCCTAATTTATGCCTCAAACAGACTCAGACATAAAATTTCAAATTAGCCTCAGAACAAACTTGAAGGAAGGTGAAATTTTCTGCTTTAGCAGGTCTTAATCAGCACCAGGAAGAGTTATCTCAAGACTGAAATGATCTACTTCAAAATTTCTATCACAATCCTATGATTTTCCACATCATTCATTGTTAAAATACAACTCACAATCTTCCTCAATGATCCAAAAATATTTTTCTTAAGATGTGTTAAATAATTACATGTAAAAATTGCAGCTTAAACAAGAAACTTTAAAGGCATAAACATAAGAAGGGAGAATAAATTAGCATCATTCAAGAAGACACAGAATTGATATCGAAGTTCATCCAGGAGGGACTATGTCCCCGGGCCCTGCTCAATTAGTGGGGAGGCCCTCTTTCATTAAGTGGCAGTAAAAGTGAAAGTACATGTATTAAATGCAAAATTACACCCGTATACCTCCATAGATGAAAGTGCCAAAAATTGGAGATCTTTGATGAAGAAATGGACAGCACCATTGGATTCGTGGCACCGAGAGGTGCAGAAGCCATATAAAATTTTCCTGAATCTGACAAAGTGAAAATTTGACCCCTCTAAAAATGGCTCAGATCATGGTTCTGCCCCCTTCCTACACAACGCTCATGGTTCTGCATGTCTCGTACTTCGTGCCCGCTCCTAACCTACCTGGGCGCACTTCTGAGATGAAGAGTTTAAATATTAGAAGCTTGGCAGACTCCCCAAGGAGTCTGTTGGCTGAATTGGTTATGATCCATAATTGGAGGGAGGTGGTTGGTTGGTCAAATCCTACCCCCTTCTTTATAAGTCAAAATTTTGTTTCAATAACTACGTATTTATTTTTTGAAACCCTACCGTATTAATTTAAACACCAATTTTGGTATGTTGGGGGGGTCGAGCCCACATTAGGCGGCCCGCCCCCATATCTCTGTCGGCGGTGTTGTATTAATGGAGGAGTGGGTTGGGGCCATAGGGTCACAACCATTGGTCCCACCTATATACGGTGATTGTTGTCGTATGTTGTGGTCGGGTGGTTGGGGAGTGAGGTCACGACCGCTGCCCATATCCGTTGGGTAGGGCGGGGGTCATGGCCCACCCTGCCCCCTTTTTTATATATTTTTTTATTTTATAAACAACCTGATCTTTTAAAAAAAATATGGAATTTGACCAAAGGAGTCAAATTAATCGTCCCAAAATTTCACCCAGAATCCAGTGGCTGGTTTTCAGCAAATTTTTTTCCTCCTTAAGCTGCCACATCACCAAGTCAATGCTCAAACTTTAACTTCTCCTAACTCGTCCATACGGACTCAGAATTGAGTGTCGTCTGTGCCGTTGGAATCAGAAAGACAATATATTTAACTTGACAGTAATTTTTCCACATTTTTGACACTTTGATTTTTGAGCCTTTGTACTCAAGCCACTTGTACTTGGACCTGTTTGATCCACCTGAATCATTCCTCCCCACTATAGATATTTTGGACCCCAAAATACTTATCAATCAACAAGAAAGTGAGATAATTGCCCCCTCACCTTCTCCTTTCCAAGCCATTTAGCTTTACTTAGGTGCATCCCTTTTAAACCAACACAAAGATATTCCACATCTCCTCATTGTGAAGTCTTGGTTCTTCGATCAAGAATTATGTCCTCTGGCTATTCATCGAGATACTCTAGTCCAAATTCATCTACTCTAGGCACTGATCCTACCTCCTCAGTGTCCATAATCAATGGTGGTTCATAAAGCTTCAGATTTTTTACATTCACAACCGAGTACATCTGCATGTATACAGGAAAATCGAGTCAGAAATCATTATTCCAAATCTTCTCCAATATGGTAAATGGAACATACCAGATCGGTCATAATTTCTTTCCTTCCCCCTTCATTCGATCCTTGTTGATATGGAAGCACACCTTATCACCAACTTGAAATTGATGGTCGACTCGGTGCTTATCATGTCGGGCCTTATATCAAGCCTGACTCTTTTCCAATTTCTCTTGCACTGCTTGGTGAATTTTATGTATATGTTGGATGAACCGTTGTGCTTTGTCCCTATCATCACATCCACTAACATCTTCATCCCTTCCATAGATCATGTCAAAAGGCTCCTTTGGTAAGTAACCAAAACATGTCTCAAATGGTGAATGTTGCGTAGAGGAATTCACTGCTCGGTTGTAGGAGCGTTTCACATATGGAAGATTCTCATCCCACAACTTGGGATGTTTGCTGCAATAGCCCCGCAACAAGTGTACCACGGTACGTTGGACAACCTTTAGCTGTCCATCAGTTTTTGGATGGAATGGTGTACTTATCTTCAACTTGGTGTCCATCATTCACCACAAGCTGGTCCAAAACTCTCCAAGGAAGCGAGAGTCTATATCTGACACAATCAATGTGGGCAATCCAAAGTGGACCCAAACAAACTGAAATAAAAGATAAGCAGTCTGCTCAGCAGTGACCTTCTTTTTACAAGGCATTAATATGCATATTTTACTAAAGCGGTCTACGAAAACATACAAATAGTCGTGACCCTTTCTAGACATAGGAAAGCCTCCTACAAATTCCATCGACACACTTTCCCATGGACAACCTGGAATAGGGAGTGGAGTGTAGAGCCCGAGCTTTATATTACAGGGCTTTGAAACATAACACATCACACATCCCTTTACAAAATGGGCTACAATGTTTTTGATATGGGGCCAAAAAAAAAACCTTTGTAAATGACATAAGGTTTTTTCGACACCAAAGTGACCATACACAAGAGAGGTATGCGCCTTTCGAATTACATGTACCCTTTCTATTGTGGGTATGCACAATTTTCCAAGATGATACAATATTTTCCCCTGCAAATGATAGTTTTCCACCTACGAACTATGAGTTAGTTTTGCATATATTTCCTTAAAGTTATCATCGTTAGTGTTTTGTTCAGTGTAACTTTCAATATACAACGAAGAATTATGCAAAATAATAGAAGCATAAATAGGAGGGTGAGAGAGCATATCTTCTACTTTGCTACTACTTCCCTTCTTATACTTTATTACCACATGAAACTGTTGTAGAAACCCCATCCACCTAAAATGACGAGACTAATGTAGCTTGGTCTGTGACTGAAGTTATTGCAAGGGTTGGTGATCCGTATGGATAATGGTTTCCTTTCCGATCAGGTAGTGTTTCCACTTTTTCACACTTTGGAACAAGGCATACAGTTCCTTGTCGTAAGTGGGGTAATTGATGACAGCCTGGGAGAACTTCTTTGAATGGTAACATATTGGCTTCTTTTGCTACAATAGTATAGCTCCCATGGCGTACCCACTGGCATTAGCTTCAATCTCAAAAGGCTATGGGAGATCAGGTAAAGCCAGGACTAGTGTGGTGCTCATTTTCTCTTTCAGTGCTTCGAAGGACTTCTGTTACTTTCCTCCTCACTGGAAGGCTTTTTTTACACTTGTCAGTGCGTGTAAGGGTGATGCAGTAATGGAGAAGTTGGCAATGAATCTCCTCTAGTATTGTACTGCACTTAGAAAACTATGGACCTATGTTACATTGGTAGGCTTAGGCCATTTTACAATCACCTCAACTTTGGAGGGGTCTATTTTTAATTGACCATTACCGACAATATGGCCTAGGTAAACCAAATAGGTTTTCCCAAACTCACAATTTGGAAATTTTACATACAATTCTTCCCTATTTAATACATCAACCACTTTCTTTACATGGCGTACATGTTCATCCCAAGTTCTACTAAGGACAAGAATATCATCTAAATACACAAGGACACATTCATCAATGAAAGGTCTAAAAAGATCATTTGCGACCCTCATGAATGTAGCTGGAGTGTTGCACAATCCAAATGGCATCACCATCCATTCGAAAAACCCTTGTTTGGTCTTGAAGGCAGTTTTCCACACGTCCTGCTCTGCAATTTTGACCTGGTGATAACCACTATGCAAATCCAATTTGGTGAAATAGATAGCATTCTTTAATTGATCTAACAAATCATAAATGCGAGGGAGAGGGTATCAATTTTTCACCGTGATTTTTTTTAGTGCCCGATAATCCACACACATCCTCCATGTGCCATCTTTCTTGGGTATTAACACGATCGACGAGCCACAAGGAGAAGTACCTAGTCGGATGACCCCTTGGTTCAACAATTCATGTACATGTTTTTTTATCTCCTCCATCTTGATAGATGACATCCTGTACATACCAATGTTTAGCAATGGAGCATCATGATGCAAATGAATCTCATGTTGGATTTTTCGTTTTGGAGGAAATCCTCTGGGTTCCTGAACAACTCATCATAGTTATAAATAAATTCACATAATTCTTTTTTATGAGCCGGATCACATCCTCGGAAAGTATCAGATGTTTCTGCATCTTTTTCTCTCACAACCATGAGCAAACACCCCTTGCTGGAATTCACCAATCTCTTCATCTGTCGCACACTTACAATATTGGCACTGATCTTGGTTTGATGAGCTCTTATAATATACTCTACCCCATCTTTTGTGATTTGGTATTTATTTTCATGTCGAAAGAAAACTACTTTTCTTTCGTAAATATAGGGACTCCCTAACACTATACCACATATATCTAATAATATGACGTCAAGTTCTACTTCATCCACCAGTTTAAGAAGCAATTACAAATTTAAACTTACATTTCTTGGTTACATTTAGTTTTACTTTGTCATGTATCCATCTGAGCGGATAAGGTTTCGGATGAGGCCTAACTTCTAAGCCTAACATTTTAACCAAGGATTCTGAGATTAAATTTTCTTGAGAGCCTGAATCATATAGAGTTTCTACTTTTGTATGATTTATGACAACTCTAATATGAAAAAACTCAATTCTCTTTCGTTCATTAGGAAGAGGCTCATCTGTTGAACTAGTGCTTCCATGCGATTTAGAATTAACATGAAGAGAAAGAGTACCTTTTGTGCATGTTGTTGTGATCAAAGCCTCATCGCCAAAGTCAGATCCAAGGTCTTGCTCCGCAGTTGCTACCGTCTTTTGCTTACCCTTTCCATCATATCTCTTTGGCTTCTTTTTTGGGTACAACTTCCAACAATGATCATCGTCATGACCTTCCTTTTTGCAGTGAGTTAAATAAGGCTTTTCTCCTTCATCTTTCTTCATTGGTTTCGTCTTATTTTCCTTTCCCCTTGAATTTTCCTTTTGAAGGTTTGAAAGGTGGTTTCTTTGAATGGTCATCCTTATCATTTTTGCCCCTGTTTTCAAGATGAATGGCCTTTACACTAGTCGAGTAAATAGTAGTAGGTTCAAACATTAACAATGAATGTCTAATGTAACTATGTAATTACCCAATATACTTAGTTACTACTTTAGGTGAATCTAATGAAATTCTCAATCTTAGTGCTTGTTTTCTAAATTCCTCAGTAAAGCTTTGCACGCTTTGTCCTTTGCCTTGCCATAGGTACTGCCACTCATTTAAGGATTTTTTCTTATAACCCAAGGGATAGAATTGATCTTTAAGCGCAACAATAAAATTTGACCATGAGGAAAGAAGGTTACCCAAATTATTGTTGCCTTGAATTTTTCTCTCCCACCAGATGAGCGCTGTGACATTCAGTTGAAGAAAAGCCAACTGGATATTTGCCTCATCCTCCACAATCTGTTGAATCCTGCAGTAGAGTTCAAGTTTCCTAATCCAGTTGCTAAGTTTCTCTGAATTACTTTCACCATTATACATGGGTAGATCAAATTTGACATCTAACTTAAAGAAAGGTTTATTAGATGAATTTCTTGAATTCCTATGATGATGGTGATAAGAGGAGGAATAACTTTCACTTGTTGGATGAGAAGGAGGTGGATCTCCTGCATTATCTCCATGCCCTGTAAGTGTAGAGAACAATTTCTTGACCCGATCTGCCATGGCGTAGAAAGTCTTGTGGAAATTTAGCTCCTCCTCATTTCGAACATTGTCATCCTTGTTTCTTCTTCGATGTGCACATCCCGCTTCGAGATCAAAATATTGTAGTATCCCTTCGCCTCTTCGTACCCTGTTTCTAGTTAGCATACAAACATGCAATTCACATCTACAAACACCTTCTCTAATACCACTTGATCCAAAAATATTTTTCTTGAGATGTGTTAAAGAATTACATGTAAAAATTGCAGCTTAAACAAGAAACTTTAAAGGAATAAACATAAGAAGAGATCAGAAATTAACATCATGCAAGAAGACACAGAATTGATATCAAAGTTTGTCCAGGAGGGACTACGTCTCCGGACCCTGCTCAATTAGTGGGGAGGCCCTCTTTCATTAAGTGGAAATAAAAATGAAAGTACAAGAATTAAATGCAAAATTACACCCTTATACCTCCATAGTTGAAAGTGCTCGAAAATTGGAGATCTTTGATGAAGAAATGGACAACATCATTGGATTCATGGCACTGAGAGGTGCATAATCCATATAAAATTTTCCTAAATCTGAAAGTGAAAATCTGACCCCTCTGGAAATGACTTAGATCATGGTTTCGCCCCCCTCTTGCACAGCGCTCATGGTTCTGCCTGTCTCGTACTCCATGCCGGCTCCTGACCTGCCTGGGCGCACTTTTGAGATGAAGATTTTAAATATTAGAAGCTGGGCAGAATCCCCAAGGAGTCCGCCAGCTGAATTAGTTATGATCCATAATTGGAGGGAGGGGGTCAGGTGGTCAAATCTCGCCCCCTCCTTTATAAGTCGAAATTTCGTTTTAATAACTTCGCATTTTTTTTGAAACCCCGCCATATTAATTTAAGTACCAATTTTGGTACAATGGGGGGGTCAGGCCCGCATTGGGCGGCCCACCCCCATATCTCTGTCAGTGGTGTCGTATTAATGGAGGAGTGGGTTGGGGCCGCGGGGTCACAACCGTTGGCCCCACCCATATACGGTGACTATTTTCATATGTTGTGGTTGGGTGGTTGGGCGGCGAGGTCACGACCGTTGCCTACCCCCATAATAAGACTTTATTGTTATATCCATTGGGTAGTGCGAGGTTCATGGCCTACCTTGCCCCCATTTTTTTATAATTTTTTTAAATTTATAAACAACCTGATATTTTTAAAAAAATCTGGAATTTGACCGAAGGATTCAAATTAACCATTCCACAATTTCGCCCAGAATCTGGCCAGAGTTGGCCAGAATCTGGCGGCCAAGTTTCAGCAAATTTTTTGCCTCCTTAAGCTGCCACATCACCTAGTCAACCCTCAAACTTTGACTGCTCCTAACTCCTCCATACAGACTCAGAATTGAGTGTCATCTATGCCGTCGAAATCAAAAAGACGAGATATTTAACTTGACACTAAGTTTTCCACATTTGTGACACTTTTTATTTTTGAGCCTTTGTACTCAAGCCACTTGTACTTGGACATGTTTGATCCACCTGGATCACTCAAGGAATCTCAAAAAAATCATAGAAAATGGCCTTAAATAATGGGGTTTAGACTTAAATCATCTTCAAATATTTGCATATTCTTAATAACTCCTTAGAAACAAATTTGATCAATCTTAGAAAGAGCCTTGGAGCAAGTTTATCTCAAAAGATATCCCCACTTCAGCCTTCATTAGATATTTCCTTGTAGGATTGGTTTATCCAGAACAGAAGACCCCTTTATGCCTCAAATACTCCAATTTGGTTTGTGTTTTATGCTCCATGAGTAAGGTATATATAGTGTTATAGGTAGGCCTAATTTGGGGCCAATTTGAACCTTAAAAAACATGACTTTTCATTTTGAAAGGGAACGATTATTTGGAGCTGACTTGGAGGGAAGCAGACTTAAGGAAAGTGGCTTAGACATATGAACAAAAAAATAATTTTGTCTTTTATAATAGAACTTTCAAGACTTGCTTGGACATAAGGACTTAGGCTAGATCAAATTATGACTTTGACTTCATTTTAGGGAAGCAATGAAGAATTCAGGGCATAACTTTATGGGGAAAAAACTATTTGTTGGGGAATCAAACTTCAAAAAACAATATCTCTCCAACCAAGATGATCCGTAAGGCATACTACCTACCAAACTAAATTTCATAATGAGGGCTATCAATCTAGAGGGTCCTTGCATCCAAATTTTCTAAATTGTGCATGAAAGTGCCCAAACCAATGCTATAACATTCACCCTTTGACATCAATGACAAATTTTCTAAAAAATCCTTGGTTATACACAACTCCAACTCAACATTAATATTTAGTTCCATCTTCCATTATTTATTTATGCATATTTGGAACTTCCTGCAAGAGACTCACTCTCACACTTTCAAAATTGTTCCTTTGACAACTATGTCACAGGGCACTCCATATTTCTTTAGCACTAGTGTACATTTTTAGCCTGTACATAAATTACCTGCAAACAAATTCTTAACACATAAAATATATAATGGAGGGAGAATCAAACATAAAACAAATATACACAGATATTTTCCCCTGGATCCCAAAATTGGGACTACCATATTGATTTTTCATTATATTCCTTTCAATTTTACAATACATATATATACATGTTGAAGCATTCATAAACCCCAATCCATTAAACCTAGATTAGAACATAACCATAGTTCCCTTGATCGGATCTACAAAATACCATGGATATAAAACCATCATGCCCAAAACCATGTGCAAAACCCATGCACAAAACCATAGGTAGTCTGCCCACCTAATATAGAGTCAAAAAAAAAAAAATCTAGGGTGTTGCCCTGGACCCTTTGCAAGGGGGCCTCCCAACAGGGGGGTATGCGCCCCCCCTCTGATCACTCAAAATAATATAACACACACCCAACATTCTCCCACTTTTTGTTTTATTTTCCACACAGGGGGTCACATCAAATCTTAGCCATTGGTCCAGCTCTGCAACACCCATTGTTTCTCTGCACTAAGAAAAAATCTCAGTGCTCACAGAATTCGTAAATGCATCTACAATATTCTTCAAAGTTTCCACCTTTACCAGTAACACCTTTTTTTCCTCAACCATATCCATCACAAAGCGATATTGAACATCAATTTTCTTTGTCTTTGAATTATAAGTAGGGTTCTTTGCCATGAAAATTTCACTTTGGATGTCACAGTCTATCCTTATAGCTCGCTGCACTAACCTCATACTTGAACAAAATAGTTGCAACCAAGCGGATTCCTTACTTTCATGAGTGGTTTCCATGTATTCAGTCTCTGTAGATGAAATAACCACTATAGAGTGTCTTTTTCTCATCCAACTAGCTGCTCCTCCAAATAGGTTAAAAACATACCCATTTATAGATATTCTCTAATCTAGATCTCCATCCCAGTCTACATAAACAAAGCCACGAATGTCCAAAAATCTGTAGAATCATTCTCTTCCTTGGTAGCACAAACCATAATCACTAATGTCATGCAAATACCTAAAAACCCACTTCATTGTTGTCCAATGCTCCTACCCTATATAATTTCTTTATCATTTCCAATCAGCAACATATCATCCACATACAGGACCAAATAAATAACACAGTCACCAATTCATTTAAAATAAACACAGTGATCTGCTTTGGTTCGATTGAAGCCAAGTCCCCGTATATATGTATCAATTTTTTTTACCACATCCATAGTGACTGGTTTCACACAGAGACTTGTTTAACCTACATAATAGTTCTTTCTTAAGGCTTCACCACAAAGCCTTCAGGTTGCTTCATGCAGATCTCCTCTTCCAAATTCTCGTAAATAAATGTTGTCTTTACATCCATCTGTTCTACCTCAAAATCAAATGAAGAAGTAACAGATAAAATTAATCTAGTAGAAGCTACCTTGGAAACAAGAAACAAAAAAAACCAAAATCAATTCCAGACACCTGGGAATAACCTTTTGTTACCAACCGAGCTTTGTATTTCTCCACCTTGTCTTCTTCATTTGTCTTCTTCTTAAATACTCATCTGTTGACAATGGGTTTCCTTTCAGCCGATAACTCCACCGAATCCCATGCCTCTTTTTCATGCAAGGATGTCATTTCATCAACCATGGCCTCCTTCCAGATTTTTCCATCCTCTGAATCCACTACCTCCCTGACAATTATACGATCATCATCAGTGATAGTTAAGGCAAAACCTGAACAAAAATCAGATGGACTATATCTTTCTAGTTGCCTTCTTTCTCGAACTAATCTTCTCAAAGCTAGAGTTTGAGGCTCTTCCTCTTCTGATTCTTTTTATATTGTAGAGTATCCTTCTTCCTCAGTTAGCTTAAACTTTATCTTCTCAGGTTCCTTTGGTAGGACTTCACATTTAATAACATTGTTAGTATGAATCTTTCGTTGTAAAAGACCACTTTAGCTACACATAACAAATAGCCCTAACATCAACTATGGCTTCCAAATATATTTAAGTCTGCAATCAGGTGATCCAAATAATGCTGCACAAATCCATATCTAAGCATAAAAGACATTAAGTAGATAAAGTAAAATGTGGCTCCAAACATCCAATAGACAAGGCAAGAACGATGTATTTGAAAGAATTTTTATATTATATTAAAAAGGGGCACCTGAGAGGAAAACAAGAAAGTTGTTTTCCGGTTCTCCTCAATGGGATGGGTTCTTGACAGTCCTCAGCATTTCAGATCTAAAATCTCTCTCTCTTGTTGGTGTAGAAAACCCAGACAAACATAGAACTCAATGGGAGCTCACAAGGAAAAAATGGAGAAAATGTGACCAAGTGTATAGATCAAGAGTGATCTTTAGGCAACAAAAGGTGACTAATGAATGGGGAAAACCCTTCTATTTATAAAAAAATATTGGGGCGATCTAGAACTTGGTGCATGAATAAAATATTATTAATCAAATTCTAGAACCACCCTTTAGGAATATTTTATTGTATTTGTTGGAGGGAAAAGGATTTTTGACTTGGGTCAATTCCTTTATTTATAAATAATAAATAAATAAATGATTTATTTACTATTTTAAGGAAATGGTGGGAATATAATTAAATAAATAATTATTTATTTAATTATTTATAAATGATTTAGTCAAATTTAACTAGGAATATTATTTAAATAGGATTTGAATAACTTATTCCTAGGAAATAATCAAATAAATAAGGATTTCTTTAATTGATTTCCTTGTTTTGGGTTAAATATGACCAGGAAATATAAACAAATATAGATTTGTTTATTATTTCCTTTTGGGGTTACCGTTTAGACCATAAACAACTTAATAAAGGTGTTTTACTAAGTTATTTCACATAGTGAAAGCAATTTTACTTAGGGTAAAATTGGTCTTACATGGTGTACTTGGGTTCATCTAATGATAATAGGTTAGATGACCAAAAAATGGTGTAACAAACATCTTTCACCTCTCTAAACACCACATCTCGGTTGTACACAACCTTCCTTGTTTTTGGGTTCCAAAGCTTATAACCTTTTAAACCATCCTTATACCCAATACAGATTCACCTTTCAGATTTACTATCCAACTTGGTTCTTTTCTCCTTTGGAACGTGTACATATGCATCACATCCAAGAAACCTTAGATGTGAAAGAGAGAGTTTGTTACTAGTCCATACCTCACGTGGAGTCTTATCCTCCAACACTGATGAAGGTTATTTGTTAACCACGTAACATGTAATATCCATGACCTCTACCCAGAATTATTGTCCTAGCCTCGAACCACTGGGCATGTTTATTTCCTTTTCCCTCAATGTCATGTTCATTATTTCTGCAACTATGTTTTGTTGAGGTCTGTATGGAGTATTCTTTTGTCATCCTATACCACACATCTTAAAAAACTCTTCAAATTCATTCTTGAAGAACTCTCCACCATTATCTATCCTCAACACCTTTATCTTCTTCTCTGTTTGGTTTTCCACCAAAGCCTTAACTTATTTAAATTTTTCAAAGACTTCAGGTTTCTTCCCGAGAAAATATATCTATGTATTCCTTGAGAAGCCATCTATAAATGAAACATAGTACACAAACTTACCCAATGATGGAACCGACACAGGTCCCAACACATCACTGTGTATAAGCTATAATATCCCTTTCGCCCTCTTAGCACTGGAGGGGAAACTCACCTGATTTTTCTTCCCATATACTCAATGTTAACAGAAAGTGAAATCCAGAGAGAAATTGGACATACCTTCTACCATACCATTACCATGAAATATTAAAATTCCCTTCTCTCCAATATGTCCAAGCGTTTGATGCCATAAGATGGTATTTTCTCTAGAAAGCATTAGCTTTTTTGCTCCACTTTGAGGAACTGTAGAACTGTTGCACCCATCAATAATAGTGCTACCTAGAAGCTTGTACACAGTTCCAATCCAAACTCCTGCATAAATACTAGTTCTCCCTGAACCATCTTGCAGGTATCCTTCTAGAACACTACTTTTGCACCTGCATCATCCATCTTGGTTACAAAAACCATATTTCCGACCAATGCAGGAATATGCAGAACAATAGGAAGTGTTTTAATCCTTCCACTTTGAAACTTTAGCTTGAATTTTCCACGTCCGAAAATTTTGGCCTTTCTATCATCTCCGAGGAATACATCACCACCTGCATATTTCTCATATTCGTAGAACCACTCCCTATGGGGAGTGAAGTGAAAGGATGCACCTAAGTGAGTCAACCATGCCTCATGATATACATGTGTACTTGAAGAAGAAGAAAAGTACACATCCCCACCTTCATCTGAGTTGGTTTTCACCTCTACAGAAGGAGCATCATCAGATCTCTTTCCTTTCTCAGGAGCTTTATATCTATATCCATTTTTTAATTTCCCTTCCTTTTTGCATTTCCATCACACCTTTACAAGTTTTCCTAGAGATTTTGATCTCCCTCTAGATTTAGATCTCCCACTCGGAGGACTTATTTTTGTTTCTATTCTGGGACTGTCCTCGTATATATAAGGCATATCCATTATTTCCCTACATATTTTTCTATCTCATCTCCTCCAACAACAAGGATGAGACAATTTCATCAAACTTCAAGGTAGTTTTTATATTGCTACCTATTGCAACAACCAGACTATCCTACGAATCTGGTAGAGAACACAACAAATTGATGCACTTATCTTCATCTGAAATTTTGATATCAACAGATAATAATTGGCTTACCACAGTATTAAAGGTGTTCATATTATTTGTCATTGAGTCCCAATCCTTCATCATACAACTTTTTCTGTAGAAACAATTTGTTCACTAGAGACTTAGATTGGAACAAAATCCCTAACTTGTCCCACAAATCCTTCGTTGTAGCTTCCCCAAATACATTCAACAATACCAAATATGAGATACAGAACCATATTGTGCTCTTTTCTTTCTAATCTAACTTTGCTAGTCTTCATCTGACATTTTTGTTGGTTTAGTACCTGGATGTACCACGATCCACTGATTTTTATCTGCCAACATATTCTCGATCTTGAGCTTCCACAACTCAAAAATTTAACCATTAAATTTATTGATCTCTATATTTCCATTGCTCACCATCTTCTTTCACCGCAAGAATCGATCCTGTAGATCTCCCACTAAATAGGGCCTACCACAAGCCCAAGAAAAACCCCTCAGCAACAAAAACGTCCCCTTGAATTCGAAACAACTCTAATACCAAATGTAGGTTTTAACACTATATAGAAATTACCTGAAAAGAAGTCTTAACACAAAATCTATATAATGGCGAGAGCATAAAACATAAAACAAATATACATAATATTTTCCCCTGGATCCCAAAACTGGAACCACCAAATTGATTTTTCACTATATTCCTTTCAATGTTTCAATACATATATATACATGTCGAAACATTCATAAACCCCAATCCATTAACCTTGGATTAGAACATAACCATATTTCCCTTGACTAAATCTACAAAATACCATGGAAAAAAAACCATCATGCCCAAAAGTATGTGCAAAACCCATGCACAAAACCATAGGTAGGTCCACCCACCTAATATAGAGTCCAAAACATTTTTCCTAGGGCACTGCCTTGGACCCTATGCTGGGGGCTACTGCCCCCATGTGACCCCCCAAAATAATATAACACACACCCAAAAACTAGCATTAGACTACTTCCCTCGTAGAGCCTAGATTGGCCCTGGCTCTAATATCATTGTTAGGAATACATGAAAGGGCTAGAAAAGCATAAAAAACATAGAAACAACACAATTTTAACCCTAGAAGACCCTCGTGGGAAAAATTAGCCATGAAGATACCTTTGATTTCCATTTGGCCGAAACTATCAGTCAAGTGAGCATTCACCCATTCACTTTTGGGACCTTAGATTGGAGGATTCAAGGCCTTTTAAAGGATTCATTACATGTAATCCACAAGCTCAATACCGCATGTCTCAAATACTACATCCCTAAAATCCATGACTATAGACTAAATTCATTTGACTATATGACTAAGTCAAGTTTACCTAACAAAATTAACAGCATTATTAAACAATCCTTAAAATTCAAAGGAATTCTAGATTTGAAAGCTTTGGAGCTAGTGAATAGAGTTGAACATGGTTTGAATTGTGATTTTTCTCTCCATATCTTCACAATCTCAATATTTTGAAGCATGGTTGTAATATTTTTAATTCATGTTATCCAAAACATCGTCATTCCACACTACTTAAACATCAAATAAATTTCAAGTGGACAAGATCTGTAGTGTGTGAAAAATATAGTTAAGCACGGTTTAACTTATGGTTTTTCTCTCTATGTCTTCATAGTCCACACACTCATCATATTCCAGTGTGTTCCACAATTTTTACCACCTTTAGGAGCAGTGATTTGGGATGATCATGTAGAAATTAATTGTAGATTCAATACTTCGCATGTAATGTTCTAAAACATAAGACTCAAATCTACTCTACCCATCTACAGAGAGAAATTCACGATTGAGAAGCAATATAAAAAAGCATGCAACATGAATTAACACACATATATGAGGATATATAGAGAGGAAAGAAACTGCTCAAAACCCCTTCCTATATGTATTTCATTAGTGAGAAAATAGAGAAGAACTACATTTATTTTTCAAGCCTGATAGAGAAGTATAATCTATCTCACTACTTCAATAGCTGCCTCTATTCAATACTTAACCAAATTTCTTCTTTCCCAAGTCTCTATTTCCTTGTGTTGTTTCCTTGGGAATTAACCCCTATTATCTAGGGAAATTCCTCATCCATAACTGCGCAATCCATATAGGCCCTTCTCTGATTGCATGCACCACTTGTATAACTTGGATAATTATACAACTGATAGTACATTTCCCTTGAACTCCAATATCAACTGGGTAACTTGTAGTTCATGAATTCATGACTTAATTTTGGTTGATTTATTGGTTAACTAGTTGAACACTGAAGCTGCACCCCACTAGTAGACCTCCTACTAGTTCCTCCAATAGTTGGAACCTATTCAATTGATTTTAACTCAATTTAACTGAATTAAATTGTTACAACTCAAATTAAACTCAATCTAGGCTCCTAAAATTTAGGAATCACTCTACACAACTCAAGTTATGCCCTCAAATCAAATTGACAAACCCAACTAAGTGAAACTAACTTAGTTAACTCATTTTTGTTGTCTTGTGATGTAATATTAAAATTTTCTCCTAATTTTATTCAAGGGAAAATTAAATCAGGATTTTCTTGTTTTCTTTTTCAACACTCCCTCTCAACAAGAAATGGATTATCAAATACCCAATCCTACATCTATGGTGTTGGGGTTCCCATGTTTTGGCCATATTGGCAAGACCAAAAGATGAGGCAACATCAAACCACTTCAGACCTCAGGATCTAGCCCTTCTGGGTCCAGAGAGGGATCTCTCTATGATATGCCAAAGGTATATGACTTAGAAGCTCAATATTTAAGATGTTAGGCTAGTTATAGGTGCAGAGTTTGTTTATTTGATTGTTTGTGTGGTTGCTGGTTATCAGGAAAGAAGGGTTCAATGTAAGACAAGGATGAGCAAAGAGGGATAAGGCAGAGGTGAAATGTTCCAGGAAATATTCAAAACCATTGGGCAATGGAGTCAGGAAAGGATTTGCTTACTATCCAATGTGCAAGCTTTCAAATGGGCTAGTCATCTAAAACATTGGATCTTAAAGATTATTGTGTGATGTGGAAAGGTATGAGAGGAGGAGACAACACAGATTCAGGGAACGAAGTTAAAGACCGGCTGGTTGCACAAGGATCCTAGTGGACAGGGCTAACTCTAATCCCCAGTGTTCCCAAATCTTCCAACTAAATCCATAACAAGAAACATCTAAGAACAGATACATTTAATTCATACATCAGAGAGTAGGAAATAACATCCACTACACTGGTTAAATTAACTGAAATCGATTCTTAGATAACACATTCAGAAGAAAAACATTAATGACAAGGAGAACAGAAACAGAGGGTGCCTAACAAGGGCAAATCCTATGCCAGATTTCTGATGCAAGCCAGAAGAACTGAAATAGAATGAAATAAAACACAGAGATAGAAAAACAACACCAGCTGCTTTAGATCAGAATCCAAAGAAATGTGCTTGTCATATTGAATAGCAATACCAGTCAAGTACAACATTGCAAATAGTTGAATACTCAGTCTGAAATCATATTGCTCAGCCTATCTTACAACTTTACACAGAGACTATGTCTCAAGAGAAACTGCTTGCAATTCTCTGATAACTGATCAACAACCTTTACAATAGTTCTTCATGAAATTTTATAGCAGAAAGATGAGTTGAGGAGGTAGGTGAAAACTAAATGCAGCATTAAAACTTCAGTAAAGAAATATGGTTGAAGCCCATTCTTTTTAAATTCTGAGCATTCAATTCCTGTCACTCTTTGGATGGAAGAGTGATCTTCTTCAGGCCTCTATTTACTTCGGTATGTCTCTTGATGTACTTTGATCTGCATGACTCTGTGGTACTTTTGGTGAATAAACAAAGGTCAAACGGCGATGCTAGGGTCTCCATACTATGAAACAAATGCTTCTGATAGTATCTGGACTGTTCTCAGGGCAGCAAATCTTCAAGGACATGGCATAGAATAAAGAACGCATGGGCGCTTCGTCCTTTATGGAGGAAAAAAATTATGCTGCTATAGAAACCCTGATATGCATTGATTTCTGCGTGATCCATGGGTCTTCAATTTGATGCTTTACCTTTAAAAATATGAACATAAGGCTTAAATATCTTCATTTGCGTGCCTTAATCTCTCTGCTGCTTAATTCAAATATATGTCTGTAGAATCTGCGCTTTAATGTCGCCGAAGAGGTTTTGCAGAATCCAAACCCTGTATCTTTAATGGCAGTTATGTCGTAACACTCTCCAGGCCTTTCTCCATAATATGATCTCTGTGCATGCTCTTCCCTACGTTTTCTGTCGCTGTGACAGAAACCCTGAATCATGGCAGCCATTTACTGTTGGTAACCCTGCAAAACACGAAAACCTGTTATGAAATCCATGGATGGGGGTAATGGATGCAGTGCGAACGATGAAAATGGCCGTGCAGCTGGCGAAATGATGGGACTGTGCCCGGAGACGGCGGAAATATGCAGAGGAATGGTAGAGAAATGCTCTGGAGAAGGTTGGTGGAATGCAGAGCAAATTATACGTGAAAACCTTATAAACATCAACCTTTTGAATGAATATATAAGGGGAACGGGCGAATGTACGGTGGAGACATGTGGGGGTGACGTGGCGGGACCAGGCGGTGGCAGAAAGTCAACAGCGGAGAAACAAATCTGGACCTTCAGATCTCATAGGAGATCGATGATTGAAAATGCGGTAGAGGGCAACGAATGGTGGGCCAGGAGTACGGAGACCATGGGTTAAATCTCGTGTAGCTTTGCGGAGTGCAAACCGTCGAATGAGCGGCTCTGGATCGGACGGCCTACGTCGATATCGCTCCGCATCCACGGACGAACGATAACGCACGATGGAGAGCGATTTCTGAACTGTACAAGGAGACACGCAGCGCACGAAGAGTGGACTCGCTGGGTGATGAGAAAATACCGCCTACCGCTCGAAGGCGGTGCGATAGATACCACCGGGTTTGTGAACAGTGTTTGCAATGAGGATCGGCGGGTAAACTCCGAACCGTTAGATCTGCGGGAAATGAACAGTTAAGATGCGACGATCGGCGATGAATGGATTTAACGGTAGTTTCTGCAGAGGCGGCAATCACCATCCGTTCGGTTTAGATCAACGGCCATAAACGAGCCCGATATTCAAATGCAGTAAGCGTCGTTTGGGCTGGTGGGTGGTTCTATCACCGCGGTCGCATGGAGGGAAGGATGCAGGGGGCTTGGCCGAAAGGGGCTAGGCCTCATATGTGTAGAACATGGGTTTTTCGGCCCTTTTTAGTGAAATTTGAGGCCGAAAATGGGAAACGATAGAGGGAAGAAGGGGGAAAATGGCTAACCAAAGGGTGTAGGGATGTTTCAGAGGGGATTTTGGGATGGAAAGGGGGACTTAAGGGGGACTTTGCAGGGATACAGGGGATAAATATAGACCTTTTGGAGCACAATTTCTGCAAACAATCAGACCTTATAAAGGGAGTCATCAGAGGGAAATTTATCAAAGGCAAAGGCACATGAGACTTCAGGGATGATGTGTCTTCAGGGGAGATGCATTCCTTGAAGGCTCAAAAACCATTTAGCCCCCTACTTTGCCTATCAAAAATTTACAGGGGGGGCTAACAGTGGCTCCACATGGGGATGGCTTCTTCTCGAAGGAGTCAAGAATTCAAAGAATAGATCTTTGGAGTAGGCCAGTTGCCTGTTGCTTTGCACATCTCTTACTTTCTCTGATCAGCTGCCACAATATGAAGACGTTACATCAGCAGAAACACTTTTCCCAACAAAGCTACCTACCCACACTACAAACCTAGCATTTTTTCTTCTTCTAGGGTGCATTTGAGCTAGCAAACCCTTTACATCATTTTATTTTTTACAAACAAGAAAATAAACTTACTCTATTTCTACCCTTATTACTCCATGAGACTAGATTAAACTGTTGGTCTCACAGCTTCTCTAACTAATCTAATATCTGCTAGGATTAAACTGTCTAGCAGATTTCTTCTCTACGTTCTAAGACAGAAATTGAAAAACAGTCAAGCCAGGATTAGACTGTCTGACTTGCTGGACTTTGCAGAAAAAACAACTAACTACATGCTCACACACTGAGCATTTATTTCAGACTCCCTACCTACCCTACTCTACTTGGAAATCTCTGATTTCCTAGGTGATACAATAGTGCCAATGCACCAGTCAAACAGTAACAAAAAATGATATGAGCACTGACTGCCTGTCAGAGATAACCACAGGGTGCTCTGCATGTGGTTCTTCAAAACTGAGGTCACCATCAGTAGTGACCATTCCTGATGAATCTGGCCCGTGCTAAGGATCAATGCTAGAGTATTTGAGCAAATCAGGGCCTCCATGTACTCTGCCACAGGATCAATGAATGCATGATATATTCTTTCTTCTCTTAGGCCTTCCATGACTCGTAGGCTGTCTGCGTCCTAGGCAGCGTCGATTATTGTGTCTTCCACTGCATCTTCAAAGGTCGAATCGTCTTCTTCTTGCACGTCGAAAAGCAGTGGAATTTCTTCATTTTTGGGGGGTGGGAGACTTTCCAGAAATGCTCTGGGGTCTCTGAACTCATATGATTTATCCTGTGAGTTCAGAAGTTCGATTTCGACTTCATATCTCTCAACCACCAAATCTAGAACCATTTTCTTAAGCACAGGTTGAGTATCGAGTTCCGAGCTGATACGGACAATCTTTGGAAGGTCCTCCCATTCAATTTCTGCCAATACACTTGCTACTCTGTGCTGAAACTCTGCTAGGAGGCTTGGATTTATCTCTACAATTTGTTCAGAGTCTTCCATTAGTGAAGAGACTGGGTCTTTATCATGGCTGATGTTGTACTGCGACATGGTCTACCAGTGGAGTCTTGTGAACACATAGATAATCAGCGTCCTGCTGATCACCAGTGGAGTCTTTTAATCATTCAGGAATTGTGGAGTCGTCAGGTGGATTATTTACAATTTTACTGTCCACCACAGTGATTTACCAAATCAAGATTTTGGTCTTATTCCCCAGCGGAATCGCCATTATGTTGGGGTTCCCATGTTTTGGCCAGATTGGCAAGACCAAAAGATGAGGCAACATCAAACCACTTCAAACCTCGGGATCTAGCCCTCCTGGGTCCAGAGAGGGATCTCTCTATGATATGCCAAAGGTATATGACTTAGAAGCTCAAGACTTAAGATGTTAGGCTAGTTATAGGCGTAGGGTTTGTTTATTTGATTGTTTGTGTGGTTGTTGGTTATCAAGAAAGAAGGGTTCAATGTAAGACAAGGATGAGCAAAGAGGGATAAGGCAGAGGTGAAATGTTCCAGGAAATATTCAAAACCATTGGGCAATGGATTCAGGAAAGGATTTGCTTACTATCCAATGTGCAAGCTTTCAATTGGGCTAATCATCTAAAACATTGGATCTTAAAGATTATTGTGTGATGTGGAAAGGTAGGAGAGGAGGAGACAACATAGATTCAGGGCACGAAGTTAAAGACCGGATGTTCGCACAAGGATCCTAGTGGACAGGGCTAACTCTAATCCATAGTGTTCCCAAATCTTCCAACTAAATCCATAACAAGAAACATCTAAGAACAGATACATTTAATTCATACATCAGAGAGCAGGCAATAACATCCACTACACTGGTTAAATTAACTGAAATCGATTCTTAGATAACACATTTATAAGAAAAACATTAATGGCAAGGAGAGCAGAAACATAGGGTGTCTAACAAGGGAAAATCCTATGCCAGATTTCTGATGCAAGCCAGAAGAACTGAAATGGAATGAAATAAAACACAGAGATAGGAAAACAACACCAGCTGCTTTAGATCAGGATCCAAAGAAATGTGCTTTTCATATTGAATAGCAATACCAGTCAAGTACAACATTTCCAATAGTTGAATACTCAGTCTCAAATCATATTCCTCAGCCTATCTTACAACTTTACACAGAGACTGTGTCTCAAGAGAAACTACTTGCAATTCTCTGATAACTGATCAACAACCTTTACAATAGTTCTTCATGAAATTTTATAGCAGAAAGATGAGCTGAGGAGGTAGGTGAAAACTAAATGCAGCATTAAAACTTCAGTAAAGAAAGAGGGCCGAAGCCCATTCTGTTTAAATTTTGAGCATTCAATTCCTGTCACTCTTTGGATGGAAGAGTGATCTGCTTCAGGCCTCTATTTACTTCGGTATGTCTCTTGATGTACTTTGATCTGCATGTCTTTGTGGTACTTTTGGTGAATAAAAAAAGGTCAAACAGCGATGCTAGGGTCTCCATACTATGAAAAAAATGCTTCTGATAGTATCCGGGCTGTTGTCAGGACAACAAATCTTCGAGGACACGGCATAGAATAAAGAACGCATGGGCGCTTCGTCCTTTATGGAGGAAAAACATTCTGCTGCTGTAGAAACCCTGATATGCATTGATTTCTGCATGTTGTACCTTCTGCGTGATCCATGGGTCTTCAATCTGATGCTTTATCTTTTAAACTCTGAACATAAGGCTTAAATATCTTCATTTGTGTGCCTTAAGCTCTCTGCTGCTTAATTCAAATCTATGTCTACAAAATTTGCGCTTTAATGTCGCCGAAGAGGTTTTGCAGAATCTAAACCTTGTTTCTTTAATGGCAGTTATGTCGTAACACTCTCCAGGCCTTTCTCCATAATACGATCTTTGTGCATGCTCTTTCCTGCGTTTTCTATCGTTGTGACAGAAACCCTGAATCATGGCGGCCATTTACTGTTGGTAACCCTGAAAAACACGAAAACCTGTTATGAAATCCATGGATGGGGGTAATGGATGCAGTGCAGACGATGAAAATGGCCGTGCAGCTGGCAAAATGATGGGACTGTACCGAGAGACGGCAGAAATATGTAGAGTAATGGTAGAGAAACGCTCTGGAGAAGGTTGGCGGAATGCAGAGCAAATTATACGTGAAAACCTTATAAACATCGACCTTTTGAATGAATATATAAGGGGAACGGGCGAATGTACGGTGGAGACACGTGGGGCTGATGTGGCGAGACCGGGCGGTGGTGGAAAGTCAACAGCGGAGAAACAAATCTGGACCGTCAGATCTCAGAGGAGATCGACGGTTGAAAATGCGGCGGAGGGCGACGAATGGTGGGCCAGGAGTACGGAGACCATGGGTTAAATCTCGTGCAGCTTCGCGGAGCACCAACCGTCGGATGAGCAGCTCTGGATCAGATGACCTACGTCGATATTGCTCCACCTCCATGGACGAATGATAACGCGCAATGGAGAGCAGTTTCTGAACCATACAGGGAGACACGCGGCGCATGATGAGTGGAATCGCTAGGCGATGAGAAAATATCGTCTACTACCCGAAGGCGGTGCGATAGATACCACCGGGTTTGTGAATAATGTTTGCGGCGGGCACCACCGGCGAGTAAACTCCGAACTGTTAGATCTGCGAGAAATGAACAGTTAAGATGCGACGATCGGTGATGAACGGATTTAACGGTAGTTGCTGCAGAGGGGGCGATCATCGTCTGTTCTGTTTAGATCAATGGCCATAAACGCACCCGATATTCAAATGTGGTAAGTGCCCTTTGGGCTGGCGGGTGGTTCTAGCACCGCGGTCGCGTGGAGGGAAGGATGCACGGGGCTTGGCCGAAAGGGGCTAGGCCTCATATGTGTAGAGCATGGGTTTTTCAGCCCTTTTTAGTGAAATTTGAGGCCAAAAATGGGAAACGATAGAGGGAAGAAGGGGGAAAATGGCTAACCAAAGGGTGTAGGGATGTTTCAGAGGGGATTTTGGGATGGAAAGGGGGAATTTGCAGGGATACAGGGGATAAATATAGATCTTTTGGAGCACAATTTCTGCAAACAATGAGACCTTATAAAGGGAGTCATCAAAGGGAAATTTATCAAAGGCAAAGGCACAGGAGACTTCAGGGATGATGTGTCTTCAGGGGAGATGCATTCCTTGAAGGCTCAAAAACCATTTAGCTCCCTACTTTTCCTATCAAAAATTTACAGGGGGGGCTAACAATGGCTCCACATGGGGATGGCTTCTTCTCGAATGAGTCAAGAATTCAGAGAATAGATATTTGGAGTAGGTCAGTTGCCTGCTGCTTGGCACATCCCTTACTTTCTTTGATCAGCTGCCACAATATGAAGACATTACATTAGCATAAACACTTTTCCCAACAAAGCTACCTACCCACACTACAAACCTAGCATTTTTTCTTCTTCTAGGGTGCATTTGAGCTAGTAGACCCTTTACATCATTTTATTTTTTACAAACAAGAAAATAAACCTACTCTATTTCTACCCTTATTACTCCATGAGACCAGATTAAACTGTTGGTCTCACAGCTTCTCTAACTAATCTAATATCTGCTAGGATTAAACTGTCTAGCAGATTTTTTCTCTACGTTCTAAGATAGAAATTGAAAAACAGTCAAGCCAGGATTAGACTGTCTTACTTGCTGGACTTTCCAAAAAAAACAACTAACTACATGCTCACACACTGAGCATTTATTTCAAACTCCCTACCTACCCTACTCTACTTGGAAATCTCTGATGTCCTAGGTGATACAATAGTGCCAATGTAGCCAGTGAAGCAATAACAAAAAAGGATATGAGCACTGACAGCCTGTCAGAGATAACCACAGGGTGCTCTGCGTGTGGTTCTTCAAAACTGAGGTCACCATCAGTAGTGACCATTCCTGATGAATCTGACCCGTGCTAAGGATCAATGCTGGAGTATTTGAGCAAATCAGGGCCTCCATGTACTCTGCCACAGGATCAATAAACGCATGATATACGCTTTCTTCTCTTAGGCCTTCCATGACTGGTAGGTTGTCTACGTCCTGGGCAGCTTCGATTATTGCGTCTTCCACTGCATCTTCAAAGGCTGGATCGTTTTCTTCTTGCACGTCGAAAATCAGTGGAATTTCTTCATTTTTGGGGGGTGGGAGTCTTTCCAGAAATGCTCTGGGGTCTCTGAACTGATATGATTTATCCTGTGAGTTCAGAAGTTCGATTTCAGCTTCATATCTCTCAACCACCAAATCTAGAACCATTTTCTTAAGCACAGGTTGAGTATCGAGTTCCAAGCTTATATGGACAATCTTTGGAAGGTCCTCCCATTCAATTTCTGCCAGTACACTTGCTACTACGTGATGAAACTCTGCTAGGAGGCTTGGATGTATCTCTACAATTTGTTCAGAGTCTTCCATTAGTGAAGAGACTAGGTCTTTATCATGGCTGATGTTGTACTGCGACATGGTCTCCCAGTGGAGTCTTGTGAACACACAGATAATCAGCAGCTTGTTGATCACCAGTGGAGTCTTTTAATCATTCATAAATTGTGGAGTCGCCAAGTGGATGATTTACAATTTCACTGTCCACCACAGTGATTTACCAAATCAAGATTTTGGTCTTATTCCCCAGCGGAGTCGCCATTATGTTGGGGTTCCCATGTTTTGGCCAGATTGGAAAGACCAAAAGATGAGGCAACATCAAACCACTTCAGACCTCAGGATCTAGCCCTCCTGGGTCCAAAGAGGGATCTCTCTATGATATGCCAAAGGTATATGACATAGAAGCTCAAGATTTAAGATGTTAGGCTAGTTATAGGCGCAGGGTTTGTTTATTTGATTGTTTGTGTGGTTGCTGGTTATCAAGAAAGAAGGGTTCAATGTAAGACAAGGATGAGCAAAGAGGGATAAGGAAGAGGTGAAATGTTCCAGGAAATATTCAAAACCATTGGGCAATGGAGTCAGGAAAGGATTTGCTTACTATCCAATGTGCAAGCTTTCAATTGGGCTAGTCATCTAAAACATTAGATCTTAAAGATTATTGTGTGATCTGGAAAGGTAGGAGAGGAGTAGACAACATAGATTCAGGGCACGAAGTTAAAGACTGGCTGGTTGCATAAAGATCTTAGTGGACAGGGCTAACTCTAATCCCCAGTGTTCCCAAATCTTCCAACTAAATCCATAACAAGAAACATCTAAGAACAGATACATTTAATTCATACATCAGAGAGTAGGCAATAACATCCACTACACTGGTTAAATTAACTGAAATCTATTCTTAGATAACACATTTAGAAGAAAAACATTAATGGCAAGGAGAGCAGAAACATAGGGTGCCTAACAAGGGCAAATCCTATGCCAGATTTCTGATGCAAGCCAAAAGAACTGAAATGGAATGAAATAAAACACAGAGATAGGAAAACAACACCAGCTGCTTTAGATCAGGATCCAAAGAAATGTGCTTGTCATATTGAATAGCAATACCAGTCAAGTACAACATTGCCAATAGCTAAATACTCAGTCTGAAATCATATTGCTCAGCCTATCTTACAACTTTACACAGAGACGTGTCTCAAGAGAAACTGCTTGCAATTCTCTGATAACTGATCAACAACCTTTACAATAGTTCTTCATGAAATTTTATAGCAGAAAGATGAGCTGAGGAGGTAGGTGAAAACTAAATGCAGCATTAAAACTTCAGTAAAGAAACAGGGTCGAATCCCATTCTATTTAAATTCTGAGCATTCAATTCCTGTCACTCTTTGGATGGAAGAGTGATCTTCTTCAGGCCTCTATTTACTTCGGTATGTCTCTTGATGTACTTTGATTTGCATGACTTTGTGGTACTTTTGGTGAATAAACAAAGGTCAAACAACGATGCTAGGGTCTCCATACTGTGAAACAAATGCTTCTTATAGTATCCGGACTGTTGTCAAGGCAGCAAATCTTCGAGGAAACGGCATAGAATAAAGAATGCATGGGTGCTTCGTCCTTTATGGAGGAAAACAAATTTGCTGCTGTAGAAACACTAATATGCATTGATTTCTGCGTGTTGTACCTTCTGCTTGATCCATGGGTCTTCAATCTAATGCTTTACCTTTAAAACTCTGAACATAAGGCTTAAATAGCTTCATTTGCGTGCTTTAAGCTCTCTGCTGCTTAATTCAAATCTATGTCTACAGAATCTGTGCTTTAATGTCGCCGAAGAGGTTTTGCAGAATCTAAACCCTGTTTCTTTAATGGCAATTATGTCGTAACACTCTCCAGGCCTTTCTCCATAATACGATCTCTGTGCATGCTCTTCCCTGTGTTTTCTGTCGCTGTGACAGAAACCTTGAATCATGGCGGCCATTTACTGTTGGTAACCCTGCAAAACACGAAAACCTATTATAAAATCCATGGATGAGGGTAATGGATGCAGTGCGGACGATGAAAATGGCCGTGCAGCAGGCGAAATGATGGGACTGTGCCAGGAGACGGCGGAAATATGCAGAGGAATGGTAGAGAAATGCTCTGGAGAAGGTTGGCAGAATGCAGAGAAAATTATACGTGAAAACCTTATAAACATCGACCTTTTGAATGAACATATAAGGGGAACAGGCGAATTTACAGTGGAGACACGTGGGGGTGACGTGGCAGGACTAGGCGGTGGCGGAAAGTCAACAGCAGAGAAACAAATCTGGACCGTCAGATCTCAGAGGAGATCGACGATTGAAAATGCGGCGGAGGGCGACGAATGGTGGGCCAGGAGTACGGAGACCATGGGTTAAATCTCGTGCAGCTTCGCGGAGCACCAACCGTCGGATGAGCGGCTCTGGATCGGACGGCCTACGTCGATATCGCTCCGCCTCCACGGACGAATTATAACACGCGATGGAGAGCGGCTTCTGAACCGTACAGGGAGACACGTGGCGCGCGATGAGTGGAATCGCTGGGCAATGAGAAAATACCGCCTACCACCCGAAGGCGGTGCGATAGATACCACCGGGTTCGTGAACAATGTTTGCGGCGGGGACCACCAGCGGGTAAACTCCGAACCGTTAGATATGCGGGAAATGAACGATTAAGATGCGACGATCGGCGATGAACGGATTTAACGGTAGTTGCTGCAAAGGTGGCGATCGTCGTCCGTTCTGTTTAGATCAACGGCCATAAACATGCCCGATATTCAAATGTGGTAAGTGCCCTTTGGGCTGGCGGGTGGTTCTAGCACCGCGGTCGCGTGGAGGGAAGGATGCAGGGGGCTTGGCCGAAAGGGGCTAGGCCTCATATGTGTAGAGCATTGGTTTTTCGGCCCTTTTTAGTGAAATTTGAGGCCGAAAATGGGAAACGATAGAGGGAAGAAGGGGGAAAATGGCTAACCAAAGGGTGTAGGGATGTTTCAGAGGGGATTTTGGGATGGAAATGGGGACTTTGCAGGGATACAGGGGACAAATATAGATCTTTTGGAGAACAATTTCTGCAAACAATGAGACCTTATAAAGGGAGTCATCAGAGGGAAATTTATCAAAGGAAAAGGCACAGGAGACTTCAGGGATGATGTGTCTTCAGGGAAGATGCATTCCTTGAAGGCTCAAAAACCATTTAGCCCCCTACTTTTCCTATCAAAAATTTACAGGGGGGGCCAACATATGGAACTCAAATTTTCCTCTTGGTAATTCCTTTGTTAAAATATTTGCATCATGTTCCTCTATAGGAATGTATTCCAACAACATAATCTGCCTATGCACACAATCTCGTAGATGGTGATACTGGATGTCGATATGCTTTGATCGATCATGAAAAACTGGATTTTCATAGAGTTTGATACAACTCTACCGTGTCATAGTAAATCACAATGGGATCCATCATCTGACCAAATAACCCAATAATAATATTCCTCATCCAAATAGCTTCACAAGTTGCTTGACTAGCAACCATGTACTCTTCTTATGCTAAACTGAGTGCAATTGATCTCTGCTCCCTGTTGTACCAAGAAATTGTTGTTGACCCAATACTAAAGACTCCTCCTGAAGTGCTCTTCTGATATGATCGACTACCTGCCCAATCTTCATCTATGAAGCCTTGAAGCTTCACTCCCTCTGCCCATCTATACCAAATACTACACTATGTAGCTCCTCTGAGGTATCTCAACAAATGTTTCACCGCCTTCCAATACAATTTGGTTGGCTTAACCATTTCTTAAATGAGTTGGTTAACTGCATAATACATGTCTAGTCGTGTGTCCACCAAGTACATAAGTGAACCCACAAGCTTCATGTAAATAGTGGCCACCACCTCCTCACCTGAAGTGGCATCCTCTTTCCTCCAATTTCTTGCTAGAGGAGTGTCAATGGGTTTTCTACTCTCCACGCAAAATTTCTTCAATATCTCATTGGCATACTTTCCCTGAGAGACAAACAATTCATCATCTCCTTTCCATACTTCCAAACTAAGGAAATAATGCATGAGTCCCATGTCCTTCATCTCAAATTCTCTTGAAAGATCATATTTGCAAGATTTGATCAACTTCTCGTCACCGGTTAAAATCAAATTATCGACATATAGTACTATAATCAATAATTTACCTTCAACAACAATATGGTAAAGATTTGCATCTGATTCAATTTTGGTAAAGCCCAACCTGGTGAAATATTTTTCAATCCTAGTGTACCAAGCATGGGGTGCTTATTTCAATCCATACAATGCTCGCTTGAGTCTGCACACATGCAACTCTCTGTCGAAGGTCTCAAATCCTTCCATTTGTTCAATGTACATCTCCTCCTCAATCACTCTATTGAGGAATGTTGTCCTCACATCCATATGATGGATCTTCCATCCCATCTACTCTGCAAGTGCTAGAATTGATATGATAGAAGAGTACCTTGCCATTGGAAAAAATCAATTCCTTCCACCAAAGAGAACCCCTTAGCCACAAATCCAACCTTGTGTTTCTTGATGCTTCCGTATGCTACTTGCTTCACCTTGTAGATCCACCTCGAACCTGCCACTGACTTGTTCTTTGGTCTTTGGAGCATTTCCAAAATACTATTTCTGACTATGGAATCATACTCCTCTACCATGGCATCAACCCATACTGGTTGTTGCACTGCTTCCTCGAATGAGGATGGTTCTGTCTCAACTAGCTCACTCATCAAAGCCATCTACCCATTGTATTGATCCAATGACCTCCTCTGCCTGCGTTATGATGTGAGTGCTCCCACATTCCCTCTAGCATCATGCAATAATCTGTCAGTTTCCCTGGTGTGCTTCCTTCCATATCTAGATGTCTTTGCGTGAATGGGTACTACCACTCTCTACTCCTCTACTTGTGGCTGCTCCAAAACATCCTGAGGTTATTTATTTGGAGCTAAAATTTCCTCATCTGCATGAAAATGAATCTCCCTCAACGAACTTCACATCTCTACGAACAACTGTCATCCTGTGAGATGGAAGGTACACCAGATAGTTGTGAAGTGTATCAATGTACCCAACAACTATTCCCAACTCAGCTTTCGGTGCTAGGTTTTTCCTTGCATCCTTGGAAACATGACATTAAACTGATGAACCAAAGATCCTAAAGTGTTACACATCTGGTTTATTCGCTAAAAAAAATTATTCCGTGTACTCATCTTGAGAATCCGATGACGAATCTTGTTCTGCACATATACAGTTGTGTTGCATGCTTCATCCCATAAGTGAAACGGTTGGCCTTGATCATTCAACATCGCTTGTGAAACTCCCACAATAATTTTGTTCTTCCTCTAAGACACCCATTCTGTTGTGGGTTGTGGGGTTCTATTAAATCCATTCAAATGCCTTCTTTTGCACAAAAGTGCTTAAACTCATTCAACACATATTCTCCACCATTATCGCTCCTGAGATCTTTCACTTTCCTACTAGCGTCTTTCTCAACAAGTGTTTTAAATTCACAAAATTTGGAGAATGTCTCATCTTTCTTCTACATGAATAAAATCCATCAATTACGTGAGAAATCATCTACAAATATAACAGAATATTTGTGCTTGGGTGTGGAGGTTGTTGGGAAAGGTCCACGCACATCTGAGTGAACTCTTTCGAGGACTGCTTGTGCTCTAATGTCCTTATCATGAAGAGTGGCTTTGGTGTACTTCCCCAATGTACACCCTTTGCACGTATCAGATTGTTGTAGTGCACCCTTGGGAAGTCATTTAGAAATATGTTGCATGATCTTCAAATATCCATGATGAAAATGGCCAAGTCTCCTATGCCATAATTCAACGATTTCTCAGCTTTGCACCTTCTCTGCTTTCATGCTCAAAGCAGCACAGCGTTCTACATCCAATTTGTAGAGGTTTTTCACTCGAACCCCAATCCACTTCACTTGTCCCATGGCGATGTGTCTAAGGAAAGCCTTTCCTTTACTAAATATCACATTGTAGCCATGATCTTCCAACATAGCAACTGAAACTAAATTCTTCTTCATACCAAGAACATACATGACATATTTCAATGTGAGAAAATAGTCAGACTCCCTCTGAAAAGTAACTATATTGATATCGGTCGTGTTATACCTTCCATCATCTCCCATCTCGATGTGAATCTGGAGGTCCTTCTCCTCGAAGTGACTGAAAAATTATTTGTTTCCCGTCGTATGTAATGAGGCTCCAAAATCCACATACCACACACTACCCATCATCGATGTCACTATGAATGTAATGAGGGTGAAATCCAACTCGAATTGTGAACCTAGATCTTCATCTGCTGCTCCTCATGAGGACTTCTTTTATGTCTTCTTGTGTGGAAATTTCATGGCATAGTGTCCCAGCTCATGACAATGAAAACATTTAATATTCAACAAGTCTTTATTATTGCCCGTATGACTAGAATATCCTTTGGATTGAGATTTCTTCCCTTTCCCTTTCTTTTCCTCTCTATCCAAGGAATAATTATCCTCATCCTCAACCTTGGATGATGTCCCATATCTATTGTTTTCTCTGAACTCTTCTAGTACCAAATCTAACCATAATCTTTCCCAGTTTGGTAGCTTCTCCCTCCCATTGACCAAATCCCGGTAGTTTTTTTTTTCTCTTAGGAAGGCTTAGAAGTGCTAGGCTTACAAGATAATATTCTACAACCGTAACACCAACACTCCCAAGTTCATCACGACATTGTGTGAATCTACTCAGGTACTGTGGTATTGTGTCACCCTTCTGCATTTTGATATTTTGAAGCTTGTCTCTAAGTGCCATATTCCTATGGTCACTACTTTTCTGGAACAAATCTGTCAATGCCTTCCACATTTCATATGGAGTTTCTTTCCATGGGGATTAGAGACAATATGGTCTTGTGCTCCCTCCAATAGGAACCTCTTCGCCTTGGCTACACTATTCTTCCAATCTGCTAGATCCTGAGCATTAGCTACTAGTGGTTTCAGGACATCATTATCAATGAATTCCTTTAGCCCACTATATTCCATGAATACTTCCATGTGGTCCCTCCAAGAAATATAATTCAAGCTACCCTCAAGGGCATACTTGAGCCTTAGACCATAGAACGCCAACCTGCTAGCTCTGAAGAATAGATCGGCAAACTCATTACCCCTGCAAAGATAACTTCAGATTCTCTTCTATATTGTGTTTCTAGCTTCAATACCATGTAGAAATTGATTGTAGATTCAATATTGTTCATGTAATGTTATAAAACATAAGACTCAAATCTACTCTACTCATTTGCGAAAATAAATTTATGATTGAGAAGAAATATCAAAAACATGCGACATGAATTAACACACATACACAAGGATATATCTAGGAGAAAGAAACTTCTCAAAACCCCTTTCCTATATGTATTGCATTAGTCAAAAAATAGAGAAGAAATACAATGTTTGTTCAAGCTTGAACAATCTCTGCACAAGTATAATCTATCTCACTACTTCACAAGCTTCCTCTGGTCAATACTTAACCAAAGTTCTGCTTGCCCAAGTCCCTATTTCCTTGTGTTATTTCCTTGGGAATTAACCCCTATTATTTATGGAAATTCCTCATCCATAACTGCGCAATCCCTATAGGCCCTTCTCTGTCTACATGCACCACTTGTAAAACTTGGATAATTATACAACTGATAGTACACTTCCCTTGAACTCCGATGTCAACTGGGTAACTCGTAGTTCATGTATGCATGAGTTAATTATGGTTGATTTATCAATTAACTAGTTGAACACTAAAGTTGCACCCCACTGCTAGACCTTCTACTAGTTCCTCCAACAGTTGGAACTAGTTTAACTAACTTTAAATCTGTTTAACTGAATTAAATTGTTACAACTAAAATAAAACTCAACCTATGCTCCTAAAATTTAGGAATCACTCTACACAGTTTAAGTTAGGCCCTCAACTCAAATTAACTGAGCCACTAATTGAAACTAACTTAGTTAACTCATTCTTGATGATTGAGCCAACAAAGTGAAACTAACTTAGTTAACTCATTCTTGTTGTCTTATGATGTGGAATTACAATTTTCTCTTAATTTAATTCAAGGGAAAATTAAATCAGAATTTTCTTGTTGCCATTTCCAATAGTTCACGTAAGCTCCTTCATGGTGGTGGATCCCATAAGCTTGCTCGGAGTCTATAAACATGTTGGCTTAAGATTTCTAGACATATGGAATGTTCTTTTCCCTAAAGTTTTTTTTTCAAAACCACCTAACCTTCTGTAGAATCATTCTTAGAATAAGATATATTTATTGAGCTTGAGTTCATTGGTTTTCTATAGACGAATATGGATCATGTTTGGCTATCAATAGATGGTGTTGAATTTCATGGTACATGCTTTGGCACCTAAAGTAGGAAATAAGAAGAATGGTGTATTGAACATGTTTTTTTAACCAATGTTATCAAAACCAAAGCGAATTTTCCAAAACAATTAGTTTTATTGGTTTAAAAGGTTAACTGATCCAAATCAAGCACCCAAATTGGAAATGGTTGGCTTAGTACCAAAGTAGTTGATTCCATATGGATCCATGCATCAACATGTGGGGTCTCATATTTTACCACCAAAACTTGCAAAAAAAAAAAAAATCTAAAACTGACCCTATACCTCTCCCATTACTATTTAATGAGGTCCCCACCCTCTACTTGTCTTCCACCCTTCACTTCATCAATTTGGAGTTTTTGAGTTAAATTTTCATCTTCATTAGGCATCATTATTTTGTTGGTTTGCACTCTTTCTTGGGCTCATTTCAAGCAAAAAATGTGAGGGCTTGCTGGGATGATTCAAAGAGTTGATTGAAGGGTTGTTTTGAAGAATTTCTTGGTATAATTCAAGGGTTAATTTGGAGCATTTATTTGGTTATTATAGAGTTTATATTCTTCTTGTTTTGGAGCTACCAATTAGTTATTTCAAAGTGGCTCCTCTTATCTTCTATTTTTAGGTGTTGATATTTTTATATTCAATTGGATGGTTTGTGAAGGTTTGTAAATGATTACGTCAAGTCCCATTTCTTTACCATTGTCAAAATAATTGTTGTTTTTCCCTAGGCATTAAGACAAACTACGGTTTTATTTGTTGGTAAACAAAATAGTTTTGGCTTCTAAAGAATAGAGGGATTTTAGCATGGGACCATTGCCAACCAATTGGAGACAAAATAAGGATGCAACTATTGTCAAAAGAAAGTTGGTTGGAGGGTGGGAGAGGGGAGGCATCCATTGGTTGAGACAATGCTTATCACATGCAAAAGGGAATGTAAAACCTTACATAAACAACTCTAACAAGCCAAAATTCAAGATGCTAGTTCATATTGACTCCTTCCAAGCAAAGAAACCCACTAAGAAAAATATGAAAAAAGAGATAGGGAGAAGCTTAAGTTCCTCTTAGTGAAGAGATTGTCACTATCATAGTACATATCATTTGAAGAGGTGTAAAGCTTGACTCATTTTCTGTACCTCACACCACCCTTTTTCCTTAGTCCACTGTTGATACTAAATGGGAGAAGAGAGACTAATCCTTGCATAAACCACTGTCAAACCCTTGTCACAATATTCAATTCATTAAGAATAAGACTCTCAATATATGTATACATATTCTAAAAAATCCAAGTGCAAAGCAAACTAGGTCATAGAGTTTTTGTTATTTTGAACACAGTGATTTGCAAATACTACTCATTGCATACATTGTCAAGACACAATAGTATCTGCATACGCTGAATTTTGTCAACATTGAATAGAGACAAGAACCTATCAACTCAAGCATAGAACATCTACATTCACACCAAACAAGAGGAAATCCATAATTCCTGTTCAACTCTGCAAAATACTTTTAATAGTGACTGCAAAATGGTCTCAAAACCCTATAATCAATTAGCTACTACACATAGTCTCTATCATATGCATCATACAATGAATAAATCAAATAACCTCAACCATCAAACATATTTCTGTAATTTATAATAGATTCTACAACAAACAAATGACAAGGAACATTCTTTGTCTCATTGAACCTCTCTGCTCTCTGCATTCTCACAATCATATATGCAACAAAAACATGACGTTAAACCTTTCAATTCTTCATCAAACCAATAGATCTTCAAGTAATAAGCCAAGTTTTGAAGATATCCTTCAAATATCCTTCAGATTTGTCATTGAGGGATAGATATGAGCCTCCTTTCATGCCTTCAATGCATACCTATATAAGACAAATCAATGGAAACTCAAAGAACACACACACTAGCTGTTCAATATTCTTCTCCTTTTATAATTGGTGTCCCTTGCCAATACTAAGAGAAAATCCCATGGATTTGTTGATAGAAAAAATTAACATGGTCAAATGGACCTTCTAGAAAATAGCCTTAGGAAAAAACCTTGGTTTGGCCCTAAGTTTTTGTTTTTCTATGCTTGCAGGCAGTGACACACCTCTCTCCTTCGAGAAGTGATTATAACCCATGTCTTGAACACACAACCTACATTGCCCTAGGTGTTAATGCTCCTCCAACAAAGGTAACTACGTTATTTTGTTTCCATGCTCTGAAAGCTATCAAAACATATTCAAACTTTGCTCAAACTTTCTCTAATCTTTTAACATGCCTTTTCCAACACCTAGGGGTTCTGTTAAGTGTGATAATACTTCAATAACACCTTACAAATCTCAATAAACCTTCTCCAATCAGCCACCTATGTCTCCTTAGTTGTCTTCACCTTCATGCGGCTCCAATCCTTATCCATCCAACTGCAACTGATCCAAACCGTGTGCAAGCTTTTGCAACTCATATGTAATCATCAAGACATCTTTGTAATTATGAGGATACCTATAATACTTTTCCTAATCATGAACAAACATCCTCCATCTATGCCCCGGCTAGACGCATCAATGTTGCATCCATACCAACAATTTCATATTATGACAAAAATGTAACAAACCCATGACATAATGGACAATTTGACATTCAAGTTGACATCAAATACAACACATTATCCATAATGCCAACATGATGCATGGCTAAATGGTGGTACAACGTAGTCATACATTTTAATGCTACTAATTCCCCTTATCATCAACTTATAATAAATGTGATACCTTCATGTGGTTCAAACTTCAAAGGTTCTAGTTTTTCATGATATTAGAGGGGCACTTTTACTAAATGAACTTCAAAAAAATATATGAATAGCTTATGTAATTCAAGGAATCCTAAAGTAAAACATGGTGTACAAATCATGTTTGATGGATGGACCAACAAAAGATTCCACACTATTATTAATTTCCTAATTGCTTACCCAAGAGGAACTATGTTTCTTAAATTAAAGAATGCATCTAATATGGTGAAAAATGCATAGTTATTATTTCATACTTTGGAAGTAGTTGAGGTGGGGCTCAAGAATGTTGTATAGATCATCACTAATAATATCTCCAACTTTGCTACCAAAAGAATGATATTTGAGGGAAAACATCCCACCATTTGGTGGAATTCATGTGTAACCCATTGTTTGGACTATTGGAAAGTGTAACTAGGTTCAGTCTTCATAATGACTTGTAACTATGAATTTATGTAATGAAGAAGAAAAAGTTAATAAAATGTATTTTTTAATACTTGCATTATGGGTTTCATGAGAAATGAAGTTTTTATTATAGGTAAAATACTTCTTCTTGATGTCTTTAGGGGTTTGTCATCTTCTCATATATATAATTAAAAAGTCATGTATATGAAGAAGTGTTACACTTATAAAGGACAATTATTGATGTAAGTAATATGCTCCAAGACCTTCTCAATATGCTAATGAAATTCGGTTCAAATTTGATGCATATATCCTTAGACAAGTCAGCCTGAAGACGCTGGAAGAAGTCGGCTCACCTTATAGAATTCATGTCGGCCTAGAAGACATGAGACAATCACTATATATAAGAGACTGCGACCTCATTGTAGCATCAAGTTTTCAGATCAAGTCTGAAATAGAAGTGTGAATAGAGGGTCTACAATTGATGTGAAGAAGGAGATCATTTAATGAAGGCAGGCACATGTGTATTTCTGTTTCGGGCATAGCATACCTCGCTCAATTCAGGGAAGCCAAAGACCATTACAACAAGAGACAAGTCTGCAATAAGTGCGAAGGAAGGGTCCACTATTAGTGCGAGAAGAGAAGACTAAATAATGAAGTAATAAAGCTACAAAAAGTGTGAAAGAAGAGGTTGGTCTGCAAGAGAATAAGGTCACCACAACTCGGTCCAGGGACTGTATATATTTAATCCAAGAGTTACAAAGGAGCAGAAAGAAAAACGAAAGAGTGATATTAGGCAGTCAAGGAAGAATCTAAAGGAAGCCGAGAGAAAGCAAGCAGTCTAGGGCTACTAGACTAGGAATCGAGCCTCCCTAGACATGGTGTAGTTCAGTGCAGAAAGGAATATCAACATAAGGAGCCAAAGGAAGAGCAGTGACAAGGTCTTGGAGTCATATTGATGTCAAGGGTCTGTGTCATGGTCATGGTACTTGTCAATTGAAGATCTAGAAGAAGAATTACTTCCAAGCTTTCCTCTCCAAGAGGGAGAAGTTTTGGCCCTGTCTTGAAGAGCCAAAATCGTGTATCTTACGCTTTGATAATTGACTTATGAAAAACATAATAAGCTAATGAAGATAAGATCTAAGTAATAGAAGCATAACAAGTATAACACAAGCAGTTATCAAAATATCTAAGTAATAGAAGCATAACAAGTATAACACAAGCAATTATTAAGTAAGAGAATTGAATTAAACTCTGCCCTACTAAATTCTCAACATGGACCTAATGGTTAAATACATTCAGAAAATTGAGTGGCTAAGAGGTGTGTGGTACAAGCAAAAGACATAACTAGATACAACTACAACCACACATGGATTTTGAACCTTATGAAGAAAAACATTAGCAACAAACAAGTTTTCTTATGTTGCAATCCATACATGACCAAAAATCCAACCTAGAGAAAATGTTTTGTTGTGATGAGTGGAATGCACCTCAATGGAGCAAAACATTAAAGGGAAAGAGATAATAATATTCATTGAGGCTCTTGTGGAAGTGTTATGAATGGTGGGTGTCGGATAAACCTATCATTAGTTTTATTTATGAAGCCATAGATGAGGCCAAAGAGACAATAAAGATAATGTATAATGGTAAAAGACAAAAGTATCTTCCTCTCTAGGAGATTATTAATGATACATGAAATAAACAACTTTATTGAGCTTTACATGCAACTAGCCAATATTGGAATCCAAGGTAAATAATTTCAAGACTTTTAGTTTTATACTATTCATAATTTATGAATGAATCTATTGATTATACAATTTTGTGGCCAACTAAAATTTCATAGTTTGAAATTTATTTCATAAAGCTTCTTTATCTTCTTAAAGTACCATTACACAAAATATTTTAAAGCAGTTGTAAAGTGTGGAAAATTTTAGCAGCTAATTCACAAATGGACTAATTTTCCATGTTTTTTCCAAAAAAAAAAAATAACCAATTTCCATTTTTTTTTAAATGATTCCCCTGAACCTTAAAAGATAAAATTAATTTATCTTAAAAATCATCAAAATTTTGTATAAACTATATAAAACCATTAGAAAATTGAAAATTTTTACAAAAATATTGCCAAACATTTTACAAGTTGCAGATTAGGGACCATTAAGTTTTGTCAAAGTTTCTAAACTTTAAGATAAATTTTATCCTTAAAATTTTCTTGAATGGAAAGATAAAAGAAACACTATATTAACACATTGAATGCATGGTGTCTAATCCAAATATATAAATAAGATACATAGCAAACTTCTACATTACATTTCATACATTTGGTATGCTTATGGGCATTCTAAGCAAAGCCAAACATCAACTAAGTAAATAATTTCAAAGTTTTTATGTTATAATATTTACTACAAAAAATTTGATTTAAACTCATTTATTGAAACTTCTTTGTCTCTGACACCGGTTTAAACTCATTTGTTGAGTCTTTGATCCTAGTTCCAGTATTCCAGGAATACATTGGTAAAAACTGTTTTGATTTGCAAAATTGTAATTCAATTCTTGAGCCAAACAAAGTGTTAATGGGAGTGAATGTCACTGGAGTGTTTTGAGCAAATTCACACTGTGCAAAACCATTTGAACTAAAAATAGTTGAATGGTTGGTCCATGTTCACCATAACTGTAGACTGAGGCACAATCGGTCATTGAATAAGACACGCAAGTATCATAGAATTTGCTAATGTTATCCCTCATCAAAGTGGATTGGGTTGTGGAGACTCAGCCACCGACCTGTCTCCAGGGCAAGAGAATCTTACCATTGTTGTTGGACAAGTAACTTCAAGTCTATGGGAATCGAGTCGGAATCTCATTCCAAAGTTTGTTCATATTAAGGATGTGGGCAACTTGGATTTAGATTACAGAATATGAATTTATATATTTGTGTCAAATGGTTAGGATATATATGTGAAACCTTTATGTATTTTTATATTATTTTTAAATGATTTCTTCCTGAATCCGATCCAGTGTCAAATGGTTTTAAATTTGAAGGATATTATTTCAAATTTTCTGAACACACGGGTTGAGGAAATGTGTTAGGGAAAGCCAAAATTACATGGGAAAGCTCAGAAATTCTGCCAACAAAATGTAATTAGTTTGTACACTTTGCTCGTCTAAGAAACAAAAGAAATCATATCAAGGATGTTTCTACAAACACAAAGGCCACAAGTAGCAATAACTTTATATACAAGTTTTTTTGGGAAAGAAAACAGAAAACGATAATTTGATGGACCTCCGGTAGTGTTAGCTATGTGGCTACTAAATACCAAAATTCCTTCAACCAAGGCCAAATCATGGCTTCTGTGTTTGTTTATACTGAACAAATAACTTCATACTCTAAACCAAAAATATCAAAAAGGATTTCGTAAGATCGTTATCATAACCTGTTTCACCATGGAGACAAATTCCTGAAGTCTGTGGTTGTTTGCCTATTTGCTCGAGACAGAATTAGATTATTGGAGCAGAATTTGAAAAAAGGACTCTCAGAGAACTTGTAGAGAGAAGCCTGGTCAGCAATGGACAACAAAGAAAGACCACTAATAAGAGGGGAACTAGTTAATGTGGAAGGCACATTGACAACAAGCAAACTCACACATCTAATCAGAGGGGAACTAGTAAATGTGAAAAGCACATAACACAAATACGTGTGGAAAGCACATTGGCAACAAGAAAACACATGCACCCATAGAGAAATGTATTGTCACCTTGTTTTGCTTGACTACAGGATTATTTTTGAAGTATCTAGAAATTTCTGGTGTTTAAATAAACATAAGAGTCTCCAGGGCTTATAGGGAAAAGTGGCAGGTTTTAACATATATTAATACTGTGGATTCAAATTTTCAAAATCAGCATGCTAGACATATGGAAAGTATGGGTGAGTAAATCAAGCTCTAAACATCATAAAACAATACTTGGATAATTTCTAAGACGCAGATGGCAAACAAATGTCTACAGCTAATTCCCTGTTCTTACAAGCAAATAACAATCAAAAGAATGTAACAACGATTATATAATAAATCAGCAATTCACAGTTCTAAAAAGTTAAAACACTTTCGTTCTGTGGCGTGGAAAGAATATCAGACCTAGGAAAGCGAAGCATCTGCAACAAACATTCCAATGGTACTGTGCTTTAAGGTGGTTTAAATCCCTATTTATAGCTAGCATTTCTATTAAAAAAATGTTATTGGATCAATGGTATTGTACAACAAAAGCTATTATCAATCAGGGTTCATAATATTTTGTTCAATCTGTTTATTGCCGAGGTTTATATATTTCCTTGTTGATTTGGTTATAGGTCAGCAGTACACTGGTGGAGTTTTCCAGCACTGGATCAAGTTTGATTCCCAACATTTTAGCCCATGAACATTGCACCTCTCTCACATACATGGGAATTCCCAAAGCGACATCTCCCAAGTATTTCATCATGGGAATTCCCGAAGCAACATGTCCCAAGTGTTTCATGGCAGGCAATACCCAAGCGACAGATCCCAAGTGTTTTCTACCCACAAAAATTGGGCGTTTTCTGTTGAAGAAAAGAGATTTTATAGATTTCCAGGTACATTAACCAGAATGTTGAAATTAATTAATTAATTTTTGTTTCTTTTTTTACCAGAATGTGGAAAAGAATTCTGATTTATTTATTTATATGGAAACCTCATTTTCCAGGGAATTATAAACCCCACAGTGCACACCACATTACCAAAAAGTAAAACATTTTCTCCGCCTGATAACCTGCTCATGCCCTTTGCTCCTAACCCAGTTGACATAATAAAATTAAGTGGGTTGAGAAAAATCCCGTGAAAATTGAATCATCAAGTTGATAAATGAAATGAGCCAGTAACTCGAGTCTCAAAATAGCCTAACGAGAGGATTGGGAAAGAAGAACCATTTTCTACACACAGGAATTAGAGCAACTGCAACACCATTTTGAAGATAAGACTGTGACTGGGTAAGAGAGAAAATGCTTGTCGCAGTGGAAAAAGTTGGGGGAATACTGTAAACAGGGGTGAAATGAAGTACAAGTATCATGAAAACCCATCCAAAAATTACATAACCAAGACCCAAGAGGACCAGAGAGAGCAGAAACATCTTTTTGTTGGTAACATGGGCTAGCCTACAACTCAAACAGAATTGGTTGGATTTGGAGTTTCAATGTTTAGAGAGAATATTGAACGTCATCACCAGTTTGTGAATGTGATTAAGAATCCAGATTAGTGGCATTTTTACTTGGAAACCAACATAAAGTTTATAACTAAACCAGGGGAATGGATGAACAAGATGGAGAAGTCTGACCAGATTGATAGCAGAACGAAAATCATAATCCGATTGATGGTAGGGCCATCATTAGGCCCATTGGAATTAAAACTGGCAACTCCACTTGAGGCAGCATCTAATGCACCTGCGTAATCGAAGGAGATTGGTTTTTTATTTGTAAATAATTTTTGTAGCAGTTGTAACCTGGACCAAGAGTCATGGAATTTTGTGATGCTGAGTGTAAATGCCATAGCCAGTGTTAAAGAATTCAATTAGTTATCTAGATATGATAGTAGACATAATGAAAATGGTGGAGATAGGAAGTAGAATGAAATGCAGAGGGGCCGTGGATCCCTAATTTATCAGAGTGCAAAGGCCTACGATAATAGAATGCCAAACATTTCTGACCAAAAAGGAAACGCATTAGCTCTGATGTACAAATATGAATCCCCAATAAAAGGGTTTGGGCACCTTCAATCTACAAGCATGTCAATCTTAAACTAGATTACTGCATAATTAAATGATCTAGTATAGCTCAAAGGGAAATACATGTAAGAAATAATAACTTAATGAAACACTATTTTCTCAATTGTTAGTTTAATGAAACACTCCGGGTCTTTGGATAATATCTGCAAGACCTCAATTGCAGATATTGCAAAAGCTATCAATTGCATAAATACATGCATATTTCAAACCTGATGTACATGATACAGCCTAACATGTGAAAAAAAAATAAGCTGCACTTTCAAAATGATAGAGAAGCTTACCGAAACTATCCCCTTCCCCCGCTCTACACAATAAGAACAAAATGCATCGAATGCAATGGTACTTTAGTGGACTGCTGTCTTATATATGTATTTCTATGAGCTCAGTTGAACCATTCATGGTTCAATTTGAACTTTTAATAACACTAGGAGCCACAGGAAAGCTCGTCATAGACTATGGTGCCAACTCAGAACATGATAAAATTTTGTTCTAAAAGATCGCCAGAGGTAATAGAAAATATGTCAAGGACAGGCCTATTCTGATTAGACTATACAATATGATCCCGTGCAACTTGTAATAATTACAAACGCTCTTACTATTTACAGCCTCACTCATATAGAATCTACACTTCACCTTTATTATGTTTCAAGACAGCTTCCCTGTGGAGCTTTTCTTATAATGTTGAGAACTCCAATGGCTGCTCAAAGGCTTTCTTTTCGCGGCTCCCTCAGGTACCGAAGAAGAGTCGCAGCCTGCCATAACAAACATCCAGCAAGGCAAATGTGAGTGTTAGTAGCTTAATACACAAAATAGTATAATAAACCTGCCCAGAACATGTACACAAAATATAGGTGTGGAGCATAGCTCCCAGAAATATCATAATGATGACTTACACAATAACTCCTAACACATTAGGAGAACTCCCCGAAAACCTAAGTATATCTATAAATACAGATCACAGGTCTCTGAGGTTGATAATGACTCTATTGACCTTTATAATAAATATCCTCACTCATTCCCCATGTCCAACATTCTACCTACATATACCATTGACCACATTAGGGTCATACCATAGAGCATGCGAATTCTTTATTACATATACATTTGACCACAAAAATACTCCCATTAGGGTCATAAGAGTGAGCATGAGTATTCTTTATCAAATAATCAGTATCATTGATACGGCAGTATAAAGCATACAAGCCCACTGCTAACAGAACTAAACTTTCATATACTATTCACATGAAGAATCCAAGTTTCAGCTTTGTTATGAACTTATGTACATCAAATAAAACAAGCCTCCTAGTATAAAATACATGATATGCTCAGTTTTTAGTCAAGTTGCATGCATTCAAATACCATCTTCCCATAATTTGAATTAAAAGTCATTTGTTCTGAATAAGAAACATGAGATTCCAGGAAGATTAAAAAAAACAAATATTAAAAGCTGTTGAGGAATGCAAGTCGGAGTATCTCAACAACTTTTAACCTTGGGAAAATCCATGTAGAGAGAATTACGGTATACTGACTCGATGGTTAACAGTTTGACCTAATTATTGATTTCAGACTTCTGTAATCTATATTGTTGTAGATGAGTCTTTCGGATTAATCAGATCATCAGATTAGGGTCGATGTTTTGAACCATCTAATGTGGTTCATCCTCAGGACAAAGTTTGAACTATTGTTAGATTTTCTTTGTTTCTTAGTAGGGATTAACTCAGAAACACTTTAATAGTCAACTGTTCAAGCACTAGCTTGTATATTTAAAGATCAATTAACATAACTAGTAGAAGATAACAGAAGGTCTCAAAAGTTTGGCATATATTTTTCCTTTTACACATCTTACTAGGGAACATGATAGAAAAGATAGCTGTTGGTAACTGTAATTAATCTGAATATAATTGATTTGATTCCAACCTTTGAAGCCAGACTAATATGCATATGATTCTTGTAATTATGTTCAGACAAGATCACTGCTCAGCAGTGATGCAATCAAAGGCAACGTTGGAAGGTAAGCTTCTTAATGTCTATGGCTCGACATGAACATTCTAGGGACTCAACTAAGAATCAGAAGTTCTGTAAGATAGAGAATTGGAACTGGCAAAATTAAAGTATTCCTTCGTAGAACAAAATAAAAAGCCTAGACATTAAGCGTTCTCTAGTTTCCACAGTCACAGTTTACATCATGAATCTGATTGAAGCCAAAAGATGTGCATGCTCAATAACTTTGCTACTTCTGATAATAGACACCAGAACAAATACGATCCTCCCAGCAACACTGTTTGGCATAAAAAATTTCCTTGGTTACTTATTACAATAGCAGACACCATGATACATTTTAAACTGATATGCAACTACTAGAACAAATCTGGAAGAAACAAGAACTCATTTATACAATAGACTTCTACATCGCTGAGACTTATTTTTTGCTACAACCGTGACTTGACACTGATCAAAGTGTATGTAATTCACGTGCATATTTTAGGCAGTGTAAGTATCACTGTGGGATCTTTGTGAGACATAATAGAAATTTGGTCAAACTTTGCTAAAATTTGGCAACTCATCAAGATGTCAGAATACATGAAAAAATAATTATCAAAAGGACTAGTTTATTTTGTCTGTAAAAGATTTTCCTAGTAGCAGCTCTACAACGCCTCTTTCTAGCTGATGACAGCCATCAAGACATTTCTAATAGTCAAAATTTAAGTATTTGAATCAGCCTCTATAGCATTCTTATATGTTCTTATCCATGGTATCTTATATTCTTTCAAATCGTTTCAAACTTTAAGAAACATCATGTGGACGTTATTAGTTTTCGATTGATAATGTTTATCTTGACACAAATCGATCAGGACTTTGACTTTAAAAGGCACATAAATCCACATTTACCTTCGCAGTTGCACGTTTTTCTTTTCTAACAGAGATTAATGAATTCTTAAAATAATGCCTGATTTCTGGCCAGTGACCTCATCAAAGAAAGTTGGTGTGATTGCTCCCAATATTTCAAATATTATTTCTTTTAGAAAAATGGAAGTGAAAATTTGAAAGCAAGCAAAGGACTCGAGAGCTTACTAAGAGGCTCTTATGATTTAAATTTGCAGCATCTCCAAGTATATTGAAGGCAGTTTGGCACCCTATGTTTATTTCAGTAATTTCAAGTTGGAGTCGTCCTCAGCCAATGAGATTCCCCAAATATTAGAAGAGGAGCTTGTTGTTATATGTTTAACACCAAAGACGCTAGAGAGTTCTAGAGTTAATTACTATGAATACATTATATTTTTCTACATTAACAGTAATTGTGCTCTCACAATAAAACTTCATAAAGTCCATTTGTCTAGACAACAAAGTTGTTTCAAATTTCAAAGACTAGATTCTGATAATGAGTGCCAACCTTCCAAATCTGACACCTAAACAGGGTGGGGCTGCTCTCTCTTCAGGGCAGGTCATAGACAGATGAACTAATCTGCCTTTAAGGTTCGCCGGCTCATATAGGGAACAATGTGGAGCATATCCCTGCATATAGCATTCCCCTAGCCATGGAGATATCTATGTTTCTCACCAGCTCAAAATCCAAATATGAAATTCATAATCTTCGAAAATCAGGATTGTTATCTCCAGTGCAAGCATAGTGCCATTGAACTCCAAATTAACAACAGATGTAAATAGACACAATCAAGCAGCCCCAGGATTAACGCAATTGGTTGAACCATCTGCCCAAGACATGTTGCCTGTAGGGAGACAGGGATGCCACGAGTACAGGTTCAAATTCAGTTGAGTCCCTCAGGGTTACCAGCCACTCTCGTGGCTGGTAGTTGAGCCACTTTCCGTCTGCAAATTCTAGGGACAAGGGAGATCCTGAAATTCCAGGGAAAAAGGAGATCCGGAAGAGGTTTTTCTTGAAAAAACTAAAAGAAGAAAAAGAGACAATCAAGTAACTTTAAGCATGTTCTAAAGACTACAATGTTCTGATCGCAGGGTATGTGAGAACTCAGAAAACAAAAGATTATATCAAAGCGGGTCACCGGAAAGATAATAGACTTTGAGAAAACAAGCCCTTCTGATCACTGATATTGGAATACACAAATATAGATAGAATTTAACCACTGATAATTAAAAAATTTAAGAAACGAAGAAAGCAAAAATCAACAACAAAACATACAATTCGAGGCATGATAGTAAGAATATCATACCTTATGTTTTGCTCTAGCAGTGCCTGACTGCGACAATGCCACAAGTGGTGGTATAGCCCCCTCTCGCGAAACCAGTGTCCGATACAGATAACTATCCTCACAGACATGTAAAAGTGTTGCTGTGGCAAATTCTCTACCCTTCTGAGATCCAATCTCTATCATCTCCACCAATACCGGTATTCCGCCTTCCTCCACAATAGCATTCTTGCCATCCGGCACACTAGCAAGGTTGCTCAACACAACTACTGCTTTATCCACCATGCCAGAGGAAGGATCTGCCATGAGTTCAACAAGGGGCTTGATTGCCCCTGCCCTAATAGCCCTGTCCTTGTTCTGATGAAGGGATGATAAAGTATATAGCGTTGTAGCAGCATCCTTTTTTCCCCGAGAGGATCCACTTATGAGCAGAGCCACCAGGGGTGGAATTGCACCTGCAGCACCTATTGAGACCTTGTTGTCATCTATGAGGGACAGGCTCAAGAGGGCGCAAGCTGCATTCTGCTTCGCAACTGAAGTTCCTGTCTTCAATACGTATATCAGAGGCTTGATCGCTCCGGCTCGTGTAATTTCCATCTTATTATCATCACACAAAGACAAATTCAAAAGGGCAGTGACTGTAGCTTCTTGTGTTTGGGGGTCTGTGGAATGAAGCAGACAAACCAAAGGCCTTACAGCTCCTGCCTTGGCTATCATCATCCTGTTCTCCATTTTATGCTTGGCCAACAGCCTCAATTCTTCAGCTGCGTTCCTCTGCAAATTTTTTGAATTTCCGGAACCCAAGTCATCCACCAAAGTCTTGACAACAGCCTCCAGCTCCTCAGGCTCAAGGAGCTCATTCTTACTCTCTGATGTTGCTTTTGTTATGGATGAAAATGTATGTGGATTGCTCTGTATCCTTTCCTCTTCAAACTGTCTTGACTTGGCACGTTTGCTCATCCATTGGGCTTGAGAAACGGGCATCTTGAGAAGATCATTATTGTTGTTGTTGTTGTTATTACGATTATATACAGGTGATGATGATGCAGTTGCCAATCTGAGCAATTCTCCTGATATATCACTACTGCTACAAGCAGAATCACTGAAAGCTTGAGATAAATCAAAGGAGCTAGTGTCCAATCCATATACATCATCACTGTCGTCCTCCTGCTCATCATCATACTTGCTCTTATTACTCTTTACTGCACAATCGATGCCCTTCGCCTTTTCCACTATTTTCTTATCCATGATTTTGCCCTCCTGCACGCTAGAGGATTCTCCATTCCAATTCTCTAATGGCCCAGTTGATAGACTGATCCCAATTGCATCAATTTCACTTCTGTCATTCAGCTTTGAGCGGAAGGTTCTCATGGATCTAGGCACAGGCCTCTGAGCTTTATTCGTTTCGCTCCTTCTCGGGATGGATTGCATGTTGGGTAAGCTGCTGGACATCGATCCAAGGTAGGACCTGTAAGGATTGTCAACAATCGGGTATTGTTTTGGATGAGAATCAGTCATGGAAGTCATGCTGGGCATTTGCAATCCCGCCGCTAACTTGTATATTTGGATATTCAGGCTTTCAGATCAAGCCGTGAGCATCTGGGCTCCAAATCAGGCAAGTCTCTGAGCATTTGGGATCAACTTTTTTTATGGGTTTTGATAGGAGATTAAAACCGCTAAATATTTTGGATGACTGACACCCGTTCGCTGTCCTTGCTTACACTATGTTGAATGTAACTATGGCGGTGACTAATGGAAGTCGGAGCCAACCGGAGTACAGTTGGGGTGGAATGGAAGCTAATAACGGGCACGTTTTCAATCAAATCAACAGAATTGGGCGACTGGGAAATGATTATAGAGGTCAAAGGACTTCATTCAATTAAGACTCTGGCCAAGCTGAGCTGGGCTGCGGCAGCTTCCGTCCGGGCTTCCGCACCACAAATGGGCGAGCGAAAAGAGTTCCCAGAAAAAACCATTATCAGGTGATTTAAGCCATCACCAACACTATTTCCAAGGCGCGATCGCTGTCTATGTGGGCCAAGATGGGATGGCTTACCGCTCTTTGAATTTGGATTTTATCAATCCTTGAACACTGAAAAGCGTCAGAAAGGTACTTCAAAATGGGATTTGTCAGCGAATTAGAGCCGCATGGCAGAAGACACAGGGGTTTGGGGTTCGGTAAACCTTGAGCCCATCTGTGGATTATACAGACCCACCCTCTACAATTAGGGGACTCTAGAGATTTTATGGTGAGAATTGTCTCAAGAAAACATGGAAGGGTGCTCAAAATATGCATAGAGGTAACAGTTTGAGAGCCAGGTGGTGATATATGTGGATTTTATTATACGATCTGGAGGGCTACTGAGGGTAGGCCGATTAATTAATTGCCCTGCTCCTAACAGTATACGACAAGAGAATTTCTATTCAGAGTAATATATAAAATGATTTACATTTCTTAATCCTCGCAATATAAGTGAAAAGGGAGGATATGGGCACCTGGCGGCGCAGTCAGGCTTACAGCTCTGAATCGCTGGCTCCCATTATCAAATTAATAATTAATTCAGCAGCCTTTGTCACGGTCACTCATCTCAGGTTTGATATTTCCCATTTTTGCACAAAAGATTCCGAGGCAGGGATGGCCGAGGGCCTAGTCAGTGGCTGCCATTAACAAAACTATGGGCTGCCCATCCATCTAGGTCGATCTGTGTTGCTCACAGATCACCTAGGATTTACCAATCTGGCAGCAAGTGCCCACTTGGCAATCTTTTTTCTTCTGCCACTTGTGATCATTTTGCTACCTGGCAAATACTTTACACAGTTACTTCCTGTGCTCTGAAACTAGAGACAGGAAAGGATTAAATCTACAGAACGCGTTTTCTGTTTTGTAATTTGTTGGGCCCATGTCTTCTTTTCCATTGAACAGACCAACCAATAAATTAGAGCACAAAGACGATGGTTGGTGAGATTTTAGTGGTTCTTTGTTCTCATTCGGATAAGAATTGGTTACCGTAATGCCTTGAATCCTGTGAAAATGGTGATTCGGAGAGTGCTTTTAGAACAAGGATGATCATATACCCTAAATCCCGGTGAAAAGGGTGATTCCAAAGTTGCCTCATTAGAATTTCGAAGGTTTCCACTGTCCTAAATTTGAGGTTTACCATAATTTTGAACTCTGTGAAAATCTTGATTCGTCTCAGAATTGATGATTTCCATAACGGTAAAACCGTTTGAGACTTGAAAACATTGATAATTTCAAAATTTTCGAGAAGCTAATTTTTTTTTTAATAATAATGATTTTGAGATTGCTTATATTACTTTTGAGATTGTTAATTTGAATATTGTTTTTCATCTGGTTGAGAGTTCAGTAACTCCAGGAATGATAACTTATCAAATGAGATCTTTGAGGGATTATATTAACTAATTTTATGTTGTTCAGTTATAGTTATCATTAATTTAAGAATTTAAGGTAAACAGAAAAATTAATTGATTTTTATGTTTTTTTATTTTTATAACTAACTAACCACCCTATAATATTGATGAATAGATTTAACATCATATAATGAAAGTTTAAATTTCAAAGAATGATTTATTTAAAAAACCTAAAATTTTTAAATTCCAAAAAATGATTTATTTAGAAAACCTAAAATTTAAATAATGATTAATTTAAAGGACTATTATGAAATGTATTATTGAAAAAAAAATCGGTAGTGATTAAAAGATATAGTTTATTTTGACATTTTACTTTTGATAAAAATAAAAATAAAAAAATTAATTTAAGAAAAAATAATATAAGATATTTTGAAAAAAATTAGGTAGTGATGAAAAGATATAGTTAATTTTGACATTTTACCTTTAATAAAAAAATTCTTAATTTAGGAAAAAAGAATATAAGATATTTTGAAAATGAAGATATGATGCAAATGGCTCAACCAATAAATTCCATATATTGGAGATAAGATCATTTTTAATTAATGTGATGCAAATTTCTCAACATGTAGATTGTATTAATTGTATGATAAGTTTACCATTATTTTTCCTATGAGCACTACATTTTATGGTTTTTCTTTTATAGGTTAAGTGAATTTTGAGGCTAGACTTTTAAGATTGATGTAAAGCAATTACCCATCTCATAAATATTATGAGTTGGGTGACACTTGTTCATTATTGTTTTCTTAGAGGTGTAATTTAAGGTTTTATTTATAAATGTTGAATTATAAAATGTACAACTATAAAATGTGAGGTCACTACAACATTATCTAGATAATTGTTTAGGATGTTGTTTGACATTCTAGTATTGTGTATAAACTTAAATAAAAAAACATAGAAAATATTAGACCATAAAAATTTGTGTTTAATTAGCAATTGTGAACATCAAATTTTAAATTTTAATGTTTCTTATAAAACATGTTAAATAATGATGATCCAAAAATCATTAATGAATTGTTATTTTAAAATGTGGTATGTACATTATATACTCATAAAAGCCTAAAGTTAGGTAGCTTAAAACATGAAATCTCCTATGAAAACAAATGTATGAATACTTTAATATGCAAACACGAAAATACGAACAAGAAGCACACACGTATTTGAGCTCTCAATAATGCATATGGATTTGAATAATTTAAGGATAATAGAATACAATGTTGCAACTCGAAAAGTAGAATGAATAAACATCAGACCCCTATCTTTCTTTTTTAGACTAAAATTGTAGGGAAGATATGAAAATACCCTAAACCTATGGAGCATCCAAATTAGAAAAGTAGAACCTAATCTATATTAGAGAAATCCTAGGATAAACCTCCCATATAGGTGTAGGGATGAATGCCCAAGCTAAATAAGGATTCACTCCTTAACCTAGCCATCAGGATAAATATGGAACAACACTAAAGCCAATTTCTAAGAAAAACATATTCTAAATTTGAAATATCTACTTGAAGAACAACATCCCTAATTAAGTTTGGCACATCCATGTATCCTTTACCCATTTGTTTCTTGCAAATTTATGTGCATATTTAACAAGCTTCACACTAAAAACTATTATGCTTACATGTTCTACAACAACTGAGGAACTAGATATGCATCTAAATCACAAAAGAAATTAAGTCTAGCACATCCTTACACCTCTACCCATATGTTGTCTACAAAATAGTGTACACCTCTAAGAGTTTTCTTTGGTGTAGCCTCAAAATAATTATGCATACACGATGTAAAAGAATTAAGGAATAAGATATGCATCTAAAACACACCATCCCTAATAGGGAACACACTTGGACAACATGAGTAAAAAGAATAGCACTCCCTCTTTGCAAGGAAAGTGTTCTCCAACAAACCCAATCTCTACTTTAACGTCTCAAACTTCCCATTTTCTATGAGCTTCCTCAAAATGTACACAACATTCGATATGAACATAATCAAGGACCATTACTTCCTTATCAACTTTGGATCAAAGAAAACCATAACGAATATCAATGCTCTTGGAGTAAGCATGATACAGTAGATTTGCAGGGATCATAATGCAACTTTGGTTGCATTAATAATTATGCATACACGATGCAAAAGAATTAAGGAATAAGATATGCATCTAAAACACACCATCCCTAATAGGGAACACACTTGGACAACATGAGTAAAAAGAATAGCACTCCCTCTTTGCAAGGAAAGTGTTCTCCAACAAACCCAATCTCTACTTTAATGTCTCAAACTTCCCATTTTCTATGAGCTTCCTCAAAATGTACACAACATTCGATATGAACATAATCAAGGACCATTACTTCCTTATCAACTTTGGATCAAAGAAAACCATAACGAATATCAATGCTCTTGGAGTAAGCATGATACAATAGATTTTTAGGGATCATAATGCAACTTTGGTTGCATTAATAAATCATTGTAAGAGAAAACATTATATCAATTAGTTTTGTTATCAGAATGTGAACCTAGACACCCTCCCAATTGGTAGAATTGGTTACCATATACTACATATAATGGTTGAGTCATCATCATGCATGACCAAGACAAGTAGAGCAATATGTCTAAAAGATAATATAAATTAGGATATGCAATAGTCTTGGTAAAGTCCAATTTCAATGAGTAGTCATTAATCCTATAGTACCAAGATCGACGTGCTTCAATTGAGGAGCCTTATTGAACCTATGCAATTATTTTGTTCCCACACACTTCAAAACCGTACTAATCAATGTATACTTTCTCCTCAATTAGGGAATTAAGAAAAATTGTCTTAGTTCCATTTGATATAAAGTCCAAAAACAATGTGAAATACACAATGGCTCTAATGTAAGTATACCTCACAATTAAACAAAGGTCTCCTCATTGTCAAGTTCCTCAAATGCGTGGGAGAATTGTAGGGTCCTTAATTCAAAAAAAAAGGGAAATTACTTCTAACAATACAGACTGTACAGACTGTGAAATTTAAATGCATAATTTACCAATTAAATTCACAATACATACCTGGTTTTCGCTTTTGATGTCAATCCTGGGCTGTTGTCACTCCAAATTCACTCGAGTTACCAAATGACCAAATCCTCCCTGTCAGACTGGGCACAATCCTTGATACCCAACTCCAAAATACTTCGCAATTGAAGCACTCTAGCCCCCGTGCCCAAAAGCTTCAAGAACACTTGCTCAATTCTTCAGTTCCGAGTCTCGATTCTTCAGTTTAGACTTTCCTCTCAGTTCATAATTTCTCTTCCCTTTAGAATTTATCCTCTGTTCCGATCCCCTTTCCGTTCCGCATGTACTAGTATAAGTATCCTTCTTAGGCGGTCGTTGCCTTCTCCCACCGTTCTCAAGAACTTAGATTTATGGAGTCATGAGGTTCCATGTTGTTGCATTGGTGAGGTATGAGTTTTTTAATATGTATAGATATTTTGAAATGTTAAAATATTACTTTTTCATATATATATATATATAATAATTTTATTTATTAAAATTTAACTCTTTTATATTTTAATTATAATTTTTAAATAAATTGAATATTTATATATTTTTATAATTATCAACTTATAACTTTGATATTATGGTGATAAATATTTATTTTGAGTGTCAAGTATTAGGTAATATCTCCTTCCTTAATATTTTTAGGTACTTAACCCCTTTATTATTTATATATATATATATATATATATATATATATATATATATATATATATATGTAGATTAGTGCAAGGTATGCAATGTATGCATATGTATACATCGTATACATGCTAATACTCTTTTGCCTATAATTCGTAAAATGGTCATTACATTACTCCTTTCCTTTAGAAAACTTTGTCCTGAAGTTACGGTTTATATGATATATCAATAATTACTTTGGTGACTAGGGTGAACATGTAAGGATTGCATTCAAGGTTGAATTTTTGTTTGAATATTTATAGGTTTATAAATTTAATAGTTGTGCCCTGTCTCAATTGGGTTCCCAAGCTATTCTAAAATCATCCTATCCTTCCTAATCTCTTCTACTTCTTTCATATCCATCCTATATTGGAATATGCCATGGTGTTAGTTATACTGATCTAACCATACATAAACCTCAAGGGCGACAGTGTTGACTATAGGGACCTGGTTACCTTAGTAGGCATCCAAAAGTTATCATCACATACCTAGGGGAGCGTGACTTGCACAATCCTCCCATGACTCTAGGGTTTGGAGGATAAACGGTGGGAAGCACCCAAAATGTAGGGTCCTTAATTAAAAAAAAATAGGAAATTACTTATAACAATACATACTGTAGAGATAGTGAAATTTAAGTGCATAATTTACCAATTAAATTCACAATACATACTTGGTTTTCTCTTTTGATGCCGATCTCGGGTTGTCTTCGCTCCAAATTCTCTCTAGTTACCAAATGACCAAATCCTCCTTGCCAAACTAGGGAAAATCCATGGTACCCAACTCCAAAATACTTCGCAATTGAAGCACTCTAGCCATGTGCCCAAAAGATTCAATAACACTTGCTCAATTCTTCAGTTCAGACTTTCCTCTCAGTTCATAATTTCCCTTCCCTTCAGAATTTCTCCTCTATTCTAACCCTCTTTCCATTCCTCATGCACTAGTATAAGTATCCTTCTTAGGCAATCACCACCTTCTCCCACTGTTCTTGACAACTTATCATAAGGATATGTGTTTTTTGCATCGGTGAGGTACAAAATTTTTAATATGTATAGATATTTTGAAATGTTAAAATATTACTTTTTCTTTTAAATATATATATATATTTGTATTGTTATTGTAAAATTTATCTCTTTTTAAATTTTAATTATAATTTTTAAATAAATAAATTATATATATATATATATATATATATATATATATTAATTATCAACTTATAACTTTCATAGTATGGTGATAAATACTTATTTTAGTGGAATGAAGAGCATTAATTCTATTTAGTAATCATATATTTATGAAATATTTATTATGTATAATTTGAGTGTCAAGTTTTAGGTAATATCTCCTTTCTTAATCATTTTAGGTACTTAACCTCTTTATTATTTATTTAAACAAATTTGTTTTTAATATTTAATGAGTATATTAGTGCAAGACATGCAATGTATGCATATATAGCTATCATATGCATACATTGTATACATGTTAATGCCCTTTTGCTGATAATTCGTAAAATGGTTCATTACAAGAATCTTGTTGCTATGAACCTAGCTGTGTACTTCTATATGCCACCATTAACAACATGATTTACTTTGTTCAACCATTCAATGGAATTAATCACTTATTTACTTTTTACTCTCAATACGATATCTTATGCATCATTCTTATTTATGGAATTATACTTCTCTTGTTGACATGTTTTACTCTGTGTAAGTAATCTTAATCGATTGAAGTTCAGTAAATTGATGGTATGATTGGGAGATATTACTAGTGATGAATCTCAACAAATTTGGTCGGAAACAATAAACTAGGAATTGCAAGTTGACTTAATGTTTGAAAACAAGTTGTTAAGAGTAGCAATTCATTCGTTGAGTTGAAGGGTCAGAGAACAAGTCAAAGAGAAGTTACCAAAATTGAATTTGATGTGCAGTCGAGCAACTAATAAAATTCAATAATTGACTAGAGAAATCAAAGGGATCACAGTCAGGCACACACACATAATCAACTTAGATTGGTGGTTGAAAGGGAGATTGAATAATAGTTTAAATTGGTTGGAAAATGGTTAGGAATCCTGATATTCCCAATATCTTGATCAATGATATTCAATCACCTATATTGATTTGAGAGACTTTGAATTATGGTTTGATGTGCCTATAAATAGAGAATTATGTGAAGTTGATGAGAGATGATGAGTTATTCACAATTGGCAGAGATCAAGTGATGTATGAATGCATTGGTCTTAGGTGTGGACCAAGGTCGATGTTTATTGTAAATTGAATATAATATTTAGTTGAGAATATAAGAGTGATGAAGCTCAAAGGTTGAATGAATTTCCTGATTAAGGGTTTCCTGGGTAAAATCTTTGTGTGTTGTGTAATTCATTTTGGTGTCCCATTGTATATTTTCTAATCTTTAAGTTCTCACATTGAATTTAAAGGTTTATGTTGATATATATATATATATATATATATATATATATATATATATATATATATATATATATATATATATATATATATATATATATATATATATATATATATATATATATATATATATATGACTCTATTATCGTACTTTTGGTGTTTGAAGTGTAAGTTAGGTGCCTCAAGCACAACTTTTGGTATCAAAGCTCATATGGGTTATAGAGGGACGTCTCTACCATCAAAGGTTGAGGATATTGAACTTGGATTTGCTCAAGAATTCCATTCTTGATTAAATTAGACATAATCTTGTTTGAGTGGGATTCTTAAGAAAAAACTTTAGTTAAATAACAATGGATAATAATACAATAATTGATATTGAAAAGTTTAATGGACAAAAGTTTGAGCTTCAATAGCTTAAAATGGAGGATCTCCTCATTGATCAAGAATAATGGATTATTGTGCTTCCCAAAACACCTATGAATGGCATGTCAATGGAGAATAAGGAGGAACTCTAAAGAAAAATGAGGATTATGATTCACCTTTTTCTTATAGATTCATTGTTTTTAAACATCTTAGTGGAAGACACTACCAAAAAACTATGGGATAAGTTGGGAAACTTATACAAGTCAAAATCGTTAGTGACCAAGTTGTTTATTTTTAATAAACTTTACCTTCTTAGGATGAAAGAGGTGTTGATTTTTTAGTAGCTTGGGAGGTACTCCAAGCCCTAGGGTTCGGGGTTTGGAGGGTGAAGCGCCACAAAAGTCATTTGTGGGCTTGGAACCCAAGGTTGGGGTTTTTCACCCATCATGATTTTGGACAAAACCATGGAGGATTTTGGACATATGATGGGATGAGATGATAGAGGGACAAAATGATAATCCAACACTTTGAGAATCATCGAATTCTAAGATTTTCTTGATGAGTTATGAATTTTTTAAGTTAAAGAGTGGGTTTTCACAAGAAGAGTTAAGGTCAACTAGTTGTTATGGAGGCCTTATGACAACTTGTCAAGCACTATGATGATGTTTTGAGGAAGCCCTTATATATTGTATAAATACAAGGTGAGTGAGTTTCATTTGGGACATCCATCCATGCAACACAAGGCAGAAAAGAAACTTGGCTAAGGGAGAAATTGTTAGGTCCCTATATTACTAGTGTAGTCCCTTATTATTGTTAATGTAGCCCCCTTATTATTATTTTTGTACCCCTATAACCCTAATTTTGTTGTTATTGTGCCCTTACATTATTATTGTTAGGTCGGCCAGGATTATATTGTGACCCCATGGACTCCGAGGTTTTGTCATTTGTATCATCTAAGAATTGTTCATTTATGTAATGTGAAGGAGGTTGCCCCCTTGAAGTGGCTTATTTCTAAGGCATTGATCTCTCTTTTCTTATATTTCTGGAGTTGGTTTCATAACATTTGGTATCAGAGCTTTGGATTCTAGGGTTTCGCTGCTCCAAACAGACCATCGTGGCATTTTCGCTATAACTGTTTTTCTAAGAAGGTTCAAAAGCTGAAATTTTTACCACTAGACGTCGAAATCCTGAGGAACGTCGTGTAAAAATTTCTTGGTTCACAATATTTTTGGAGATATGATCTGTGGAAGTTAGGGTGTTTTCAGGCTCTCAAATTTCATCTCAAAGAGGTGACCGTGGGAAAATAATCATAACTCTCTCTCTAAGCATCAGATTGGAAACAGTGGCCGCAAGTAAATGGATTTTAGTTTCCTATGTATCAATTTTAGAGCCGAAGGAGGAAACAGTCACACGTGGCACGCCATACAAGTTCGCTTTATTGAATCTTGAAGAATCCAAATCAGGTCAAACATGTGGCATTCAAAAGAAGATTCATAGGGATACTACAAAACCGAATTTCAGATATTGAAGATCCAAAATATTAGAGATAATTCAGTTTCAATATTGAGCTCCTCAAAAGCAAGAAAAAGGTGTGTATTTTTTTTTTCTAAATTTCATAAGTCCTGTTTGAAAATTCAGTTTGAATTGATTCCAAGGGAATATTGTAGAATAGATAACAATATTGGGTTCTAAAATTCCCCCTAAAAATAATTCAACACCCATTAATCCTTCAGAAGGCTCTACTATGACTCATGAAAACGATGAAGTGCAACATGACATATCAAAAATACAAGAGCAAGTGCACCAAATTTCACTCTCGCAAAGAGCAAAAAAAAATGAAATGGAAGTTTTGAAGAAAGGCATGGAAGATAAGATAGACGGTTTGAAGAAAGGCATGGAAGCTAAGATGGATGGTTTTAAGAATAGCATGGAAGCTAAGATGGATGGCATGGAAACTAGCATGGAAGTTAAGATGGATGACATGGAAGCTAAGATCGAAAACATGAAGAATGATCTAAAAGCAGACATGGAAGGTTTGACAAAGTTGATACAAGAAATGTTTCCTAATGGTGAAAATATAGTAGAGGAAACTCATGATGAGAACAAAATAAATGTTAATCATGATTTCATAAACTCTAATGTTGGATGGAAAACCCACTATATTCCAAAGATCGATATGAGGAAGTTTGATGGAAAGGATCCTGTAACATGGATACTACAGATGAAGCAATATTTTGATCTCAATAATGTGCAAAACATACAAAAGGTACACATTGCAACTTTATATTTAGAACAAAATACATTCATATAGTATCGATGAATTTTCTCCCGTAAAAAAATTGTCACTTGATCTGTGGAAGTTAGGGTTTTTTCAGGCTCTCAAATTTCATCTCAAAGAGGTGACCGTGGGAAAATAATCATAACTCTCTCTCTAAGCATCGGATTGGAATTCTATAAAAGTGGCCGCAAGTACATGGATTTTAGTTTCCCATGTATCAATTTTAGAGCCGAAGGAGGAAACAGTCACACGTGGCATGCCATACAAGTTCGCTCTACTGAACTAGTCTATAATTAGGTCATTGTGAGAGATTGGACATAACTTTGTCTTGAAGAATCCAAATCAGGTCAAACTTGTGGCATTCAAAAGAAGATTCATAGGGATACTACAAAACCGAATTTCAGATATTGAAGATCCAAAATAGTAGAGATAATTCAATTTCAATATTGAGCTCCTCAAAAGCAAGAAAAAGGTGTGTATTTTTTTTTCTAAATTGCATAAGTCTTGTTTGAAAATTCAGTTTGAATTGATTCCAAGGACATATTGTAGAATAGATAAAAATATTGGGTTCTAAAATTCCCCCTAAAAATAATTCAACACCCATTAATCCTTTAGAAGGCTCTACTATGACTCATGAAAACGAAGAAGTGCAACATGGCATATCAAAAATACAAGAGCAAGTGCACCAAATTTCGCTCTCGTAAAGAGCAACAAAAAATGCAATGGAAGTTTTGAAGAAAGGCGTGGAAGATAAGATGGACGGTTTGAAGAAAGGCATGGAATCTAAGATGGATGGTTTTAAGAATGGCATGGAAGCTAGATGGATGGCATGGAAACTGGTATGGAAGTTAAGATGGATGACATCGAAGCTAAGATCGAAAATATGAAGAATGATCTAAAAGCAGACATGGAAGGTTTGACAAAGTTGATGCAAGAAATGTTTCCTAATGGCGAAAAGATAGTAGAGAAAACTCATGATGAAAACAAAATAAATGTTACTCGTGATTTCATAAACTCTAATGTTGGATGGAAGACCCACTATATTCCAAAGATCGATATGAGGAAGTTTGATGGAAAGGATCATGTAACATGGATACTACATATGGAGCAATATTTTGATCTCAATAATGTGCAAAACACACAAAAGGTATGCATTGCAACTTTATATTTAGAACAAAATACATTCGTATGGTATCGATGAATTTTCTCCCGTAAAAAAATTGTCACTTGATCAATTTTTATGGAGGAAATGATAACACATTATGAGGATACAAAGAGCAAGACCTTTTTTAGCCAAATGATAAATCTCAAACAAAAGGGTTCAGTGGAAGAGAAAATTGAGGACTTCCAAAAATTGAATATAAGGGTAACTAATATTCTAGAGGAACACATGATTGACGTCTTCATAGGGACTTTAAAGGATAACATCCAACATGAGGTTTGCGTTTGGGAACCTGATTCATTGGAGAAGGCATTTAGGTTAGAAAGAAAAAATGAATGTAAAATTATGGTGACAAGGAAGCCTACCACTCACATCTATAAAGATGGAAGTGTTGCTACTCCTCAACTTCCACAACCTACAAGGTTGAAACCACAACAATTGGAAGAAAATAGAGCAAAAGGGCTTTGCTACAGCTGTGATAGAAAAATACACTAAAGGTAATAAGTGTGTAGAGAAGAAATTATTTTACATAGATTGTGAAGAGGAGGAAGAAAATGAACAAGAAACTTCGAAAGAAGAGGATATACACCAGGAACCAACCCTAAAAGAAGAAGAAATGAGTCTGATCATATCGTGCAATAAATTGGCAGGAATTACCACTCCTCAAAATCTCAAGATAGAAGGACATATCAAGAAGAAAAAGGTAATAGTGTTGATTTATTCGGGTAGTAGCCATAATTTTATTCATTGTAAGGTAGCCAAGGAATTGAATTGTTTCCTATACCCAACACCAAAATGTCAAGTGATGGTTGCAAATGGAGGAACTATAAATTACTTTGGAAAATGCCACAATATCAAGCTAACCGTGGGGGAATATGTACTGAATATCCCAATGATTTCCATTCCAATGGGAGGTGTTGATGTTGTACTAGGAGTACAATGGTTACAATATTTGGGGACTGTAGATTTTAATTTTCAAGAACTCTTCTTGAATTTTTTTTCGAAAGGAAATGAAGTCGAATTATGGGGTATCGTGGGGAAACCGGGAAAATAATAAGCTTTAATTTCATGACAAAACTTCTTGAGAAAGAACAAAGAAGCATAATTGAACAATTATGCTCACCAGAAGTCCCAACATCAAAATCATCTATTTCTCCAGATCTCCAAAAAGTCTTAGACAATCATTCCAAGGTGTTTGAAACTCCCAAAGGACTCCCAAATATTCTTGATCATGATCATGTTATTCATTTGATTCCATGAAGTGCTCCTCCAAACATCAAGCCTTATAGATATCCTTATGTCCAAAAGAGCGAAATTGAATGTATGATTGCAGAAATGTGAGAGGCTGGTATAATTCAACCTAGTCAAAGTTCTTTCTCTGCTCCAGTAGTATTGGTGCACAAGAAGGATGGATCATGGAATATGTGTTCGGATTATAGGGAGCTCAATAAGCTCACTATTAAAGATAAATTTTCCATTCCTGTGATTGATGGACTATTGGATGAATTACATGGAGCAATTTATTTTACCAAGTTGGATCTTCGTTTAGGATATCATCAAATTAGAATGAAGACAAAATATATTTCGAAAACAACATTTCAAACTCATGAGGGTCATTATGAATTTTTGGTCATGCCTTTTGGCCTTACCAATGCACCTTCTACATTTCAAGGGTTGATGAATTCCATTTTCAAACCCTTCTTTAGAAAAATTGTGCTAGTATTTTTTAATGATATACTAATATACAACAAGTCTTGGAAGGATCATGTTCAATATGTTGAAAGGGTGCTCAAACTATTAGAGGAGAAACAATTATATGTAAAAACATCCAAATGCTTCTTTGGAGTACAAGAGGTGGAATATCTGGGTCATATTGTCTCTCACGAGGGTGTTAAGCTATTCCCTAACAAAATTAAATCCATTAAGGAATAGAAAGTCCCCACAACCATAAAGTAGTTGCGAGGATTTCTCGGGTTAACAGGGTATTATCTCAAGTTTATTAAGAATTATGGGAAAATAGCAACACCTCTAACAAAATTATTGAAGAAAGATGCATAATCATGGACTCCTTAAGCAACTAAGGCCTTTGAACATCTTAAAGAGGCAATGTGCCTAGCGCTGGTCTTAGCTATGCCAGACTTCACAAAAACCCTTATTGTGGAATGTGATGCCTCAAGAAATGGAATTGGTGTTATTTTAATGCAAGAAGGAAGACCCATTGCTTTTGAAAGTTGTCCAATCAAAGGAAAGTATTTACAGAAAGCTATTTATGAGAAGGAAATGTTAGCAATACTACATGCACTAAAGAAATGGTGACCTTGCCTAATGGGAAGACACTTCAAGGTAAAAACTGATCATGATAGTCTTAAACAATTTTTGGAACAAAGACTATCTTCAGAAGAGCAGCAAAAATGGGTCACAAAGATGTTGGGTTATGACTTTGAAATAATCTACAAAAAAGGGAAGCTAAATGTTGTTACAGATGCACTCTCAAGAAAGAATGAAGAGGTGGAAGCATTGCTTTGTGCCATTTCTATTATCCAACCAGATTTTATAACTGAAGCAAGGGATGAATGGAAGAAGGACGAAGAAGTGTGGACACTCATTCAAAATTTGCTGCAAGATCCTAATACATCTGATACATTTAGTTGGAAAAAAGATTCCTTATGGTACAAAGATCGCTTATATCTTTGTAAGAATTCCCAACTAAAAAAAAATATTCATTTGGAATCGTGCATTTCTCCTTTAGGAGGACACTCAATATTTTTAAAAACTTACCACAGGGTGAAGAATTTTTTTTTTTGGGATGGCCTTAAACCTGATATTCAAAATTTTGTGGCAGAATGTTTGGTTTTCCAACAAAATAAAATTGATACAATTAAGACCCCAGGTATTCTACAACATTTATCCATTCCAAGTCCAAAGGAAAGAGTGTCATCATGGTGGTAGTTGATAGACTTACCAAGTACACACACTTTTGTGCATTATCTCATCCATTTAAAGCAAACACAGTTGCTAGTACATTTATGGAAACAATTCAAAAGCTACATGGAAATCCAAAGATTATTGTAAGCAACAAAGATCCCATATTTACTGGAAATTTTTGGATGGAATTATTTTCTTGTTTGGGTACTCAACTAGCTCAGAGATCATATTATCATCCTCAATCCGATGGTCAAACTGAGATAATGAATAAATGTTTGGAAGCATATCTTCGTTGTTTTGTATCTAATAAATAAACACAATTGGTCAAGTGGTTACCTCTCATTGAATGGTGGTATAACACTTCCTTCCATACTGCAGCAAAAATGACCCCATTTATGGAACTTTATGGATATCATCCACCGTCCATCACATCATATTTAAGAGAAAATTCTAAGGTTCAAGAAGTGGAAGATCACATCAAGCATCAACAAGAAGTTCTCCGACTCTTTAAGGATAACCTAAATTTGGCACAAAATCGAAGGAAACAACAGGCAGATCAACATCCCAGCAAGAGAAGTTTTGATATAGGAGACTGGGTATTTTTACGGCTACAATAATACAAACAGATATCCCTCAAGGAATCTAATATGGATAATAAATTATTGCCAAAGTACTATGGTCCTTACAAGATGTTGCAAAAGATTGGTACTATGGCATACAACTTGGAGCTTCCTTCTTCTTCGTGACTGCATCCAGTTTTCCATTTTTCATGCTTAAAGAAGGTTATAGGTGAAAAAATTTCAGTTCAAACAATATTTCCAGAACTTGATGAGGAAGGAAAATTCATATTGGAACCTGAAGCAATCACAGAAACAAGAACTTGACAACTACGAAATCGTTCAATTTCAGAGTATCTCATCAAGTGGAAGAACTTACCCACTGAAGATTCTACATGGGAGGATGGGAATTTTATACAAAAGCATCCAGAGCTACTCAAGTGTTGAGGACAACACTTTTTTGAAGGAGAGGGGCATGTTAGGTTCCTATATTACTAGTGTAGTCCCTTATTTTTGTTAGGGTAGCCTCCTTATTGTTATTGTTGTGCCCATGTAACCCCAATTTTGTTATTATTGTGCCCTTACATTATTATTGTTAGGTCGGCTAGGATTATATTGTGAGCCCCTGGAGTCCTATATATAGAAGAAGGTTTTGTCATTTGTATCATCCAATAATTGTTCATTTATGTAATGTGAAGGAGGTTCCCCCCTCAAAGTGGCTTATTTCTAAGGCGTTGATCTCTCTTTTCTTCTATTTATGGAGCTGGCATGTGATGGGATGAGATGATAGAGGGACGAAAGGATAATCCAACACTTTGAGAATTGTCGAATTCTAAGATGTCCTTGATGAGTTCTGAATTTTTTAAGTTAAAGAGTGGGTTTGCACAAAACGAGTTAAGGTTAGCTAGTTGTTATGGAGGATTTATGACAAATTGTCAAGCACTATGATGATGTTTTAAGTAAGCCCTTATATATGGTATAATTACAAGGTGAGTGAGTTTCATTTGGGACATCCATCCATGCAACACAAGGCAGAAAAGGAGCATAAGAAACTCGACTAAGGGAGAAATCATACCTCTGTTTGGGCCGTAGGTAGAAGGGCACTTCAGCAAAGGAGGGAAGATATTTAGGAGCCTTTTGTGACTGATGAAGGTTTATTTTCACATACAGGCAGGCCGAGTATGAAGAGCTAAGACCGCAGGTCTATTGGGGCACAGTTTATGGACATGTATATTTGTTTTGAGTAGGTCGTAAGCATTGGGGGAAGAGTTGGGTAGGACACAGGCCTTAACAACCAAAAGCAGGGCATGCGTGGGACTGCTTGAGGGTATTAAAGTTCCCAGATCAACAACATGGAGGCAAAGGATACTTGTGGAGGAAGTTGCAACTATTTAAGGGACTATGTGGGTATTTTTTAGGGCTGAAGTGGGTCATTGTGATGCCCTAACCAGGACATCGTCATAAAAAAATTTGCATAACAGACTTGGAGAAAGATTTTTCTTATGTTGCATCAAAGTATTGACCAGTTTTGGATTAGTTTTGGTTGAATCCAGTGAGTGCCATGTGGTGAGGTTGAATTGGGTAGGTGGAGACCACAACTATGAGCAGATATTGAAGTGAAGTGTTGGGTGCCATTGGATTGGTGGAGGGAAGCGTGTTGGCTACCCAAAGTAGTCATTGTCAAGCTATCATTAAGTGATGTTGGTAACTGAAGGTTGGGTGAATATTGGAGCCTAATGTGTAGCTCTTTGATGGAGGAAAGAGGCTACTAGATTGGTAGATTGGAGCTTAGGTGTTGGCCAACCTATAGGAGCAAATTGGATCAACCCGTGTTCATTGTAGCATAAGTGACTTGTAGTAGTGATAGGTGGAATCCCTCCTAGATAATCTATGTGTTGTCCCTTGATGGTCTAAGGGGCAGCTAGAGAGTAGAATGAGAGCAAAGGACCTGCATGATGAGATACGACATAGAGACTACAATGAGATTGTTATTGTATCTTGTATGCCTTGTAGGGGAGCCCTAAGAACGTTGTATTATTCAGTTGGTTTAATTAAACAAAGATTGGGTTGTTGTAAATTATTGTACAATATTTTGTTAACAATTGTCTATACTTGTGCATGTGTGACTTACTACTATTTTATATTATGTTGTGAAAAGTATATTTTTTTGAGATTCTTGGTTTGGTAGCATAAGAGATTCTAAGATTCTAACCTAGACCCAAGGTCATGGAAATTCAACATGGTACCATGGTGTGTCTGAGCTACTTTGGAAGATAGTGAATCATCAAAGTGCACAACGAAGTACAACTTAAGAGGGAGTTGGTCACATTGTAGGTGAAAGGATCACTACAATGTCAAAGTTCAAGATTGGTCTTCGATATGAGGATAGGTTGGAGGGGTTGTCCAACTATAGTCCATGGAAGGAAAGTATCAAGTTTGTCTTGAAGTTCAACAAGATCTGAGAGTTCACCAAGAAATCCATCAAGAAGCCAACTGACCCAAAGGAGTTGGAAGTGTACGAGGATTTGGATACGAGGGCGAGATTGATCATCTTTGATGGTGTGAAGGATTCCCTTATACCTCATTTATACAGGAAGAACACTACACATGAGATGGATGTGTCTTCAAAATTTGTTCCAAAATAAGAACGAGAACTAGGTATTGGTAGTTGGGGATAAGTTGAAGTCCACCAACATGTTGCAGGGTGAAGGAGTGACTTCGTATCTGACATGATTGTCTCAGGTAAAATATCATCTTGTTGCCGTTAGTGTGACTATTTTAGATTCAGATATGGTTAGGATTGCCTTGAAAGGGTTTACTCCAGAATGGAAGCCCTTCATCAAAAGAATCATTACCAGGGATAATTTTCCATATTGTAATAGGCTATGGGACGAATTTATTTAGGAAGAGTTGTGAGATGAGGATATTCATCCAACGAAGAGGGAAGATGGGGACGTGGCACTTGCAGCACAAATGAAGGGTAATCAAAAGAAGGACTTGAGTAAATTCAAGTGTTTCAACTGTGGCAAGATGGGTAATTTTTCGTCGAGATGTGCAATGAAGAAGAAGGGAGATCATGAGAATAGAAAAGGGAAGCATGTCATCGTTGTTGCCACTTTTGTTGAGATAGATGTTCTCACTAGGAGATTGGAGGAGGATGACTTTTCTATGATCTCTCATTTCTCCCAAGGTACTATTGATGAGGATGGATGGTATGTAGACAATGGTGCGACTAAACATATGATGGGATCATATGAGGTTTTTGAGACTCTAGATGAATTGGACTCGAAGTTGCACAGGGTTTTGGGAAATAAGAGTCAGAAGGAGATCTGAGGAATGAGATTTGTGTCATTCGAGATGGAGATGGGATGGGATGTGGGTCTAGGATGTACTATTTGTACATGGACTTTGATATAGTGTGATATTTGTGTTAATGATTGAGAATAAGGGGTTTAAGGTTTTTTTTCAGGATAGGAAGTCAATACTCAGACCTAGAGTCTCTAGCTTCGATGGTAATGTGCATGGAGTTAGAAAGCATGGCCTATACAAGCTTATGGGAAAGACTATGGATCATGGGAAGAAGAAGTAGGTGGAGCAGGTGCAGACTCCACGAAAGTAAGTGTAGGTGTAGGCTTCAGAAGGGAAGGTATAGGTTCTAGAGAAGAAGGTCCAAGTTCCAGAGACTCATAGGGATTTGAACTCTAACAGGAGCTTGCAGATTCAGAGGGAGACTTTGCAAGACAAGAAGTGCGCGTGGTCAGTGGGGATCAAGGGTGCTCCTATAATTGCAAATAAGGAATCATGGATGGATTGGAAAGTGATTCAGGAGAAGAAGGAGAAGCAGTATGCTTCCAACGAGAGCGTCACTTTCGAGAGAGGCATAGTTTATGCTACAGGGATTGCAGCAGTGGTGAGCGCCAAGAGTTGGGAGAATGTTGTGAGTAGTGATGATGATGATAAGTTACTTCCTAGTCTTGGAATTACCTCCCTTGCTAAGAGGGAGTGTTTATTTTTGAGTAGGGAGATACTCCAAGCCCTAGGGTTCGGGATTTGGAGGGTGAAGCACCACAAAATTCATTTGTGGGATTGGAGCCCAAGGTTGGGGTTTTGCACCCATCGTGATTTGGGCCAAAACCATGGAAAATTTCAGAATGCGATGGGATGAGATGATAGAGGGCAGAAAGGAGAATCCAATGCTTCAATAATCATCAAATTATGTGATGTACTTGATGAGTTATGAATTTTTTAAGCGAAGGAGTGGATTTTCACAAGAAGAGTTAAGGTCGGTTAGTTGATATGTAGGCCTTATGACAGCTTGTTAAGCCTTATGATGATGTTTTGAGGAAGCCCTTGTATATGGTATGAATACAAGGTGATTGAGTTTCATTTGGGACATCCATCCATGCAACACAACACAGAAAAGGAGCATAAGAAACTCAACTAAGGGAGAAATAATACAACCTCTTTTTGGGCTGTAGGTAGAAGGGAACTTCAGCAAAGGAGGGAGGTTGTTTAGGTATTGAAGGGTTTTTTTCACCTACAGGAAGGTCGAGTATGAAGAGGTAAGACCAAAGGTATGTTGGGGCATGTTTTATGGACATGTACCTTTGCTTTGAGTAGGTTTTAAGCATTAGAGGAAGGGTTGGGAAGGTCGCGAGACTTAACACGCCAAATCAAGGCATGTGTCAAACTGTTTCAGGGTATTAAAGTGCCCATATCAATAACATGGAGGAAGAGGATACCTGCAGAAGAAGACAAAGTTGTTTAAGGGACTGTGTGGGTATTGTTTAGGGCTAACGTGGGTCACTTTGATGCCCTAAATAGGACACAGTCATAACAACAATTGTACATCAGAATTGAAGCCATATTTGTATTGTGTTGGGTCAAAGTGTCGACCAATTTTTGTTGCAGCCTGCGAGTGCCATCTGTTGAGGTTGACTTGGGAAATTGGAGACCTCAACTAGGAGTAGATCTTGTAGTGAAGTGTTGGGTGCCATTGGACTGGTGGAGGACACTGCGTTAGCTACCCAAAGTAGCCCTTGACAAGCCATCATAAAGTGGTGTTGATAGCTGAAGGTTGGGTGAATATTGGAGCCTAATGTGTAGCTCTTTGATGGATGAAAGAGGCTACTAGATTGGAATATTGGAGCTCAGGTGTTTGCCAACCTAGAAGAGAAGATCGGTTCAACCTGTGTTCATTGTAGCATAGGTGAATTGCAACATTGATATGTGGAAGCCCTCTTGGATACTCTATGTGTTTTCCTTTGATGGATTAAGGGGTAGCTAGAGATAAGAACAAGAGCGAAGGACCGGCAAGACAAGATACGTCATAAAGATTGCATCGATATTTTCTTTGTATCTTGCATCCCTTGTAGGGGAGACCTAATACTATTGTATTATTCAGTTGGTTTAATATAACAAAGATTGGGTTGTTGTACATTATTGTACACTATTTTGTTAAAAATTGTCTATACTTGTGCATGTGTGATTTACTACTATTTTATATTCTTTTGTTTAAAGTAGATTTTGTTGAGATTCTTCGTTTGGTAGCATGAGAGTTTCTAAGATTCTAACCTAGGCTCAAGGTCGTGGAAATTCAACAAGAGGGTGATTTTTTCACAGAACACCTACATGCATTCAATATAATGATCATCCATCTATTGAGTGTGGATATATATAGTTACATAATAAGAGGAGTGTATCATTCTATTGTGTTATTTTCTAGATTCAAGAGAAAGTCTAGTTGTCACTAATGGGAGTAATATAACCACAATGATTCTTGGTGATGTGGTGTTATCTCTATTATCAAAGGAGATGAGGTGAAGGAAAATGGAAGGATCATCCAAAGATGTGTTGTTAGTGAGAGGTCGACCAATAAACAAAGGGAAATAAAAATTCTCCAAAGGGAGATCTAGATCCAAAGGAATATATAAGTCTCTTGCTAAGTTGGCAAGCAGATGTTGGAAATATGGTAAAGCAAGACATTATAAAAGAGAATATAATTTAAATATTTTTGAAAAAATCAAGGGATATGATGAGGAGTCGATGAAAGGGAGAAATTATTTGGATGAAGGAGGAGATGTGTATTTTGCTTTGACAAGTATACAATTAGATCAAGAGGCATGGTTGGTCAACTTAGGAGAATCCTATAATATGACATTGCACGTAAGTGTTTTTTCAAGTATGGATAATATAATAGAGGGGTTGTCTACTTGGGGAATGACACGAAAACTAGGATAGTTGGTAGAGATCATGTTTGACTAGTGTTTAAGCATAGTTGGAGTAGAACATTATCATGGGTACTACATATTTTGATTTTTCCTAGAAACCTAGTATTTGTTAGTCAAATGGGTGATGTAGGTGTGCATACCATATTCAAGAAGGACTCATGCAAGCTGGTTTGTGGAGCGATGTTATTGATGAGAGGTAATCCTACAATAGCTTGTAGTATTTACCTAGTAGTTTTCAAGTAAATACTAGAACACCTCTCATCAATGATATTGATGAGAGGCACTTGGATTGGGACATTGTACAAGCTATCAAACATAGCGACTTGGGTGGATGAAACATTGTAGTTGTTTCCTAAACTAATACATCAAGCTCTTGTCTAGTTGATGAAATCATGCTATGGATTTAAATAATGGGAAACATTAGAGAGAAATGACTTTGAGTTGTGAAAAGCAAAGGAATGGTTGAAGGTTTACTCGGTAACCCTCTAGAAATCCATTATGTGAACCTTGTGTCTATGAAAAATAAAATCATGTTAGATTCCAATTTATGGATACAAGGGAAAAAATATTTATAGAGATAATTCATAGTGATGTATGTAGCCCACACCAGTGCAATTTCTAGGTGAATCCATATATTATGTATCCTTCATTGATGATTTATCTAAGATGATGTGGCTGTATTTCTTGAAGAATATGTCAAATGTTTTCAAGAAATTTCAATAGTTCAATTCTCTTGCAGAAAACTAGACAAATAGGAAGATAAAGGTGATATGAACTAACAATAGAGGTGAATTATGTGGTAAACGACTTGACAAGTTTTGGAAACAATATGTGATAATACGCCAAATCACTAACACATACACTAAAAAAAAGAGAGTTGTAGAAAGAATGAATAACACGTTGATGGGCATGGAAAGGAGCATGCTCAATAGTGTGAGATTGGCATACAAGATTTGTCTGGAGATAGTCAACACTATGTTTCCTTATGAATAGGTTGACATTATTGGTGTTGGTAAAAAAAATTCCATATGAAGTATGGTTTGGTAAAAATCCATCACATGCACATATGAGAGTCTCTGGCTATGAATAGTTTTCCATATCCCACAGGAGAAGAGGAAAAAGCTAGATAACAAGGAAATCAAGTGTATTTTCATGGGATACAAGGATGGAATGAAAGGATATAGACTACAGATCTAGTGGTAAGTGTGTTAGTGTGTTTGATGCACGTATATACGAAATCACACCAACTTAAGGGGTGTGGTTTTTCCTCTTAAGTTATTGGTCACAGGCAGAAAATAAATGGAGTCAAGCAAGTTGGTGGAACATGCTAGAACATAAACATAATAGATAGATAAATAGCATGCATATTCAAACATAAAAATTAAACTAAAACTGAAAAAAAATAACACGAAATATCTAAATAGAGTCAAACAACTTCAATAATCCAAACGACAGCACTTACGTCCCTCTTATCAAGTGCTGGTAGGAAATGAGGATGAAAATTTATCCCACTTTCCAAGGGGCCCTTATAACTAGGGGTTCTAAGTCCCGATGCAAGGATGTCTTTACTTCCGAGTTGCCTTGGCGCAAAGTCTCCCTCTCTCTACTATGGTGGACTGGAGTTTTTGGATGGCCAACAACTGAGTCCCCTCTATCTTTGCTTCAGATCACACACTGATGGTATTGATTGGGGAAATTCTGGCCAGCATAACAATGTTGTTCATCTCTTGGTGGTCTTTTATAGGAGAATTCAAATCCTCCTTCCCTCTCTTGGTACATTATGGATAGTGACCCAAGAGAGGAGGGTGATTACATTGTGTGCCACATTTATTCCATTGTGTGCTCCCTTGATGTCCTAAGGAGGCTTGGGTGGTTGTCCTTAGGCGGCTTCAAGTGTGGAATCAATGTCCTTGAGTGTGTATTGTGGTCCCAGAAAGTGACTTCCGCCACTCCCAGGATTGCGCGTTCTTTGGAGCAAAAGGTGTGCAAAGATGTGTTTATCGAAGGATTTTGCGTGCAAAGGCACATTTGACTAGTCCTTCTTGTACACAATTTGATTTTTCCTCGCACTTTAGAGATTTTTAAATACTTTCATATTCTCTAACGTCTCTCATCCCTGTCAATCCTTCTGCCTGACATTAAATATTGTCACCTTTGCTTGTACGATTTTCTAGATAACAGTAAGAAATACAATTTATAGTCAAGATTTTATCTTCAAGGAAGTTAGGTGTACTTATAGGATAAAAGAGATTCGATAAAAGGACAAAGGAAACTGAAAGTTGGTGTTTCACTCGAAGACGAAAGAGACTGAATTAGATGAGTCAACTAAGTCAAATGAAGTGGAGAATTGAAAAACAATGGTTCCAAGGAGGACGGTCAAGTAATGAAAAATTTGAAAAGTAAACACCACTTGGTTTTTAGTCTGTTTTTGTGTTATGTTCCCTTGATGATGAACCCATGTTAGTCAGGGAGGAAATTGAATCAATAGAGGGTAAAATATGGTCGAGGGCCATGGAATAAGAAATGGATTCTTTTCACAAGAATGAGACATGTAATTTGGTAAAATTACCTAATGGAAGGAACTCTATTAGTTGCAAGTTGGTGTTCAAGAAAAAATTTAATACAACAAGTCAATTCGAGAAGTACAAGGCTTGATTGGTGGTGAAATGTTATTTCCAAGTCGAGGGAGTTAACTTTGGTAAGATTTTTTCCCCTCTTGCAAAATTATCTTTCATTAGAGTATTGATGTCTCTAGATGTAGCATTTGATCTAGAAATCGAGAAAATGGATGTAATGACAAAACTTATGCATGTTGATTTCGAAGAAGGAATATGCATGAAACAATATGAAGGATTTATAGTTAAGGGAAAGGATAAGTTGATCTATAAGTTGAGCCTAGTCCCTTTATGATCTAAAGGAATAACCTAATATGTGATAGTAGAAGTTCAACAAATACATTAGGTACTAGGACTTGTGGGAAGCAAAGTTGATTACTATCTGTATTTCAAGTAGAAAGGAAATTATTTCATATACGTAGTGTTGTATGCTGATGAAACTTTTCTTATTGGAAACAACATGGGTATAATATGGGAGGTGACATTGCAAGGAAAATACCTTTTAGCAGAGGTTATAAAGGGTTTTTTAGTGTTATAAAATTGGCCAAAATTGTTAAAAAAAACATTTTCTACAACATCCGTTTTTGGTAACAAAGGTTTTGGCGAAGCTTTTAATGGAATTTCAACACAACTAAAAAAATTGGGCAGCCGAAGGTTATTATGGATGTTTTTTTCATCGGTGCGCTACTAAGGTGTCAACACACTGGTGTGTGTGATATAGACGGTCTGCCCGTGGCGGTCGAAGGTACATGCATCGGGCCGTAAAGGTATAAAACCACACTGGGCGCACTATAGGTGATACAACACACGAGACTGTTCTAATTGGTATTGGGACTTGTGTGGTGCCCATAAGTCGTATCAACGCACTGGTATGTAGCCTTATAAAAACACACCTGTGTGCAGTATCAGATAAACACACCAATTGTTCTAATTCGTAATGGTATTTGTGCGGTGCCCATAGGATGCAAAAACACATTGGTGCATAGTCTCACATAAATGCACTGGTGCGCAGTATTGCACAAATGCACTGGTGCGCAGTATTGCACAAATGCACCGGTGTACAGTAACTGACATACATCGGTGTTCATTTTTTATTTTTTAGAAACATCGACCTGTGATAGTGCAATTATTGTGATTTTTTAAAATTCATTATTCATAAAAAGTTGACACATCTTATAACAATATTCATATTAATTAAATTTTTAATAATGCATTTGAATGTGATGCTTGGATTAATTTGTTATATCATATCATAATTATTGTGATTTTTAAAATTCATTATTCATCAAAAGGCGACACATATCTTATAACAGTATTCATATCAATTAAATTTTTATTAGTGCATTTGAATGTGATGTTTGGATTAATTTGTTATATCATATCTTCAAATTTCACATATCTTCACTATAATATTTAATCATCCAGAAATTTAATCAGTGGTGTTACATTTCACAGCAACAATGAAGAATGCAATAGAATAAATTAAAACACACACACACAGACACACACACACATATATGAATAAGACAGTCTTTGTCATACAAAATGGGACAGTTGTTGGTATCCCTTTGTCTTTCAATTGGGACACTATGTCCATTACATTAAACAAAATTTCGGATTTCACAGACAAATATTTCAAAAAATACAACACCTTGCTTTGATATCCGAACATAATGATCATCATTCTTCGCTTGAACTGCTGTGACTACTCGGGCTACTTCCATGACTTGGGTTATTTTCAAGAATTTTTTGTTCACGACGTTGATTGTTTTCTTCTTCTTCACCTTCCATCTACAAACTTAAAAATAAACCATAATGAGTGTATATACATTGGTGAGAACAATGAAATTGCAATATTAAATAATATACATCAATGTAAATCGAAAATAAATGACGTACCATAGCAACAATTGACTTATGAACTATACACATTCTTTCAAAACCATACACTATGCCATCTTTCTAGATTTCATCTGTTGGCACAGTTCCATACTTTATTTCTTGCAAGTTTTATACCCCATAACAAATCATATATTTAATATAAAAGATTTTTTTGTTCTATTAATTATGGACGGAGCTAATTAAAACAAGATCGATAGATGCTTACAAATTCCACAATTAATTTCTGATATGCCAACATATACTCACAACCCATATTTAACCAAATTTCAATCAATTTGTCTGATGGTTCTTCTTTATATGTTAGCACCTGTTTGAAGACATTCAATGATGATTTTTGTAAAACAACTTAAAATATACAAAAATGAAATCTAGTTAAGTTGTTATAAGGAAGTAACAATTACTCACAAACTTAGATATCAACCCTTTTATTTATTGTCGTCCTGTTTTATGTGCTATATGGGTTCCATTTTCTTTTCTTTTCTACAAGAAAATACTTTAAAATTAATATTTAATACTAATTTGTTTATTTATTGTACCTAATGATCGAAAAATTCAATGATTACATATTACATTTGAAGCACGTTGTTGTTGAGATGGCTTATCTTGCGATGCAATTTTTTCCATTTCTTTGACCATCTCCTTGTACACCTTTTTGGACATTCCTACTGACATATTTCTGATATCAGCTCATTCATCTTTTAAGATCTTCATAATCTTCCTGAAAATGTAACATGACAATAAACTATTTAATTTTTATATTGATATATGAAAAGTAAATATAAAAAAAGTGATATTTATAAATAATTCTAGAAAAACATTTAAAGGAATATTACTTTTTCATTCCTTCTTTTTTGTTGTTGTACGTTTTTCTATTAAAAGTTTAACATGTCTCATTGACCAATTCTCTGGAAACTATTCTTGTAGTTTAGAAAAAAATTGGTTCTTGGAATCATTGGATTGAAAGTGGAAAGAAGGTCTATACATTCATTCCACTAGATCCCTCAAACTTCTTTAAAATCCCCCCCCCCCCCTTTCGTTAACCTCCAACACCACTCCAGATGAGTTAGGGAGCAATTCATTTTCATTTGCATGTTCTATGCTTTTTTCTTTTCTTAGAACAACATTCCTTTTCTGAGTTGTTGGTCCTTGTAGAACATTAAACATATGTGAATTAATATATTGTTTCAAACATGTTATCTAATAATTTTAAGTATATTATTAATGAAAATTAAAAAAATAAACTCATATTGGATCGATAGTATTTTTTCATTCACTTGATTCATCATTTTGAAAATTTTCCATCAAGCTTTTACGCTCTTATGGTCCTATATCAAAAATAATATTATCGAGCTTCATCATGTTGTGGCTCTGCATGATACACAGTAAACAATACATATTAGTTAAACTTACATATAGTTCAAAAATAATATTTTTTGTAAAGAATTTGCAAAGAACCTTCCTTTTTTGCTTTTCTTGATATGTTATCAGTATTTTTGTTACTTGATCTCTTGCCATCCATTTATTTAGCAATATGAAAAGTATACCATGTCATTCATTAATATATTTTATAAATAAACTATCAACTTTTCAGGTAAAAAAAAATATATCAAGAAATTGGTGCGCTTTTCATGGTGTACGCACCGACGTCGGTGCGTCGTGTTCTTATAAACGCACCGTCCAAACAATATAAAACACCGTACAATGCTCTATGTCAACAAGGAGCACCAATGCATTGCATGTTAACCACCGCACTGATTAACATAGAAAAACAATAAAAATCGTCTAGTGTTAGTTTTTGTAGCATATGTTGTCGTAGAGGGGGCAGTGCGGCCTATTCTTATAAACGCCCCACGCAAACAAGGGACAACTGTATGGTGCTCTTTTTCAACTCGGAGACCCAATGCATTATATGTTACATGGTGCACCGATTAATGCAAAATAAAAAATTGTTTTTTCCAAACAGTAAGTGAGTGGTGCGTTATAATGAAATAGCGCATCGGAGCCCTATTTTACATATGGTGCACAGATTTAAAAAAAAAAAAAATAGTTTTTTTTATCAAAAAGTACCTGTGTGGTGCACTAGGATAAGGCAGTGCACCAGTGCACTAGGTTACATAGGGCACACCGATAAAAAAAAATTATGTTTTTTAAAATTCACGCAAGGGCTGACATGGATTGGGTTTCGACTATGCAATTTTTCCTGTGGGTTGGATGTCATAGGCCTATATATATAGCAATACAAACCCTATAAATATAAAATGAAAAGCCCTAATTTTGAAATCATAGAAATAGGAAGAAGCAAGGGCAGAAACAAAAAGAATAAAGGTTTAGGGTAAAAATTATTTTATTTATTTATTTATTTATTTTTTCTCTGAAAATGAACAATAAGTTGAAATTTTTTACTTACTGCGTAAAAAATACTGCAGAAAATGTAAAAAAAACAATAAAATTTAATCACAAGATTGTTTGAAATTCTATGCTACAAGGTTTGAATCACCAGAGGTTTGGAATTTTGATTGTCTGAATAGTTCTGTTCGAAAGTAATTCGCTGCTCCACAGTGCTCTCGTGCTCTCTTGCTCCAGGTATATCTCGTGCAAATCTCTGGTTGAATTTTTTTGAAAAAATAGTGAAATAATGAAAAGTGTTTAATATTTAAAGAATTGTTTTATGAAATTAGATTTTCGAAAATATTTTTCTGCCCATTTTTCAGTTTACCGTCTTTTTTTCACTTTAAAAAAATAAAGGTGCATTTTTTTATTTGTGGCTTTTCATCACCGGTGCGTCAATTAATAACACCACACCGGTGCGTCAGTTAGTAACACGACACCGATGCATAGTAACTAAATCAACACCGGTGCGATTATCTGTACATAAGCACCGATAACAATAAGTCCATTTTTAAGGCACCGAAATTACTTTTAGGTGTGTGCACTAAAATTTTTTGTTGATTTTTCTCAAATGCAGGGAGAAAATATCATAATTATACTGAATGGAAAATTCTTCAAAATCCAACTCATTCCATAATATTTCTCAAAGTGCATCGCAGAGTTCTCCCTATCCATCTCAAGACGTAATATTTACTTCATATTTTATTTATATTTTCATTATCTAATTGAATTTATGTTTTTAATCCACGTCAATCAGCTTAATAAAATTTATAATGTATACAAATTTGTATGTTCATGCAGATTCAGAATCGATTTTAGATGCACAAAATAATAAAACAACTCCAAAATGTCAGAAGCTCTTATCAGGAGAAGCATACTGCAAGGCGCATTTGGTAGATGAAAATGGACAACCGCTTCACCTTGAAAATTGTAACAATAATGCATCTTCTAGCCACAATCCCGGGGCAATGATGGTAATAATAATTGTTTGCTATATTAATGTAATTATTTCAACGTCAAACAAATTAATCATGCCTTGTCAATGTTCTTACTAATTGATATCATATATTTTGTACTAATCATGTTCAAATATATTTTTTGAAATTATTAGGATTCTAGTGATGATGAGCGACCTACGTACCGTCTTCCATTGCACCCCATGAAAATGTAAAATCGAGAGAAGGTTGAATTAAGAGAAAAAATCAGAGAGGAACGATACCAAGAATGGTTGAATCAACCACCGATTCAATTCCTGCTACGTCCAGATGCACCAATTAGGAATGACTACAACAATATTAGTTCTTCACAAGTTGGAAATGGAGGCAATCAAATAGAGGTTGGTATGGATGATTACTTAAGGGACACGACTGCCATGGAGACAATGTTGTTACATGCATTCCAAAATGATGATCAGCTAGGGGATGATGCTCATATCTCTGACACCTTTATCGAAAGCCTTAAATTTGCTTCCACCACCCCTCTCTTTGGACCTAGCGGTCAGTCAAAGTCTACCCAATTGAGGACAATGATGTTACTGTACAACTTGAAAGCAAAGTTTGGCTTGTTGAATGCATGTTTCTCTGAAATTTTGAGGTAAGTTACCATAAAGTCCTCCCTTATATAAATTTGAGAAATATAATCACACAATGAACATTACAAATGGTCAATTTTATGAACGTTAATAATTATATCGGCATTAATGTACATTTAATATTTTTCATGATCACCAACTATAATTTATTCAAAGATAAGGTTCTTCTGAGTGATAATATCTTGCCTGATAGCTGCAAAGAGAAAATAAATTGTTGAAAATGTTGGGCTTTGAGTACATATCATATCATGCATGTCCAAATGATTATATTCTATATAGAGGAGAATATGTAGACAGAGATATGTTTGAAATGTGGGCATGACAGGTATGATAAATAAAAAAATAAGGGTAAATCACGTGGTCCTCCTTTTAAGATATTGAGGCACATGCCTATAATCCCAAGGATTCAAAGGCTCTTTCGTTGCAAAGAATTAGCTATGTTGCAAGGATGGCATGCCTCACACAGAAGTGAGTTGGGAGTTATGCGAATCCCAACTGATTCAATAGCCATGAAGCATATAGAGGATACATGGCCCAAAAAATTCAAGGATGAAGTATGAAGTCTATGACTTAGCATAGCATGGATGGCATCAACCATATTCCCTCCAGGACACCAAATATTATGTTTGGCCTGTAGTATTTATCAATAACAATATCCCCCTGTGGTTGTCCGTGAAGAATGAAAATCTTATGTTGGCTCTCATAGTCCCTGGTAGAAGACAAGTGAAGAATATGGATGTCTACTTACAACCACTGGTAGATGAATTGATGAAATTATGGGATGGGATAAATGTATACGATGTATCAAGACCCATTGCAACAGAGAGGAGTTTTATGTTGTATGGCATATGTGCTTACACGACACATGATTATCCAGGCTTAGGAGTTTTCTCTGTTAAATTACATGTTTATTGATTTGTTTATATACGTAACAATATTCTTTCACATATTAGTTATTTAATTCGTTGTAATTGTTCTGATCTTCATGATATTATTTAACGTGCCATGCATATAAATTATATACAATAATCTCACAAGTCTTGTAACAAAAGGATATTTTGGATGTAAATGTTTTCGACCTTCTCTGAAAGCTAGATGGTCCAAGGACCTACAAAAGCCAGTGTATGACTGCTCTAGGGTATTCCTCCCAGAAGAACACCTTTACAGAAGAGAAGCATCCACTTTCAATGGTAAACAAGAGAGAACCCAACGGCCTCCAATAACGACACCAGCTGAATGGCTTAGAGCATATGAGACAGAGAAGGAGAAGGAGTTCATAGAAATGTTCGATTCAAATGGGGAGCCTATGTTCGATGATCCAGAATTCTTCGACACTTATGTTGAGAATTCTTCGACACTTTTGGGAATCTATCTTTTATAACCTCCCATATTGGGAGCATCTTAAGATTACCCACTTACTATATCCATGCATATATTTAAAAATGTTTCATCTTCTTTATGGAGGCACATATCATCGAAACAAAGTGACACATTGGCTGTTAGGAAAGATCTTATTACATCAAAAACTAAAAAGAAACATTGGCCAAGACGATTAGAAAGTACAAGATCAAAGGCAGGCGCTGGTCCCTCTAATTCATGGTATTTCAAAGAAGGTGATGTCCCATGGATTTTTAAAAATGATGATATTTGGCAAAGGAAGTTATAATGGGTGTGAGGGTGTCATCTTCATATGGGTCTTCACTACAGCGTTGCTTCACCGTGGATGACCATTTGTTAGGGTTGAAATCGCATGACCATTTGAATCTTCTAATAGTATGTATAATTTCAAAAGCATTATTTTATTATTTGTTATATTAATAAATTTTATCCCATGCAGGGATCATAAAACATAACTAATTTTGTATATTATTGCACGTGTTTATAACTTTGCAGTGTCATTATCCTTTGTTCATGTGTGGATCTGTGAAACATGAATTCCATCAAAACCTAGGACGTGCCATATCTAAATTATCTGCATTTTTACGTTGGATCACGTTAAAGGAGATTCATGTGGCTAGCATTCCACGGTGGTATCAAGAGATAGTTGAGATTGTTTGTATGTTTGAGAAGGAATTGCCGACAAGTTTCATGGACTTGCAGGTTCATCTTCTAATCCACCTAGTAGATGAGGTTGAATTAGTTGGGGTGGTTTCTTGTCATTGGATGTTCTTCTTAGAGAGGTCCATGAAGAAATTGAAAAGTTTTGTTCGACAAAGGGCAAAACCCAAGGGGTCTATGGCAGAGGGGTACATATTGTATGAGTCTTTCTATTATGCTAGTGAGTACATCAAGCAGATCGAAAATAGACCAGGTGTGGTGATTTGGGATGATGAAAGGGATGAAGACAAAAGAGAAGGGGAGTTGCTCCAAACAAATGGAAAAAAACGCTAAGAGTAAGCGGCTTATAATTTTTCAAATTTACATAAAGTAAATATTCATGTTGAACTTCGATATAATGTATATTTTGATCTCTATATATCGTCGGTTTGATTTCATCAGCAAATGCAAAAATTGAAGCAATCAATAAATTCGTTCTTTATAATTCCGAAGCGACACAACCATGTGTCACATTGTACGAACAAAAGAGGATGAAATGGGATAGTGACAGGAAATAATTCAAATGGTTTAATGATAGAAGTGTTCCTTATCCCGATCATTTAAAAGAAAATATGCCACAATAGTTGGGTTGCTGACCAAGTCAGAGAGAAATACGGTGCAACTGGTCGTTACCCGCGTGTTGAAGAGGATGCTCTAAACGTAGGGATTGGGTGCAGTAACTCGATAATAATATACTTAATTTATATGTACATTTGAAACTTAATAATGCACCTTTCAAACATAATTACATCTATATTTCATATTTTAACTGTTGGGTTATTATAAGACACATGACACTATGATTTTTTAACTTTTTTATAGGTGCATTTGTTCCCATCTATGTGGGCATATGGACACCATTTTTGCACAGAAAATTCCTATGATGGACACATCACACAAGACTGTGGAGTGAAAGTCAAGTTCGATCAATCTAGTTGATCTAGCCACCGTGATCAAAACCTAGTACGAGGGACATTAGGTTACGTCGGAAAGATACAAGAGATTATTGAAGTGGATTTCTCTTCTTTCCAATGTGTTATTTTTAGGTGCAAGTGGTGATACACCTTTGATTAGAATAGTGTAAAGGAAGATCGCGATAGTAGGCTGATATGTATCAACTCTAGAAAGATGTGGGATGAAGCTAAGGAGCCCTATGTTTTCCCGAAACACTGCAACCAGGTGTTTTTTTACCTAGATGTGTTGGATAGGTATTGGTGGTTCGTATTGAGACATGACCCTAGATCAAAACATAGTTTTGAGAACAATAGTGTTATCATGCCATGCGAGCTGGAAGATAATGGGGGTGATCAAGAGAATCGAAAGTGATATGGTACATGTGTTATTTCCTCAATATTTGTAATTTTTAAAATGTGTTTTTATAAATAAGAGGACTTAACTACCTTATAACTTATAAGACTCTCTTTTTTCGAAACAATATAATATGTATTTTGAATTAATTGGTAATTTGCATTGTGTTAATGTTAAAATCAATATTTCACTTGATAATTTGCAATTATGTTGATCTCAAAAACAATGGCGTACTGTACAAAGTTCTTTTTTTTGTATGTAAGATCATAATAAAATAACAATAATTCTAAAGTACATGAATTTATTTGCATTATTTTCTAAACTTTATTATGTTACAATAATCATATTATTCTAGATTTATTATTTTACAATTATTTAAAATTTTACAAATTTACAAATTTTACAAATTTAATGCAATCATTTCACGTTAATACAGTTAAAATTTTCACATTAATAAAATTAAAATTTTCACATTAATAAAATTAAAATTTTACAAATATTTTACATACAATTAGAATTAGAATTATAATTATAATTATAATTACAATTGCAATTACAATTTTACAATTTCACATACAATTACAATTACAATTCTAGAATTTTACATACAATTACAATTTTACAATTACAACCATTTCACAATAATACAATTAAAATTTTACAAATATTTTACATACAATTAGAATTAGAATTAGAATTAGAATTAGAATTTTACAATTTCACGTACAATTACAATTAAAATTACGATTACAATTTTAGAATTTTACATACAATTACAATTTTAGAATTTTAGATACAATTACAATTACAATTACAATTTTACAATTTTACATATATACAATTACAATTAAAATTACAATTACAATCATTTCACAATAAATTAAATATTACAATTACAATTAAAATTTTACAAATATTTTACATACAATTACAATTAAAATCACAATTACAAATACAATTACAATTTTAGAATTTTACATACAATTACAATTTTTGATATATAAAATTACAATTACAATCATTCCACAATAAATTAAATATTACAATTACAATTAAAATTTTACAAATATTTTACATACAATTACAATTAAAATTACAATTACAATCATTTCACAATAAATTAAATATTACAATTACAATTAAAATTTTACAAATATTTTACGTACAATTACAATTACAACACAAATACAATTTTACAATTTTAGATACAATTGAAATTAAAATTTCAATTACAATCACGACATAATATTTAATAAATATCATGATCATTTAATATTAAATTAAATAAAGATCACAATCATGATTACAATCCTACAAACATCATATTAGACTAAAAAACACATTCAAATTTGCTAACACCATCTAATCATTGTGATCACAGTCATCTAACAAAAACACAATTAGCAATTGTATAACATCATCACAACACAAACATCAAATATATATCTCATGTCAAATAACTGATATCACATACACATCTATCTTCAAGCTGTGCATTAAATGAACATATCTAACAAGACCTAACAATATACACATCATGATGATCACCAACATGTAAATTAAGTACAACTGCAACATGAACATAAAATACATGGACTATATATATATATATATATATATATATATATATATATATATATATATATATATATATATAATGTCAAAAATATACAACTGTAATATAAATGTCAAATACCATTTGGTGGTACATCATCAAGAGTAGTACTAGTCGAGGCCTGCTCAGTCAATGGTGCAGCCTCGACAAGCTCAGATACATGCCGATCATCATGTGCCTGTTGATCTGGCATTGGTGCCTCATGCTGATTAGGATCATCTGTCATTGCTCATCGTGATGACTCGACATGGTCGATGGTCTAGCCTACTCATGATCATGAATACTATTGGATGTTGCAGGCTGCTGAATCGACATGGTCGATGGTCCAGCCTGCTTTCCATCATGAATGTTGGTTGATGCAGTAGGCTACTCATCTGGCACGACGCGAGTGAACGATGATCACTCCCCTGATCGTGATCATCAGATGATGCGTTACTTCTCGTGGACTGTCGACGTGCTGCGTCTCGACCATGCCTATAACGTCGAAGGGCCCTCCTCAACCACGTAACTAAGCTCATAGCTCCTACGACATGCTGCATCATGCTGAACATGTCACGCAACATGCCTCTTCACATCTGTACCAGCCTAGCATCAACCTATATATATATCTCATAATGGTAGGCCTGACTCCCGCCTCCACAAACAATGCACAGAGCTGGTCACCCAACTCCATCCTCAATCTACTGTCAAGCCTAAGCCTAGAAAAAGGTGGTACCGGCGCACCATGAGGACCAGGTCTATTTGCACCCACCTCATGATCCTCGACATCTGCCATATCCTAACCGTCATTAGGATCCACATCTAGATCATTTGGTGGCGCTAGAATCTCATCACCATCAAATGACCCAGTGTCTTCAAAATATATATAAGTACACAACAATAATTAGACAATTTCATTAAAAAATTTAATAAAACAAGTTAAAGAACACATTAGAATAAATTTAAATAAAACAGTAATATTACCTCTATCATTCGGTGGCTCATCATCTATGAAGAGGATGTTGGCACACCCTCGCCAATCCAAATCAACATAAGGACAGGGGACCATAATGAAGGGATGCTCATCAAAACTGGCTAGCAACTCCAATGCATCATGCGATATCCTAGCAACAAACTCAGACTCGCCCCTCTTGGGAATCATTTGTCCCCACATGTGCATCCCTACATGTAGCATCGGCCTACGAGGCTGCCGAACAAAAGTAGGCCTCATCTATGGAAACCTCTGAAAAAATAAACAAAATAGCTCTGAAGAAAAAGGGAAGTTCACCCTCCCTTGTGCATGAGCACGACATCTATCTAAAACCGTACAAAACTACCACAAAAAAATTGTAGACCACCTCAGAAGTCGTGGCTCCTATACTAAATAATCAACATAAAATAGAATCAGGCAACTAATGTGTTGCCTGTCATTGGTGTTGTGTGAAATGGTCAAAATTAGTAGTGAGAGGCACCTCACCTCCTCTCTACCAAATGAAGCAACACGTAACTGACCTCTGGATACTTGAAAATCTGAAGGAGACAATATATCCACGCTAATGTATCTCTGGGAGCACACCAACTGACTCCCTGCTGCATAGCCAATTGGGATCTCTGGGAAAGAGGGAAAATATACCCCTCTCCTCGATAGGCCAGTAATGAAATAGATGTCCTCCTTAGTGGGTGCGTACCACTGGTTAGGACCAACCCGGAAAGCCTGTAGGTGGGCATTCCACCTGCGGATAAGATGTCGCAAAAACACACCATGGCCCTTTAGGGATGTAGCCTCCTCATATTGAGGAGGCCTACCTGCCTTAGGAGCCCCTGGGTAGCTGCTAGAATAGGGCGAGGGTATGCATCTCTCTCCCTCTCTCGTGCCTCCCATAGGAAAACCATGTTATACTAGTCCGCCTGTTGTTTCTGTTGTTCCCTCTCTTCTCTCCTTTCACGTCATTGAATGATTGACACATTAAATACAATTTTTTTTATTAAATGAGACATGTATTTAGGAATATACACATATAAGTTTTAAAAAAAAAGAACAGTCAATGCGCCAAAAAAATAGGCATGCACCGGTAACGGTGTGTCTTTTTTTTGTCACGCACCGGAGGCGGTGCACCAAAAAATTTGCAGCGCACCGGAGGCGGTGCACCTGAAAATTTTCAACGTGCCGCCCTCCTATCATTGTTCCAAGGTCAACGGTGCTGTGGTATAATAGACAACACCATTGAATATAGACCAGTGTCTGAAGGGTAGTGCCCTGACCAAACTATACGCCCCATGGCGTATAGTTTAGGAAGCGCACCGCCCTCATGACATCACTACATAGTGAATGGTGCAGTCGTTTACCAGGCCACACCGTTGACCATGTCGAATTTCTGGAATGCAGTGAGCTGACAAAATTACCTGCCCCGAGGTGGATATTTCCGTCAACGCATCACATTCCCGGTATTCGACAGCATCAACGGTGTGGCTGGGTAACTAAATGCACCACACTTTTTTTAAATTTTAAAAAATCACGATGTGTCATTTTGGTACCGCCCCAAAAATGCTGTGGATACTGTTAACACCGATCACAGTGTGGCCACCAGTGCTTTCTCTAGTTGAACGCCAAGTAGTGAAGAAAAACATTCACAAAAACCTCCACCCGCCAACTTCCTCTAGTAACCTCCGCTACAAACAGATGTCTGGGGTATTTTTATAAGGGGTTCCTCACAAACATCTGCTAGAGGGTATTTTCCTTGTAGTGTGAAGATGTAGCTATCCTCCATATTAAACATGAAGGGTATTAGGAATACACATTTCATTATTGTAATCAAGATTATGAGAGATCATGTAGATAATAAAATCTATCTAAGTCCAAGGAAATATGTTGAAATAATTCTAAATTAATTCAACATATAAGAATATAAACTAGTGAAGGTACCAATTCTTGTCGGGGAAATACTAACAATTAAACAATTTAAAAAGACACGGGAAGAAAGATGTGATATGGCACGTGCTCCATATGCAAGTGTTTTAGGTATTTTGATGTACGCAATGGTTTGCGCTCGATAAAATGTTTCTCATGCAATGATAGTATTGTGTAGAAACACCTAGAAAATAAAATTAATTTGTTGTTAAAAGAGTATTTAAGTATTTTCATGGCACAAGTGATCATGTGATATGCTACCATGAAGGGCTTGAGGATGAAAGTGAAGAAATTATGCAATGATTTGTTAATGTCAACCGAGGTTGTAATCTCGACAAAAGAAGGATGAATATCAAATACATGTTTAAGTGGTTTGGAAGAGCTATTAGTTGGTGTATAAATTTTAATACAAATTATGTATTGCTTGGATTCTCCTGATCTAACAATTATATGCCACTGTTAAATACAGAATCACTTCTACAAAAAAATCTTGCGAAATTTAAAACTCGATCACCAATTGGAATATCAAGAAGAAAGATCAATCACACATAACACAGATGTTTTTACCACGAAATCATAAAGCTAAAATCCATAATATCATATATTATGTATATATCTTGGATCATGAAACAATCTCATACAAAACTCTAACCCAAGATCTCTCAGTACAATATACAATCGTCTCACACTGTTATATAAAAATTGGCAAATTCATGTGCCAATTTACTGCCTCCAAATAGCCTGCCTCCATTGTTCAATCCCTGAATGAATGGAATCATGCTTGCCTTGACTACACAATCCTCATGGGCACATCCAATGTGTGTGTGGTTGCATGAGTGCACCCACTAATGTCACGACTGATAGTCAAACTTTCCCTTTCACCTACATCTCAACTGGGTCTCCACTGGATCTGACATGCATGTAGTTAATAGTAGTAAATCTTCAGTTGCAAGCGATAACACCGATTGTGAATTAATTAATAATTAATTCACTGATCTCTCACTAGTGTATCCTCAGCTATAAATAGCACAACTGAGTTTAACTCACTTAACTGAGTTAAACTACTTTACAACTCACATAACTACACATCCAACTCTGTTACAACTTCAAATCACTCAATTACAACTAAGTCCACTTGCATGTCCCACCAACCAACCTTTGAAATTGAATTTCCTATAGCTAATTAATTTTCCACTTCAATTAACTATTTCCAAGTGCTCATTGAGGATATATTATTGTTTATTGTCCAACTATTATTAAGGGATAATAATAGTCGACATGCATATATAAATAGACATGCGATCTATAAATAGAACTCGCACATACATATATAAATAGAACATCATCTATAAATAGACTTCCACCTAAAAATAGCCTGAGGCTCCATCCTAGTGTAGGTGCAAAATTTTCACTAGGATCTTCTTGTTGAATCTCAACACTCCCTCTCAATAAGAAAGGGATTATCCTTCACCCTGATCCTGTCTCTATGGTATTTGAACTTGCTCCTGGTGAGTGCCTTCGTCACAATATCTTCATCTTGATCTTCTCTAGGAATGTAATGAAGCAACATGATATTCTGCTACACAAAATATCTGATATGATGATACTGGATATCTATATGCTTAGATCTATCATGAAACACAAGATTAATCAAGAGTTTAATGCAACTCTAATTATCACAATGAATCATTGTCGGATCTAAATGAGAACCAAACAAACTAACCAATATCTTTCTCATCAAGATAGCCTCACATGTAGCTTGACTCACTGGCATGTATTCTACTTCTGCTGAACTGAGTGCCATGGATCTATGTTTCCTGTTGTACCAAGAAACAACTATAGATTTGATACTAAAGACCCCCCTTGATGTTCTCTTTCTATCCGTTGGGATTCCTGCCCAATCTGCATTCGTGAAACCATGCAACTTTAGCTCATCCATCTATATATACCATAAGCCATACTCATATGTACCCCTTAGGTATCTAAGGACATGCTTTCCCGCCTTCCAAAAGAGCTTGGTAGGCTTAACCATTGCTTGAATTAGCTGGTTAACTACATATCATATGTTCGGTATCATGTTCACTAAATACATTAGTGAACCCACTAACTTTCGATAGACAGTAGCATCCAATACCTCTCCAGATGTAGCATCCTCTTTCCTCTAGTTTCCTAGAAGAGGAGTATCCATGGGTCTGCAGCCCTCCATGTGAAACTTACCCAGTATCTCCCTTGCATACTTGCATTGAGACACAAAAATTTCACCATCTCGCTGCCATATTTCCAATCCAAGGAAATAATGAAGGAGGCCCATACCCTTCATCTCGAACTCCTTTTCACGGTCCTCCTTGCATGAGTGTATCACCTGCTCATCACTAGTCAGTATTAAATCATCAACATAAAGAAAAATGATTAAAATCTTACTGTCCACCACAATTTGGTATAGGTTTGCGTCCGCCTCACACTTGGTGAAGCCCAGTCCGGTGAAATAGTTGTCTATCAGAGTGTACCAAACATGGGGTGCTTGCTTCAGCCCATACAACACTCTTTTGAGTCGGCACACATGTGACTCGCTGCAGAAGATCTCAAATCCTTCAGCCTGCTCTATGTACACCTCTTCCTCAATGATCCCATTGAGAAACATAGTCTTCACATCCATCTGATGAATGCGCCAACCCATCTGCGCTGAGAGAGCAAGGATGGTCCTTATGGAAGAATACCTTGTGACAGGTGCAAAGGTTTCTTCAAATCGATCCCCTCGATTTGTGAGAAGCCCCAGGCCACAAATCTGGCCTTGTATTTCTCAGCACTCCCATCAGTAGCTTGATTTACCTTGTAGATCCATCTTGAACCTACCAGTGATTTATCAACCGACCTTGGAACAATTTCCCAAGCACTATTTCTGACAATGGAGTCATACTTCTCCACCATTGCATCTACCCATGTGGCCTCCTGCACTGCTTCCTGAAAGGAAGATGGCTCATTCAAAATACATTTTCTCATGAGAGCCATGTATCCAGTAAATTGTTCAGGAGACTATTTTTGTCTGTGATTTGAAGTAGGGGTTCCTACATTCTGTGCATCATCAAGTCTCAGCCTATCATATTTTGTGGTGTGCCTTCTCCTAGTTCTAATGTTTGGCTTTGCATGAGTAGACTCCTCCACTCCATGAACCTCATCCTGTGGTTGATCCATGATATCTAGAGACTCATCTTTGGGAACCAATAATTCCTCCTCCACATGCAAGTCCAAATCCCTCTCAAGAAACAATCGAATGGCTTTCCCCTCATTGAATTTTATATCCCGTTGCATAACAGTCATCTTACTATTAGGAAAATAAACACAATAATTATGGGGTGTTTCTATGTACCCCACAAATATCCCAACTTCAGCAACCGACTCTAGCTTCTTTTTGGCGTTCTTGGTCACATGCACATAAACCGATGAGCCAAAAATCTTAAAGTGAGAAACATCCAGTTTCTTACTAGTGAAATCTTCTTAAGGTGTACTCATGCCAAGTACTTTATGAGGACAACGATTTTTCACATAAACCACAGTGTTGCATGTTTCTGCCCACAAATGAATTGGTAGGCCCTGATCATGCAACATCACTTGTTCTACACCCATGATCGTTCTGTTCTTCCTCTCCATGACCTTGTTTTTCTATGGGTTATGAAGCGCTATGAGTTCTCTTCGAATTCCTTCTTTGCTGCAGAAGTCTTTGAATTCGTTAGAGATGTATTCTCCACCATTATCGCTCCTCAAATCCTTCAATTTCTTCCCCGACTCTTTCTGCACTAATGCCTTAAACTCACGAAACTTTGAGAATGTTTTATCCTTCTTCTTCATGAAGAAGATCCATCACTTACTAGAAAAGTCATAAAAAAACAACATAATACTTATGTTTTTATGTTGAAGCAACTGAGAATGGTCCACACACATCTGTGTGAACTCTCTTTAGGATCATCGAAGCATGGTTCTCATTTTCATGAAAGGTGAACTTTACATACTTCCCCATGGTGCAACCCTTGCACTGATCTAATTGAGCAAGTATTCCCATTGGAAGTACAGTAGAGATTTGATGCATGAATTTCAAGGCTCCATGATGAAGATGGCCCAATCACATGTGCCATAATTCGCTCTCATCCCTGCTCACCACTTTTTTGGCCTTGCCCATCATGGCAGTGCAGCCATCTACCTCCAGCTTGTAGAGATTCTTAACTTGAATCCCTATCCTCTTGGCTTGACCTATTGTTTTATGTCGCAGGAAAGCTTTTCCATAGCTAAAAACAACGTCATAGCCTCTGTCCTCCAACATTGCGACTGAGACCAAGTTTTTCTTCAGACCTGGAACATGCATAACATCTTTCAATTGAAATGGTTTACCTAACCTCCTCTCAAAGGTAATGGTACCAATGTCGGTCGTACTGTATCGTCCATCGTCACCCATCTCTATATGCATTTGGAGATATTTCTCCTCCAAGTCACTGAAAAGCTCCTTATCTCCCGTCATGTGGAAGGAAGCGCCACTATCTAAATACCACACCAATCCCAATGCATTTGACACCATGCATGCGATCAAAGAGAAGTCAATTTCAAATTGCGAGGAAAGGGCCTCGCCAGCTACAGTTGCAGCAACCTTCTTGTTCTTGTTCTTCTGTGGACAGTTAGTAGTGAGATGCCCATGTTCGTGACAGTGAAAACACTTTACCTTGGACAAATCCAGCTTCTTTCCTTTAGACTTTGATTTAGAATGGAATTTATTCCCCTTCCCCTTCCTTACCTTGACAGCCAAAGCACAATCCTCTTCATCGCCATGCTTTGATGAAGAGCCATCTCTAGTGTTCCACCTGAACTCCTCTTGCACTAGATCCGACCACAGTCATTCCCAATCTGGAATTTTTTCCCATCCATTGATAGAGTCTTCATAACTGTGCCAACTCTTAGGAAGTCCCAAGAGAGCCAAGCTCACCAAATTATCATCAGTAAAAATGATTCCCACACTCCCCAGTTCATCCTGACATTGGAAAAACTCCATGAGATACTTTGGAATGTTGTCTCCCTTTTCCATCTTTATCTTCCTAAGTTTATCTTTCAGCGCCAATTTCCTATGGTCGCTGCTGCTTTGGAAAAGATCCGTCAAAGCCTTCCACATAGCATATGGTGTGGCTTTCCCATGAAGGCTTGATACAATGTGGTCTCATACACCTTCCAAAAGGATCCTCCTCGCCTCTTCCACTTTCTTTTTCCATGCATCAAGTAATGCAACATCTGTCGAAGTGGGCTTAGGAACATCATTGTCAATGAAATCCTTCAAGCCATTATCTTCGAGCACCGCCTCTATCTTGTCCTTCCAGGAAATTTCATTCAAGCTGCCCTCGATTGCATATTCTAGTCGCACGCCATTGAAAGCCATTTCGATGTTTACTCAACTATAGCACCAAGAAAGTCTTTCTGCAAATTCAAATTCTTTCCACCAACAAACTCAGCTCCTGCTCCAAAATTGTAATCTTCTGTGCTCCAATACCATGTAGAAATTTTAATACAAATTATTTATTGCCTGGATTCTCCCGATCTAACAATGATATGCCACTGTTAAATACATAATCGCTTCTACAAAAAAATCTTGCGGAATTTAAAACTCAATCGCCAATTGCAATATCAAGAAGAAAGATCAATCACACATAACACAGATGTTTTTACCAGGAAAGCATAAAGCTAAAAACTCCACTATCATATATTATGTATATATCATGGAACATGAAATAATCTCATCCAAAACTCTAATCCAAGAGCTCTCAGTACAATATACAATAGGCTTACATTGTCATACAAAATTTAGCAAATTCATGTGCCAATTGCTGCCTCCAGACAACCTGCCTCCACTGCGCAATCCCAGCTGATAGAAATCCTTGAATGAATAGAATCCTGCTTGCCTTGAATACACAATCCTCATGGGCACATCCAATGTGTGTGTGGTTGCATGAGTGCACCCACTAATGTCACAACTAATAGTCAAACTGTCCCTTTCACCTACATCTCAACTGGGTCTCCATTGGATCTAACATGCATGTAGTTAACATTAGTAAATCTTCAGTTGCATGTGATACCACTAATTGTGAATTAATTAATAATTAATTCATTGATATCTCACTAGTGTGTCTTTAGTTACAACTAGCACAACTGAGTTTAACTCACTTAACGAAGTTAAACTACTTTACAACTCACATCACTACACATTCAAATCTGTTACAACTTCGAATCACTCAGTTACAACTAAGTCCACTTGCATGTCCCACCAACCAACCTTTGAACTCAAATTTCCTATAGCTAACTGATTTTCCACTTCAGTTAACTATTACCAAGTGCTCATTGAGAATAGATTATTGTTTATTGTCCAACTATTATTAAGGGATAATAATAGTCCAGATGCATCTATAAATAGACATGCAATCTATAAATAAAACTCGCACATACATCTATAAATATAACATCATCTATAAATATAATTTTCTCATCATATATAAATATACATAATCTATAAATAGAATTTTCTCATCATCTATAAATATACTTCCACCTAAAAATAGCCTGAGGCTCCATCCTAGTGTAGGTGCATAATTTTCACTAGGATCTTCTTGTTGAATCTCAACAGTTGGATGAGTAAGCATAGACAATTTGTGGCACTATTTACGATTAAGGTTGAATACATGGTAGCCCCACATGCAAGAAAGGAAGTAGTTTTATTATGGAAATAATGTTTAGATATTGGGTTTTCTCAACAAACAATGAGGATAGGTTGTGAAAATCAAAGTGAAATATTTCTAGAAAAGAACCTATCTTACCATTGAAAAACAAAACATATTGATGTACAATATCATTTCATTAGAGACATGGTGGAAATCAAGAAAGTGTTTCTTGTAAAAGTAGACATGGTGAAGAATGTTGCAGATTTTCTAACAACTAGTAAATTCTCTTAATGCAAAGAGGAGTTGGGCCTCAGATCCTTGGCTCCCCAAAAGCACAATATTAATAGTTCATGTAAAGAATAAATTTTTTTGGATAATCTTGAGGTGTTGTACTCTTTACAGGTAATCTTAGTGTACTAGAGTTTAGTCAATCGATGGTCTAGTTAGGAAAGATGTCTAGGAATGAATCTCAACAAGTCTAGTTAAGAATAATTGACTAAGGACAACAATTCTATGGGGTAGTCAAAATAAAATAGATGATAATAGAAGTTGACAATCAATTCAATGGGTCAACAATCAATTTGAAGAGTAGTTACCACAATTGAAGTTGGTGGGCAATAAAGAAACTAATGGAACAACTAGACTAAATAAAGGGATTGTAATTAGGTACACACACATAATCAAATTAGACTGGTGGTTGAAAAGGAGATTGACTAATAGTTGGAATTGGTAAAAAAAAGATTGAGAATCCCAAGATTTCTAGGATCCTGACTAATGATATTCAACCACTTATATTGATTCGAGGAAATTCAAATTAGGGTTATCTATGCATATAAATAAAGCATGATGTGAGGTTGATAAGAGATAATGAGTTATTCATAATTGATAAATACTGGGTGATGTATGAATGCATTGGTATTAGGTGTGAAATAAGGTAAATTCTCATTATAAATTGGCTATAATATTCAATTGAGGATGTAAAAGCAATGAAGCTCAAAGGTTGGCTGGTTTTCCCGATTGAGGGTTTCTAGGGTAAAATTTATATGTGTTGAGTTATTCTTCATGGTGCACCATTGTTTATTTTTTATCTTTAATTTCTCTCATGATCTTTAAAGGTGTTGGACACCTAATTCATTAAGGGTTATGGCACGGAATGTGAAAAATCATCAGAGTCCAAGAGACCACTTGGAATATGAAAACCATGGGTCATAAGACATTGTACATATATGTATATCATTGTGAATAAAATGCCCCTCATGTTTATATAATCTTGTCTCTCAATTTATTGTGATTTTAACATGGTATTAGAGTGGGTGAATTCATGCATTGCTCAAATATGATCCATTTGTTTTGTGGCCTCCTTGTATATCGAATTGTTGTCTGGAGTTCTTCAAACCCAACGCTCTACCATTCTAGAGAGACTTGTCTGAACTGACTGTTATGTTTTATGTCATTTTCTCAGTATGTCAGATATGCCATTTCTGCTTGAGTGTTTCCTATTCTGGCCACTAAATGCACACGTTCATCCTAACATGAGCCTATCTTATCTATCTATGCATAGTCCTAAATAATTTTCCCTACGTTACCTTTACTACCCTATCATATTTGTTTCTGCACAGTCCTTCATACTTTCCACTAAGTAAATTTTAACCCAAAGTATATCCTCCACAATTTATGTGCACAGTGGTGTTATATCTACAACCCTATAGAATAAAACATCACCATATCCAATGTATTCAGTTGTTTCATCTCACCATCTCCAACAGGGATTTTAAGAGTTGATTTGTATTGTTTATACGTGGTTTATTCTCTAATTTTTTTTTATCAATACAAACTAGGGTTTGAAAAACAATTTGTTGCATTATTCTATGGCCTTTCATTTTGTGGATTGACCATATAATTGCATGGTTTTAGGAAGCTCAGTTTGGGCTTCATCAGGTCTTGTAGTGGCATTGAGCTTTGCAATAAGAGACGTGGGGTTGACATCTTATGAAGTGTGCAACTAGACTATTATTTATCATGATGAGTAACAAAAGTTACATTATATGGTGATTTATGTCCAGCCGAAAGCATTCTATAATGTCGGATAGTAATAATAATAATAATAAAGTAAATAAAGTAACGAAGAAAAGATATGAATAAATAAATAAATAAACTAAAAGTTGGCATGGACACATGGATGATGTACATGTAGATCCCTTTCCAATCCCCTTACAATTTTTAGAAAAAATTGTTCTATTTAATGGCAGAGAAGGGGTAAGAAGGATCATGCATTCATTAACTCATTCTTGAGGACAGAAATGCAGGATTGTGGGTGAAAACTGCAGGAAAGGTTAGTTACAACTTGGGTAGTGGTCCTGGATCAACGAAATTCAATAGCAATATCACAACACCATAAACTTGAGTAAGAAATATTCACTCCTCAAGTATAGGACACTGTTTAATTTTTTATTGGAGATGTTAATCGCTAGTTGATGTATTTTTTAATATGCTTAATTTATAGGATGTTACACATGGTATTAGAGGGTTCAAACCCTAGTTACCTTTTGGAATAACAATTTAAATTATTAGTGCAAGATCTAATTAGATCTATTGTTGTTATTCTAGAATTACTTAAGATGTAATTAGAATTACTTGAAAGTATTATAAAATTTTAGATCTAATGTTGTCATTTTAGATCTGTAGATCTTTATTTGATGACTTAGATCTGGTAAAAAAAATAATTTTCATATAAGAAAGTGATGATGATCATTTTATCGCACAGTATTTAACTTAATATATTTGCCTCCACTATGCATATTGAATTTTGGTAAAACAAAAATATATAAGTTCAATCAAGTTTATCTAAATTTGGATTTTTTTCATCCTAATGTATATAGATAATGACTTATTTGAAGTGGATAATGGAAGGATACTCTACATTGTATTGACACAAAAATCTCTAATTGAACTTGTTCGAGAATATTGACCAATGGGAAATGTCTCTTTGTATCTTAGTGCCCTTGACTGGTTCCTTCTAAATACGAGCTCTAAGGATCTCTACATATAAATACCTCTCATGTTGCATATAAAATCTTGACAAATGTCACTAAAGGACGTGGTGCACCTGTATTGGTACAATGAACAACCTGAGCATTTGATTTTATTTCTTTTACTACTTCCTCCTCTTTTTGTTTCATTGTCTTCCTAAGTTGCTTGAGCAGTTTCTGAATACCTACACCTAAAGAATAATCTTTCAAACAATGTCATAAGTCAATCATTAAATCACCCCTTTTGCGTGCAAGCCCCCTTAGAAAACGAGCAAGTTTATTCAACAATATTTCCTAAAGATTTGGAATAAACTTCCGGAGACATACACACGGAGTTTCCAACTCGCACAATATTCAACCCCATACCAGCAAGTCTTTTCACCATGTTATCTACATTAGCATTTGAAAGTGTTGTCACCAACACTCTTTCACCCTTTTTGGAAGCTATACGAATTGGTTTAGTAAGATTTTTTTTTTTTTTTTCCATGTACCTGTGGGACCTTGAATGGACAAGGCTACTCATTGTCTATTTAATTATGCTCATAGGCTTCCCCTATTGGAATTGGCCATTTTAATCTCTTTTTTTTAATTAATCTTTTCTATCTAATGGTATAAATTAAATGATTCGAATATATTCTCGTAGAGGCCACTCAATCAATGAATGAAATTGAAAGTGATAACTCCCTTGCATATCTAAATCAAGTGTTTAAACCCTACTTAAATTAATTTTTTACAAATTATTATTAAAAATTTACCATGCCTCTTATTTATCTCCACATATGAGGAATTAGAGAAAATGTAATTAAAAATAGGGTAAAATGTGCATGTGAAAAGAATGTGTAAGGTATGCATGTTGAAACTTAGAAGAATATATGGCAATGTGGAGGTAGAGGAATAATGACAAGGTTTCGTTCCCTTTTCTCTCATAACTGTGTTGCTCTCATAAATGTGGCATAAATGTGGCCTCAGTATTTGTAACGAATGCCAGTTCATATTATCCTTCTACCCCATGTTCTCTTTCACCGTACAAAAATTTGGTTTCCATTCCTCATATTTCATTTCCTCACAGTTTTGTTTATAATAACATGGATCCCTAAACTCTCTATTTTGATTGTTTATGAGTAAATTTTAATAGTGATGAGATATGCCAAAAATATAATGTATGCAAGCTGTCCCTTCTCATGGCAAGGTATTTAGAGATTCTATGGTTCATTCTTTCTCTTTTCAAAGAGGTCAATTTAATCAAAGGCTATGAGTATCGATAATGGAATATTATCACTGAAAAATGTACAAGCAATAACCTTCCTTACTGTGTGAAGGATGGTCGAATTATGAGGGTTAAATTGGTAATGTTAAAGCTAGATTTGTAAGTTGTATGTTTATTTGTACAATTTCTTTACAAATAAATTTAATATAAAATTATCTTTAAACAATTATTATATAGACTATTTATTTTCTATTCTTGGTTTATTTTATGTTGGAACAGGAGAAAAATAGTTCTTTAAAAATGATTAAGATAATTGCAGAAATCTCCGGATCATCCACAGTATTGTAAAACAATGGTCGATGTTTCGAATCCCGACCGGGATCCATCTTCAAGACAAGATGAGAATGAAGAGTGAAAGAAGGTCGCACATATTAAGGTATTAAATAGTGAAAGAGAAATACAAAATAACAATAGCCGACAACAACTGATTTTATTAATCTATTTTAATAAATTAATTTTAATTTTAATATAAACTAATTTTAATTTTAATTTAATAAATTATAGTAATTTTTAATAGTAAATAATATCACCTATTATTTTATATATATATATATATATATATATATATATATATATATATATATATATATATATCACTTATTAATTACATAATACTGCTTAATTCATTTTAAAAATATTTATTAAAAATAGTTTAAATAATTATATTAATAGCTTTAATTTTTATTTGATAAACTTAAATGTTATTAAATTTTAAAATATTTCTCTATATATATTTTTTTAAATAGTATAATTAAATCAATAATCTAAAGGTAAATTTATTGAAAAAATATAACTTTAGATGATACTAATAAAGATTCTAATGACAACCACAAAAACTTGAAAACCATAATGATTGAGATATATAAATATTACTTCATTTTAATAATTTAATTTATATCTTAAAATTATTTTATATTAACATTGTAAATAATTTTTCTTGAAATTAAATTCATTATTTATGAATTTTTAGTAGTTATTGCTTATTGATAAGGTGTAATCCCACTTTGACCATCCATTTCTAGTGCACTTAAAGGAGCATTCGGTCTCTTAACAATTTAGTTCAAGAAGATTTTCGATTATGTTATTTATTTATTTTTTTTAATCAGAGAACAAAGTATCATTAGAATTTGGCACATTGAATTTTTTTACTAATTTTAGTAAATAATTTTTGGTGAAACTATTTACTTCTTCATTCTCTAAAAATTTTCTTGATATATTGAATTTATCTCTACTGGTTAATGTTACTTTTTTTTATTTATTTTGAAAATATTATCTTAAAATTTTAATTTCTTCGGTTTATAATATATATATATATATATATATATATATATATATATATTCAAATTTCCTAAATAATTTTCATTAAACTCACAACTTCGAATATATTATTTAAAAAATTTAATTTATTCTATTTATAAACGATATTTATTACTATATATTCAAATATAAATTTAATATATTAAAAATATTTCTAAATTTCCTGTCATTAAACTCACCACTTTTTGCATGTATTGGGCATTATGAAAATTTAGAAGATGTTATAAACAACATTTTTTAATTTAATTTATGAGATTTTCTCTGTGCATTTTTTCCTTAACTTTTTTTCATTGGGAAAGTTTTTGTTATTAGTCCCAGCCCTAACGCAATAGGGACTCTCGTAATCGATTTGCATCGATTTGTGCATGAATATTAATTCCCTGTCATAAGTCAAATGCCCAAATCCAAAGTTTCAAATGATTAAAGCTAAAGTTTTGGTTCGGCATATTTCACTTCACTTTTTTACAGCATATTAAATACTAACAACATTTTCTATTAGCAAATGAAAATATTTGAGGTCTTATTTGGCCTCTTCCTAAGGCGAGTATGAAGAAAACTTAGTGTTAAAATACATATTCTGAAGATAATTTTATTTAATGAACTAATTTTATTTGAATTAGCATTATTTATTTAGTTAATATCAAATGTTTGTTTCGTATCGTGGGATTTGCACGTGGCTCCCGACTGGGTGATTACACGCAGCTTCCTAAAGAATGTGATGGGGGAATCTAGATGTGCTTCCCGACTGGGTGATTACACGCAGCTACCTAAATGATGTGATGGGTTGATAAGGCAAGGGCCTAATAAATGTGATGCATTGATTGGGAAGATGTGTAACTCACAAATAGTTCTGCAAGTGATTTTTCCCTTGGACCATCATTTTGCAAGTGATTTTTCCCTTGGACCATCCATATTGGAATCCTTTGGACCATCCGTATTGGAGGAACAATAGTGAAACACTGGTTGCAGTGATTTTGCAAGTGATTTTTTGATTTTACTCTTAAAAATGGGATTTTGCAAGTGATTTTTCAATTTTACTCCAAAAAATGGGACCAGAGGCGCTTGGCCCATCGGCTCTGAAAGAACAAAAGCTAAACACTCTTCTTATCTTGCTTAGTTGCTTTCTAACATGTATCTCCATCTGGACAATCTGCTTCTCTTGTCTGAATTTCACAAAGGTCTTCTTCCATGATGAGTCTCTAGATTGTGTTTCTTTTTGGAGAACTACTGAACTAGTTATAAGCTTGAAACATGCTCATTAGGCAGTTCTTCGTTCTATGTCTTGGATCTCACAATAGCGACTCATCATAGATGGAATCCAAGCTCTCTCTGGTGTTGATTGGTGTATAAGTACTACCACCAGTGACCAGCCACGTAGGCTCGGTGGGCGGTGGGTTCCTTCTCTCTTTGTTCAATCACCATTGCGAGTGTTAAGCTCATGATTGGAAGAAGCTATTCATCAGGGAAGACTTTTAGAATGAATATGAGATAAGAAGCTTACTTGTTTTCCACCATCATTTGTTCCATCCTTCCTAGGGAACTATGCATGCCTAGGTTCTCCAATAGGGTGGGTTGTTTTCCTAGCATATGCTATGTCTCTATTTTTCCAGTCCCAAGGTAGCCTCGATAACGTTGTTTCAAAACACTTCTAATGAATAAATATGTTTTCCAAAGGGATATAATAGAGGACACTGACCAAGTTAGATGGGGAAGAGAAAAGAACCCTCTTATGGGATATTTGAAACTCGTATTGATGATTCACTAGGATCTACTTCCGTTCTTGTTTCATATTATTAAGTTTTTTCTTTCCATAGAAGAAATCTCCAACTAGGGCTAGGAATAACGACTGGGATGATAGGTACAACGGGAGATATATGCGACTAGAGATATTTTCTTTGAGACATGCAACGATGCGGATGAGACATGCAACGATGCAAAGGTGACTACTTCTTATATTTAATAAAACGTCATTTTTCTACACCCGACCTCAATAATAGATTCGTAGTCACATGTATATTCGAGACACACTAGATATTTATTTCTTTTTGTGTTTATGATTCAACGGGTTGATTTATTTTTATGTTTATGATTCGATGGGTTTCGCTGAGTTAAGAGGTTCAAACTCACCTTATATATGCTCTTTATGCTATGCTGGTTCTTCTTCCAATGTTTATGCATATGCTCTAGATACTTATGCTTGCTTTAATATGGATATTCTCTATATACCTATGCTTGCTTTAATATGGATATTCTCTATATACCTATGCTTGCCTTTGATGCTACCTACTAGTTCTATCTAGTTCAATTCATTTGTTTTTTGACTAATGCCCCCCAGACCTTGACTCTTACTTTACGAAGTGTTAGCCTGGGAAGTCTTTGAATGAATCTTCCCTTTCTATCAGAGATAATTACTGATAATTATTTTCTTTCCTAGCGTACATTCAATTGGGTTCAAGATGGTTCAGGAGGGAATGTGCCCTCTCGATCGTCACTTTGCCCAAGAAAAGTTTCTTTCATTTAAATTTTTATTTATGATTGTTTTGTCGTTCAATCTCCGGAAATCCAGATATTTAATATGTAATGTATTTTTTGCAAATACCAAAAGATAAGCTTAGTGTGAGTGCTCAATAGAGACATTATTAAGGACTTCTAACTCAAATGGAGATAAATACACGATGGGCAACGACTCTGATAGAGTACTCGTATTATGAAGTTGTCTTCTTTCAATTATATGGCCTCATTTTTTAAAATTATGTTGTGGCACTTCATGCTTTAAGTATGTCCAATAATACAATGAAAATCTCCAGTATTTCATTAAATCTACAACCCTTCAAATATATACCATCATATCATAAAATAAATAATTTACTGTTATTTATTCACTACCTTTTTTCGATGTACAAAAATTCCAAATGGACGTATTTATAAATTAAAATTATCATAAAATATAAATTAAAACCAAATTAAATTAAAATTATCATCATTAAAGTTTCATCGATAAGACAGGGAAGTGGGGTGAGTATTCTTACTAAATGTTTAGGAGCAAGGTTGTGGTTCAACTCCCATAATGTGTGATGCCAAATGTGGGTGCCAAATGCAACTCAACCAAGTGCTATTGTGTCCCATAGCCTATCTATTTAACCCTAATATTGGAGTTTTACTCTATGTTTTTCTTATTAGGTGATTTTACCCGTTATGCTACTGCTGTACTTGGAATTGAAACTAACTTTATCTCAACTAAATAACTTACTTCAAGTATGGCAAGAACTTGCTGCTCCGCAACTCATCTTGTTAAAATTATCACCATATCAAAAGGCACAACTCAAGTCTTTTTAATTTTCGAAATATTAAATTTCTCATTAAATTTCATAATGAGCTTCCTAACAATAATCACTAAAATAATGTTATTATTTTTTAAAATAATGTATAAATTTGTTATAAGCTCCTCAGAAAGATAAATATGTATTGATTGGATTTGAATTCCCATGAGTTCAAAATTAAATAAATATTTTCGATAACATGGCAGCATATTCTGAAGTTAACCTGCAATAATGTCATATTTAAATATAAACAACAAAAAATATTTGCATAAATGGAAGACTCCCACCGCATAAGCCTTAAGAGTGAAGTCATTAAATAATTAAAAAGCTTCGTAGAAAATGAAGAAAACCTCAGCCAGAGGGCCATTTAAAATTTTCGAACAAGCACAGTTCCCATCTCCTTCTCCAATGAAAATTTGAAAGGTTGTGTTAATTTTATAATGCAGTATAATTGCTAATATAAATGATTTATTTTACAATATAATATTAAATTGTAATTAATACCACCTAGATTATTACAATAATAAATTAGTTTTAATGTTTTTATTATTACAATAATATATTATTAGGTTTATAATATTTTTATATTAAATTTTAAAATATTATTATTATCATTTTTTCAACATTAAATATTATTAGTAATAACCATATAAATTATTATATAACATTAATATTATTTATTACGTACATTTCATATTAATATATATCATAATAAATAAAGTAATAAGAATAATATTGAAATTAATACTAAAATCAATATTACTAATAATATCCTTAAATACAATATAAATAATATTTAAAAAATTATGTTTGCAATATTTAATATATATCATAATAAATAAAGTAATAAGAATAATATTGAAATTAATACTAAAATCAATATTACTAATAATATCCTTAAATACAATATAAATAATATTTAAAAAATTATGTTTGCAATATTAATAATGATGGCAATCATTTTCTTAACCGTTAATTATTTAATTTAATACTATTGAGATGATAGCATTATATTTTTATATTAACATTAGTAACATTTAATTAAGAATATTAATATGATTAATCACATTAAAATATTATTGAGAAAAATAATATTAACATTAATATTGATAAATAAAAATAATAATATATATTTTCTAATAATTAACAATATAATTATTAATAAAAATTAAAATTAAAAGGTTCTATTCACTCTAATAATATGAGTAATAGTATTAATGATATTGTCATAAATATTGTCAATATCAAAAATATTAATATTAATAAATAACATTAGTAATATTTATATCCTAATCATTTTAATCAAACATGATCAAACATTGTCAACAAATTGTTAGAGATTTCCGGAATAGTACTATGTAATATGAGTGATCCGTTCAACATTTCAGATGACGACTCCACTCATCATCAAGGACCAAAGAGAGCTATGTGAGTAGATGAGTGTTAGAAAGCGTTATTATAGGGAAAGAATAATGTAATCCCTATAAATAAGGATTTCCAATACTCATTTACTCACATAGCTCTCTTTGGTCCCTCATGATGGGTGGAGTCACCATCTGAAACGTTGGACAGATCACTCATATTACAAAGTGCTATTATGGAAATCTCTAACAATATGAATAACTATGGAAGTCTTCAATCACTCATTTTCAACAAAGTCAATCATTTTCACTCTTTATCACCAATGCTCAATGATACACAACCTTATATAACCACAACCATAGTCATCATCATTGATGCTCTATTGAATCCTAATGGCCACATTCTCAATATGAAAATCAACCACGGTAAACCATGGCCTTATTTTACGGTTTATAATATTTATCTTAGGGTTTATATACTTTGGGTTTAATATTATTCCCTTCGGTTTATAATCCCTTGGGGTTTAGGTATCAACCCCTTAGGTTTATAATATCAATCCCTCGGGTTTATTAATCTAAGGGTTCATACTCCTACGATGTAATATTATTCGTAAGGTGATTAATCCTTGGGTTTATAATCATGGTCAACCTTGTTTAATCATGCTTCAACGTCACATTGTGACAAAGATTATCTCAATATAAAAATCAACCATTGTCAAACATCTTCAACAATGGTAAAATGATTGTCAACTATCGTCAACCATAGTCAACCACGATCCATGTAAAAATGTGACAAAGATTGTTTCAATACAAAAATCGACCATGGTCAACCATGGTCGTACGTCACATTGTGACAAAGATTGTCTCCATATGAAAATGAACCATGGCAAACCATAGTCAACCATGTTTATTTTAGGGTTTATAATATTTATCTTTGGGTTTATAATATTAATTCCTTGGGTTTAATATTATTCCCTTGGGGTTTTAGTATTAACCCCTTGGGTTTATAATATCAATCCCTTGGGTTTATTAATCTAAGGGTTCATAATCCTAGACAAAGATTGTCTCAATATGAAAATCAACCATGGTTAACCATTGGTAACTATTTTTAACTATGATCAACAATGGTGAACCATTGTCAACCATCGTCAACCGTCGTCAACCATGGTCAATAATGGTCAACCATGGTCCAATGTCACACTGTGTCAAAGATTTTCTCAATATGAAAATCAACCATGGTCCACAATGGTCCAACGTCGCATTGTGACAAAGTTTGTTTCAATATGAAAATAAACCATGGTAAAGCATGGCCAACCACATTTATTATTCGGTTTTAATAATTATCTTAGTGTTTATATACCTTCGGTTTATAATATTAATCCCTTGGGTTTATAATCCCTTGAGATTTTAGTATTAACCCCTTGGGTTTATTATTCTTTGGGTTTATAATATCAATGCCTTGGGTTTATTAATCTAAGGGTTCATATACCTAGGGTATAATATTATTCATAGGGTTTATAATATTAATACTTGAGTTTAATATAAATCCATTGGATTTATAATCATGATCAACCATGATATAACGTTATATTGTGAAAAAGATTGTCTCCATATGAAAATAAGTTGTGGTAAACCATAAACAACCATGTTTATTTTAGGGTTTCTAATATTTATCTTAGGGTTTATATACCTTGGGTTTATAATATTAATTCCTTAGATTTAATTTTATTCCCTTGGGGTTTTAGTATTAACCCCTTGGGTTTATAATATCAATACCTTAGGTTTATTAATCTAAGGGTTCACAATCCTAGACAAAGATTGTCTCAATATGAAAGTAACCCATGGTCAACAATTGTTAACTATTGTCAACCATGATAAAAAATGGTAATCCATTGTCAATTGTCGTCAACCATGGTCAATCATGGTCAACCATGGTCTAATGTCACATTATGACAAAGATTGTCTCAATATGAAAATCAAGCATGGTCAACCATGGTCCAATGTTGCATTGTTACAAAGTTTGTTTTAATATGAAAATCAACCATGGTAAAGCATGGGCAACCACATTTATTAAATTGGGTTTTAATATTTATCTTAAGGTTTATATACCTCGAGTTTATAATATTAATCCATTGGGTTCAATATTATTTTCTTGGTTTTATAATCCCTTGGGGTTTTAGTATTAACCCCTTGGGTTTATTATTCTCTTAGGTTTATAGTATAAATGCCTTTGGTTTATTAATCTAAGGGTTCATATACCTAGAGTATAATATTATTCATAGGGTTTATAATATTAACCCCTGGTTTAATATAAATCCATTGGGTTTATAATCATGGTCAACCATTGTAAACCATTTTCCAATGTCACATTGTGACAAATATTGTCCCAATATGAAAATTAACGATTTTCAACAATTGTAACCCATCACCAACAATGGTAAACATGATAAACAATTTTTAATCATCGTCCACCATTGTCAATCATTGTCAACCATTGTCCAATGTCACATTGTGACAAAGATTGTCTCAATATGAAAATCAACCATGGTCAACCATGGTCTAATGTCGCATTGTGACAAAGATGATCTCAATATGAAAAAACCACGGTCAACCATGTTTATTTTAAGGTTTATAATATTTATCTTAAGGTTTATATAACTTGGGTTTATAATCCCTTGGGGTTTTCACATTAACCCCTTTGATTTATTATTCCATTGAGTTTATAATATCAATCCCTTAGGTTTATTAATCTAAGGGTTCATATTCTTAGGGTATAATATTATTCATCGGGTTTGTAATATTAATCCTTAGGTTTAATATAAATCCCTTGGGTTTATAATCATGGTGAACCATAGTCCAACACCACATTGTGACAATTATTATCTCAATATGAAAATCAACCATTGTCAACCATGGAAAAATGTCACATTATGACAAATATTCTCTCAATATGACAATTAGCCATGGTTAACCATGGTCCAAAGTCGCATTGTGATAAAGTTTGTCTCAGTATGAAAATCAATCATGGTAAACCATGTTTATTTTAGGGTTTATAATATTTATATTAGGGTTTATATACCTTGGGTATATAATATTAATCCCTTGGGGTTTTAGTATTAACTCAAGTTTATTATTACATTGGATTTATAATATAAATCCCTTGAGTTTATTAATTTACGGGTTCATATACGTAGGGTGTAATATTATTTATATGGTTTATAATATTAATCCTTGGGTTTAATATAAATCCCTTGGGTTTATAATCATGGTAAACCATGGTCCAACGTCACATTATGAAAAATATTGTCTGAATATGAAAATGAACTATGTTCAACCATTTCCAACCATCGTCAACCATATTCAATCATGGTCAACCATTTTCCAATGTCACATTATGACAAAGATTGTGTCATTATGAAAATCAACAATGGTTAGCCATGGCCCAATGTCGCATTATGACAAAGATTGTTGATTGCAGAATCTGGATTATCCACAGTATCATAAAACGATTGTCGACGTTTCATATACAAATATTGTCTCAATATGAAAATCAACAATGGTAAACCATTATCAGCCATGTTTATTTTAGGGTTTATAATATTTATATTAGGGTTTATAATATTAATCCATTGGATTTAATATTATTCCCTTGGGTTTATAATTCCTTGGGTCTTAAGTACTAATCCCTTGGGTTTATTATTCACTTGGGTCTTTAATATCAATCCATTGGGTATATTAATCTAATGTTTCATATTCATAGGGCATAATATTATTCAATAAGAAAACCAAACATGGTCAACCATGGTCCAATGTCACATTGTGACAAATTTTGTTTCAATATGAAAATCAACCATGGTAAAGCATGCCCAACCACGTTTATTATTGGCTTTTAATATTTATCTTAGGGTTTATATACCTTCACTTTATAATATTAATCCCTTGGGTTCAATATTATTCCCCTGGGTTTATAATCCCTTGGGGTTTTAGTATTAATCCCTTGGGGTTTTAGTATTAACCCCTTGGGATTATTATTCTTTTGGATTTATAATGTCAATACCTAGGCTATAATATTATTCATAGGGTTTATAATATTAACCCTTGGGTTTGAAATAAATCCATTGGGTTTATAATCATGGTCAACCATGGTAAACTAATGTCCAAGTCACATTGTGACAAAGGTTGTCTCAATATGAAAATCAACCATTGTCAACTATTGTAACCCATCGTAAAAAATGGTAAACCATTGTAAATAATGATAAACCATTATGAAATTTCATCTACCAATGTCAATAATTATTAATCATCATCCAATGTCACATTGTGACAAATATTGTCTCAATATGAAAAGCAACCATGGTCTAACGTCACATTGTTAGAAAGATGGTCTCAATATTAAAATCAACCATCGTCAACCATGCTTTTTTTAGAGTTTATAATATTCATCTTAAGGTTTATATACCTTAGATTTATAATGTTAATCCCTTGGGTTTATAATCCCTTAGGGTTTTAGTATTAACCCCTTCAGTTTATTATTCCCTTGAGTTTATAATATCAGCCCCTTGGGTTTATTGATATAAGGGTTCATATTCCTAGGGTATAATATTATTCAGTAGGTTTGTAATATAAATCCTTGGGTTTAATATAAATCCCTTGGGTTTATAATCATGGTCAACCATGGTCCAATGTCACATTGTGACAAAGATGATCTCAATATGAAAATCAAGCATGGTCAACCATTGTCAACCATGGCCAACAATGATAAACCATTTTTAACATTGGAAAACCATTGTGAGTCATCCTCAACAATTGTCAACCACGATTAAATGTCACATTGTGACAAATATTCTCTCAATATGAAAATCAACCATGGTTAACCACGATCAACCATGGTCGAAAGTCACATTGTGACAAAGTTTGTCTCAACATGAAAATCGACCATGGTAAACCATTGTTAACTGTGTTTATTTTAGGGTTTATAATATTTATCTTAAGGTTTGTATATCTTGGGTCGATAATATTAATCCCTTTCAAGTAAAAATGTCATAATTATCTTAAAAATAAAAAATTCAATATATATTCTGTAAAGGTTAAATCTCTACAATCCATCTATTAGTTATTGATAATTAAATTAAAATTCTAAAAACCATATTCCGACAATAGGCATGGATCATGATTAGTGTTATGAATTAAAATAATAATGCCATAAAGTATAAATAAGTTATAAGTGAGAAATTATATTTATATTTATGTATTTATAAAATAAGGTGAATTAAGTGAATAGTTTTTAATGGAAATAAATAAATTTGTTGGACAATAATTAATGTATTGGAAAATTAATCCTAATTAGTAGTGAGTATGGCTTCTAGGGGTATACATTAGTTGGTAATATTGTGTACTATTAAGGCATTTCTTGTGACATAGCTAGTTCAAACCTTTGTATCTTTCTTGGGAAGTGTGTGATGTATGTAAAGGTTATACTGGTAGTGGTTATAATTGACCTTATTTCATGTGAGTGACCTTGTCTCTGGTTTCTTAGACACTAAAAAAAAAAGTGGGAACATCCATTATTTGTTGCTATTCACAAATTCTAATTGAAATATCATTTTTAATTAAGGAGACCTTTGTACCTTACTTGGGGAGTGTGTATTGTACCTAAAGGTTAAAATGGTAGTTGTTAGAATTGACCTTTGGGTCATGCTAGTGGCCTAGTCCTTGACCCCTTAAACACTAAAAAAATAGTGGAAACATCCATTATTTGTTGATATTCACAAATTATAGTTAAATCATCATTTTTATTTAAGGAGAACTCGATAGTAGGGCTAACTCAATGGTGCTCTATAAGTAATCTTTGTATTTTGTAACTAGACTTAGCCTAAACCAGGTCGTCTTATCTCTCATATGGAAGAAAAATATACCCACTAGTGGAAGGCTATTACCAATATTGTGTGAAACTGGATCAAACTTGGACAACCTTTGGGATAGTTTAATTCCCCCAAAAGTAACTTCCATCCTCAACTGAGGTTTGAACTTGAAATCTAGTGGGATCAAACCCCACTCAGACCATCTAGTATACAGCTTTCACTCTTGCTATATGCCTTTGGATTTTGAATCATTAACCTATTTCCTTTTATTTTTAAAATACAAATTTTTAACCAATCAAAATCAAATTTTAAATAAATTTACTTAAAATCTATGCAACATAATTTTATATTATTTAATATACATAATATAATATACATATTTCAATTGATTTATTTCACCTTTATTTTATATATTCTCGTAAATATAATAGGAAGTAGCTTACAAAACGGCCTCTTACATTATGCCATCCTTATTATATTAAACTTAATCATCATTGAAAATTCCAAAACCTCACACTATAAAATATATTTTTTCAAATATTTGTGTAATCCTTAATATTTCTAATACATGTTAATATTTTGAATAATATAATAGATAATACATTTTTTAAAATATTTATATAACTTTTAATATTTATAATCATATAAATGTAATAAATACATCATAATATACCACTTGCATCTTTTGATTAATTATATAATTTTCAAACTTTGTGAAAATTATTTTATAAATTTTAATATTTATAATTATTTTAATTCATAAATACATCATGATATACCACTTGCATCTTCAATAATTATATATTTTTTGGAATTTATACAAGATTTTTTATTTCCTACTAAATATATACATCAAAAGTATCACTTGATAGCTAACAATCAAATTTCCTTAATAATAATGAGATCATAATCAGGACTTTTTCATTGTACTTGTTATATATTATTGTCTACTTGCTCATTGTACTTGTTATATATTACTGTCTAGTACTTTAGAAAATGTTTGTTTTTGTAAATTTAGTATAATGAGATCATAATTAGGACTTTCTCATGGTACTTGTTATATATCACTGTCTAATGTTTTTGATTTGAGATATGTCAATTTTTTTTTAAATACATTTTTATAGTGTAGTTTAATTTATAGGTAATTAGTCTTTTTCGTTTAAATTTGATAAAACAATTTTAAGTAAGAATGTAATTTTTTGTTTTTTAAAATATATTTTTGAATGTATAAATAAATTCAACATCCTAAAAATCTCATGTAATATTCAAATTTTACATATTAAATTATTTAAACTCAAACTTTTACAAAATTTTGATAAATTTAAGTTAAAATAAAAAAATATAGTGAAAAAAACTATTTAATTTATAAATTAAACTACACTAATTTTTATTATAAATAATAAAAATAATTATAATTTAATTTAAATAATATTTTATTATAAAAAATAAAAATAATTACTAATTTCATCGTAGATAAAATTTTCAGAGATATTAATTCTCATGAATAAATATCCTTTTTTGGAAAGTACCATCGAGATAGCCGTGGCATTTATGTATTTTTGAAATTTGTTGTATTTTTTTTTTATGTTTTTGAAAATTTAGTAATAACAATGAAATGTCATTATTTCAGTAACAGTTAGGAAGAGTTTTTGAGAAATTTCAATGTGAAAAGAAATGAGATGTATTAATTAATGTTAATGCGATATACATGGGGATTCATTCCATCCATGTTTCGTGGCCAAAAAATTAATGCAATACGGTCGAACTATAATCCATATATCTGATGATTGAGGTGTGCAGTTGGGATCCACCCTGAAGATTGGTTCAATTATTCAGTTGAGGGCCATTATAATTTTTATAAATTTCATAATGATTGATTTCATTGATTATGGAATGGGTGAGTTGTGAAACCTCCCATGATCTTATTCTAATTTCCTTTGTTGCAATGTAACTCTCTTATTGGCCAATGAATTTGCTATTGTGTTATTCTTAAATTTTCTATACACATTAAAGAATTCAATTTTCTTGAATTATATAATTTGTAAAAGGCGTAGTCTAATTATGTTACGAATTGGCTTTGTCGGCGACTGTTTTCTTAGGTTCTCCGGCAGGCAGCATGTTGACTCGTTTGCCGGAGACGATGACGGCAAAGGGGCTCGGCAAACGAATCAACATGTTGCGGGAGAACATAAGGAAAACGGTCGCCGCAAAGCCAATTCGTAGCATAATTAGACTACGCCTTTGTAAAATGATCATGAGTAAGTTGGGGGAGAAACCATGTTTTGTTATCTTATTGCTTTTTATATATGGCATAGTACAATTATTGAGTCTCCAAACATTGTTATTTGGACTATTTTCTTTGTCAATGCAATTTCTAGTCTCTGCCAAAGCACAAAGTATTCAACTTAATTATTGGATGCTATTCCCAAACCCCAAACATTGCGAGTCTCTATTTTTTTATCGGAGCATAGAATAACCCCTCTCACTTCTACCACTCCAAATTTAATTTTTAGTATTAACAATATTAATTTTTAGTAATTTTAAATTAATGCAAAAAAAACCAATTATTATAAATATGTAATTTATTACAAATATTTTTATTATATCCATGTAAACCATTATAATAACAAAGTATACACTACACATTTTATTTTAAAAATTATTTAAGTTAAAAAATAATACTCACTTAATAGGTGTGAATAGAATATCATTTAATGAATAAATGTATGTTCTTTAAAGAAATCTAAGTATTAAAATCTAATAAGTTGTTTTTAAGTGCTACTTTTTGAAAAGTTTTCTAGTCTATCTTATCTAATTTGACTAGAATTGGACATGGATTCATTAAAATCACATGTTTGATGGTGAACTATTCACAATTAAAGTGCCTTACGGTTTTTTTCAAAGTGTTGAATTCATATAAGCAAGTCAAAAAACCAATTTAAACAACACAAATCAAGATATCACCACAACTTTTTACGACGAGAAATCTTCTAGAAATTCCAAAAAATAACACTTGAAGAAAATTACAAAATATAATAAATCATTTTTTTTTCAATAAATAAAATATTATTTTAGTATATTAAACCTATTGCTCAACCAATAATATAGTTGGTTTATATTATAAAAAATATATATTTTTTTTTAATTATATCTAAAATGATAATTTAAATTTCTGAATTCAAGTTTATGTGATTCATATTTTGTAAACTAAATCAGTAAAAATTACATTAGAATTTTTGTGTCTAAAACTAAAATGGATAATCTGATAGTAGTGAGAGATAAAAACCTAAACTTTTATAATCTAAATTAAAAAAAAAACTAAAATTTATATATATTAAATTATAATTTAATTTTATAAATGTAAAACTTTTATATATATATATATATATATATATATATATATATATTATTATTATTATTATTATTATTTTTAACCCTGCACAAAAACATTCTCACCATAATCAGAAGTTTAAACTTACCTATTAATTCTTGCCATGTAACATTATTGATTTCACCATAGGTAATAATATTTAGGTTCGTAATTTATCCAACCACATCAAAGGTGTAAACATATAAGATGTAATACATGGTTTCAATGCTATGTTTCGATAACCACAACCATAACTTTGCATTTAAGGTTAGAGCTACGTGGAATGTGTTTCAATGTTTTGGTTGTAGGCACGTACTGGTCAGTTTAATGTTCTCGGTTCTGGTACATACTTTTCTCTGCATATGGCGATCATCCATGGATCTGGTAAGGGATTCAAGGCCAACTGCCCTAATCCCCTCCATTCATCCACCGGGAGATCTATGGTGCAAACCTCTGGCGGGAAGTTTGAGTTAACCCTGCAGAGTCCTTGGTAACACTACTCATTTGACCTCTCGACTATCTTTCCTCTTCCTCCTTGGTTCTGTGCTAAAAATGGTTTCGTTAATGCTATGGTTAATGGTTCTTCATAGGCGTTTCACCGTGAGAAGGAAACTTTGCCGAACATAGAATTGGTGTCTCTACACCTCTTTACTCTGGTCTCCGGCAAGCTTCCCGCGTCAAAGGTCCCAGCTCAGTTCTACAGGCCATTCACAACTTTCTTTCGCCTACGCACAGGTAAAGTTGTCTCCCTTCGACCTTCTGCATTTGGTGAGCATTTTACAGTTCTAAATTCTATTATTCCATTTCTTAACTCCTATTCAATCTGTTTGGTAAATCCCCAGCTTAAGGATTGAATGATTCACGAGAGCAAACTTCACAGGTAAACCCTTTTCTCCCCAAATGTGTTTATTCTGTGGTTACAAATTCCTTTAAATGATTGTCAGTTTTGTAATTTATCATCTCTCATAACGTCACAGTTTTCTTTTGGTTGCAGGTGAGGTTGTTATCCACTACAATTATTTCCTTCCGGATAATCTTGTAAGCAGTACAACTTCTCGAACTAATTAAGTCGATTTTTCCAGGTACTTCTATGGGAATTCACCCAAAATCTTGGGTTTATCAACCCTCGGAATTAGTTTGCTCTTAAACAAAGGAACATATTACTGTCTATGTTTTTAAGTGCGACTGCTAAGCAAGTTTACATGGATTATTATAAAACCTAAATTGCTTATTTTACATTTCTAATATGTACACTTGAATACTATCCAATCATTTCTTTTAGACCGTGATTTTTTTATTACTTACAATGAAATGTACAGTGACTCCTTCATTTCTAGATGGATTTGAATGTATGCTTTGGAAGGGGGTTTTTCCTTTCTAATGTTTTGATTATGGTCTTGATACTTCTTGTCTCCAAACTACTGTGTTTCTCTTTTACTCATTCTCTTCTTCATACACCTGGTTATAATTCGTGTTACATTTCCCATATTACTGTATACCTTTATGCATGACTTTGTTTTAGCATATATTCTATGGTCTTTATTATTTTGCTGACAAGAATTGGTTATATTTAATGGGTGCCCGAAACGCCTCACGTAAATGTCTGAGTATAGTCCTAATCGAGCAACAACTAAATCTGGGTTGAGGAATTCCTCGTACCCAGATTTGACAGTTAGCTCCTTAACTTATCTCATTTCAGACTGACTCACAATCTCTGTTCTTAGAGATTTATTAGTCTAGAGTTACTATATTTTAAATTCGAGTTCTCTCAGCTTTTCATCTAAAGTATAAGTTCATATACATCCACTCTGCTCCAATATACATATGTATATTTATATGAGATGGCACCATATCTTTATGCTACCGTTGAATACACTGCTGATTTCCTAAGTGAGCATAAAGGGTTTTTCTCTATATTGAAGCTTAATCTCATTCCTTAGATAAGACAATATTTCTATTATTGAAGTTAATATAGAAATTTCTCTTTCTGACATTATAATAGTACTTATTTCCGTAAATGAACAATATTCTTCCTGTCAATAATTCAGTATTTATTTTCTGAAAATAACAGTATTCTTTCTGTTAATAAAATTAGTATTTTTCTTTCTGCAAAAGAATAATATGTCTTTCTGTCAATATAAATAGTATTTTCTTTTTGCAAAAGAACAATATATCTTTCTATCAATAGAAATAGTATTTTCTTTCCACAAAAGAACAATATATCTTTCTGCCAATAGAAATAGTATTTTCTTTCTATAAAAGAACAATGTATCTTTCTGTCATTTTAAATAGTATTTTCTTTCTGCAAAAGAAAAATATATATCTTTCTGTCAATAAATTATCGATTCTCAGGGTAAATTTACAGAGTTCACTATTATTGGACTTTTAAACAATTTTTTTTATCTTACTCACATCACAGCTTAAAACCAAGTAGGATAATTAACACATATTTATTTTCCAGTCTGGTTGTGTCATTCCTGTAACTGAAAATTACCGTACAGAATTAGAAACTTATCTGAAATTATTCGCTACTGATGATGTTCCTCCCAACCTTTAAGAGAGGCAATGGCATCCTGCTCTTCCCCCGTGCTTCCACTGTAAGGTTTAGGTTGACAGTAGGCTTTCTGCTGTGACCTTGAGACTTCAAGTCTAGTCAGAACCAGAAAGTTTCAGGAATTACTAAGTGTTTTCCACTGGTCTCTACCAACTCAGGAAAATCTCCACTCCTTCATTATCCCATGAACAGAACCCCCATTCCTCACTGGATGAATCTATTATCCCTAGAGGAGTAGGTAATTGTTCAACTGTCCAACCACCTTTCAGTTCTTGGAAAACATTTACCATCGGCCTTTTTTATTTTTACTTTCCATAGCTAATTTTATTATTTATAATTAAAAGGAAGGAAAATAACTTTTCCAGCAAAATAATAATTGTCTTAGTATTTTTCCTTAAACAATATTATAAATCATTTTAACTAGTTAACAACTAGTTAGCAGTAAATGCAGCAGTCACAACTTCCCCCTTGGTAGTAACACCATCCTCGGTGTTTCATTCTGGCTCTGAAAAGAGCTCTGGGTAAGCCTCACGCACAAATCTTTCGTCCTCCCAAGTAGCCTCATCCGGACTGAAGTTCTTCCACTCCACTTTAACCTGGGTGATGACTCGCTTCCAGAGCATAATTTCCCTCCGATCAAGTATGTGTTATGGCTCGACCAGAAACTCGTCGTTCGACTCTACCTGCAAACAACAAAGTTCCATGTCAAATTCTCATAAATAAATCATATTTCAAGTTAGGATTTTTAATTCTATCCTACCTGTATATTTTGCCAATGAATTATGTGCTTTGAATCATGCACATAATGCTTTAACAGGGACACATGAAACACATTGTGTACTCGAATGTGACTGGGTAAAGCTAGCCGATAGGCCATAGGTCCTACCCTTTCCAAAATTTGGAAGGGTCCACAGAACCTGGGAGCCAACTTGGCACAAGAGGTCCACCGCAAGGTACTCCTCTTGGGTTTGATCCTCATGTACACATGGTATCCCACTTTGAATTCCCGATAAGACCTCTTTTTATCTGCATAGATCTTCCGCCGATCTTGTGCAGCCTTCAAATTTTGTCTTATCTTCTTTAATTTTGATTCCATTTCAGCAAGCATCTCGGGTCCCAACATTAATTTTGTTTCGGGGCTGCTCCAATTTATGGATGTGTGACACTGCCTCCCATACAAGGCCTCAAAAGGATTCATCTTAAGAGACTCATGATAACCATTGTTGTAAGCAAATTAAAAAAGATGCAAATAGTCTTCCCATTTGGTTGGTTGTTGCATCACATACATGTGCATCATGTCCTCCAACACTTGGTTTACTTGCTCTGTTTGATTGTTTTTCTGGGGATGATAAGTTGTACTAAAGTTTATTTGGGTCCCCAGACCTGTAAATAGAGTTTTCCAAAATGCTGACGTAAACTTAACATCTCTGTCTAAGATAACCGTCTTCGGAATACCATGCATCTTGAAAATTTCCCTCATGAATATGTCTGCTATCTATACAGTCTTGTAAGTTGACTGCATAGGTATAAAATGTGCATATTTACTCAATCTGTCCACTACCACCATGATGGAGTCATTTTTCCTTTTTGTTCGCGGTAAACCTGTAATGAAGTCCAGGGATATAACTTCCCACTTCCATTCAGGTACCGATATGGGCTGCAACAATCCTGCGGGATGTCGGTGCTCCACCTTAACCTACTGACACTCCAAACATTTATTTAGATATTCACCAATATTTTTATGCATACCAGGCCAGAAATATATTTTTCTAATTGTTGTAAACATTTTCTGATATCCTGGGTGACCCACATAGTTACTTTTGTGGTATTCATCCATAATCAGCTCTTTTAAGTCCACACGGTTTGGTACATACACCTTTCCTCTAAAGGTGAGCACCTGATCATTATTTTTTCCATATTCAGAAGTACCTCCTTGCTTTCTGGTCTCTTCCATTTGCTACCATAGGAATTGATATTCCGGATCTTTTTGTGCTTCTTCTTTCACTTGATCCAAAAATTTACTTTCCAACTATTTGTAATAAAGCTCATAAACAAGATGTAGTTTTCTACTTAGAGCATCAGCTATCCGGTTTTCCTTACCCTTCACATGATAGATGTCCATATCAAACTCACTTAGAAAGGCATTCCATCTTTCCTGTCTTGAGTTTAGATCAGCTTTCCTGAAATAACTGGTCAAGATACTATGATCTGTTTTTAGCACAAAAATTTTACCCAGCAAATAGTGTCTCCATACCCTGAGTGCATGTACTACTGCTATTAATTCCAGATCATAGGCTGAGTACCTTTGTTCATGATCCTTCAACTTTCTTGATTCATAGGCCACTACCTTGCCTTCCTGAGATAGAACTGCCCCAACACCCTCTTTACTTGCGTCTGTACACACTTCAAATTTTTTGATGGGGTCAGCTACCCTCAACACTGGTGCAGTGGTCAAAAGTTGCTTCAACTTTTCAAAATTGATATGACACTCAACAGTCCACTTAAAGACTTTTCCTTTTCTCTGCAATGAGGTAATGGGAAAGGCGATTCTGGAAAATCCCTCAATAAATCTCCAATAGTACCCAGCTAACCCCATAAAAGATCGAATATATCCCACATTCTGGGGTACTCGCCATTCCATAATTGTGTTAATCTTCTCTTGATCAACAAAAATCCCTTCTGCTAAAATGACATGGCCTAGGTACTAGATTTCTGTTTTAAATAAATCACATTTGCTGAGCTTAGCATATAGCTGGTGTTTTCTTAGCATTTCCAGCACAATCCTCAAATTCTCTTTATGTTCTTCCTAGTTTTTAGAATAAATTAAAATGTCATCTATAAATATGAGTACAAAATTTTCCAGGAAAGGATGAAATATTCTATGCATTAACCTCATAAAGGTTTCTGGTGCATTTGTTAAACCAAAGGGTAACACCACAAATTCATAATGCCTGTACCTAGTATGGAAAGATGTCTTGCATATGTCTTCATCCTTGATTCGGATCTGGTGATATCCAGATCTTAAATCAATTTTAGAAAACATTGTGCCCCCTTCACTTGATCAAACAGATCATCAATCCTTGGTAATGGATATTTATTCTTAACTACTAAATTGTTAAGATGTCTATAGTCCATGCACATTCGCATGGTTTTGTCCTTATTCTTCACGAACAACATTGGTGCTCCCTAAGGGGACACACTCGGACGAATGTAACCTTTGTCCAACAGTTCTTGTAACTGCATTTTCAATTCAGTTAATTCTGGAACACTCATTCTGTAAGGAACCGTTAACACAGGTGATGCTCCTGGCATCAGTTCAATAGTAAAATCAATATCTCACCTTGGTGGTAATCCAGGGATACTTTCTGGAAAACATCCATGAAATCTTGTACCACTGGTATGTTTTCCATTATAGGTGCTTTTTCCTTAGAGTTAGCATATCCAACATGAATAACATATATTTGGCATCCCTTCCTCATAAATTTACTCATTTGGGATGTTGCGATTGGACGTAGCTGTAGCGACTTCTTGACTCCCTAAATCTCCTTACGTGTTCCATCTTGCATTTTGTAATAAATAATCTTTTCCTTGCATTCCACTAAGGTCCAATGTTTTTCTAGCCAATCCATGCCCAACAAAACATCATAGGACCCCAATGGAAGTATGTTCAAGTCCACATTCAACTGTTGTTCTGCAATTTCTAATGTACAATTTGGAATCTTAGTATTCACCTTTATTTTTGCTCCTGTGGCTAGTTGCACCAGCCATGAGTTTTTGAATTTATGTTCTTTCAATTTACACATTTCCACTATTTTGGGACTAACATAACTTAGACTTGCACCTGGGTCTACCAAAATAGAAACAGATTGAGACAATAATTTACTTTCCAACTCAATCATCGTTGGCTGATAATCTGCCTGTCAACCCTCCAACACCGCATTGATACGAGGAATGTTTCGTGCCACAACGCTTACTGTGGAAGCTTCCGAAAAGTTTGCAATTGTGTCATTTCTTGCTCGCTATGAGTAGTTTTTATAAAAGTGTGCCTCACCACACCCCCAACATTGTAGAGTTGGCTTGGTCACCTGTCCTTGCTCAGGCTTGTTGGATGCCTCTGTGGGCTTTTCTTCTGCTGGCCATCGGGTTCTCTGATGATTTCTGCCAAATTGTTTACTGACAGAATTTCAGGCATAATTCTTAAAGTTATTGCTTTTGGCTCCTTTGAAGTTGGATTTTCTTTTTTGTCCTTTCCTTGGCTGCCAACTTTTTCCAACCTCCCCTTTAGCCTTGGACTGGTGATAACACATTCATGCCTTACGAATGGATTCATCCATGGTTCTTAGATTTACAAATTCAATTCGCTCTTTCATATGTGTTGGCAGGCTGCTTATAAATCTCTGCACCTTAGCCTTTTCCTCTCGAAGATATGGAAAATATCATAACAAGGAGGTGAATTTGGTGATATACTCATATATAGTCATCTATCCTAGCTTCAAGTCATGAAACTCTTTAGCTTTCTCATCTTAGAAATGTTCTGTTAAATACTTATCTTTAAAATATTATTGGAATGATTCCCAACTAACATATTGTTCCTCAATACTGCGAACATTCTTGACTTCTTCCCACCACATAGTGGCTTTCTCCCTTAATTGATATATGGCCAATTTGGCCTTCAGGTTGATGTTGTATTCATACACCTAAAAATACTTATTCATGTTTATTAACCATGCTTCTGCCACTTCCTCAGCTGCACCATCAAATGTTGGTGGTTTTATTTTTCGAAACTCCCCCTAAAGCTCTACTTTATTCTTTTTAACTTCTTGTTGATCCGAAAAATTGCTGGATTCTGCTTCATTGTAGTTTTTGTTCTTGTTACTTCATTGGGATAGGCTTCTTTCCACTCTGTTAGTAGTGTTGTCCCTTGTATGTTGTTCGTCTCCTTCTTTCATGCCCCTGTTAGCAGTGGGATGTTCTATTCCCTGATTCTGCTTGTCTGACAGGCTCTTAAGTATTTTTTCTTGTTCTTGCATTAATCGTTCGTTATCCCTGCGAACTCGCACCATCTCTTCTTGTAGTTGTTGCACTCTATTCAACATCAAACTGGTTTGATGTTGTTGTTCCTCTAGCAGTCTACTTGTTTGCTGGTGCTGATCGACATTCAACTGAACCCACATGTTATGGCTCACTAATGGTTGTGTTTGGGGTTCCCCGGTGTCTTGAGGTGGTTGTTGTGTTGTTCCTCTTCTCATGATGTTTCCTATTATGCTTCTATTATGTGCATCAGTATACACACAGCGTAAATTTTTAGTTAACCCTTAGGGTCCCAGCATATGAACGCTGCTCTAATACCACTTGTAACACTTATACATAAAAAAAAAATCATTTTTACCCCTGCTCAAAAACATTCTTACCATAATTGGAATTTTAACCTTACCTATTAATTCTTGCCATGTAACATTATTGATTTTACCATAGGTAAAATATTTAGGTTTGTAATTTATCTAACCACATCAAAGGTGTAAACATATAAGATGCAATACATGGTTTCAATGCTATGTTTCGATAACCATAACCATAACTTCGCATTTAAGGTTAGAGCTACGTGGAATACGTTTCAATGTTTTGGTTTCTGGCACGTACTGGTCAATTTAATATTCTCGGTTCTGGTACATACTTTTCTCTGCATATGGCGATCATCTGTGGATCTGGTGCGGGATTCAAGGCCACCTGCCCTAATTCCCACCGTTCGTCCACCTAGAGATATACAATGCAAACCTCTGGCGGGAAGTTTGAGTTAAACCCGCAGAGTCCTTGGTAACACTACTCATTTGACCTCTCGGCTATCTTTCCTCTTCTTCCTGGGCTCTGTGCTGAGAATGGTTTCACCAATGCTGTGGTTAATGGTTCTTCATAGGCGTTTCACCGTGAGAAGGAAACTTTTCCGAACACAGAATTGGTGTCTCTGCGCCTCTTTACTTCGATCTCCAACAAGCTTCCCATGTCAAAGGTCCCGACTCAGTTCTACAGGCCATCCGTGGCAACTTCCTTCCGCCTATGCATAGGTAAAGCTATCTCCCTTCGATCTTCTACGTTTTTTGAGCATTTTACAGTTCTAACTTTTATTATTCCGTTTCTTAACTCCTATTAAATCTATTTGGTAAATCCCCAGCTTAAGGATTGAATGATTCACGGGGATAAACTTCACAGGTAAACCATTTTCTCCCCAAATGTGTTTATTATGTGGTTACAAATTCCTTTAAATGTTTTTCAGTTTTGTAATTTATCATCTCTCACAATGTCACTGTTGCTATCCACTACAATTATTTCTTTTTGGATAATCTGGTAAGTAGTACAGCTTATCCAACTAATTAAGTCAGTTTTTATAGGTACATCTATGGGAATTCGCCCAAAATCTTGGGTTCATCAACCCTCAGAATTAGTTTTCTCTTAAACAAAGGAACGGATTACTGCCTTTGTTTTTAAGTGTGATTGCTAAGCAAGTTTACATGGATTATTATAAACCCTGAACTGCTTATTTTACATTTCTGATATGTACACTTGAATACTATCCAGTCGTTTCTTTTATACCGTGGTTTTTTTATTACTTATAATGAAATGCATAGTAACTCCTTCGTTTTCAGATGGAATTGAATGTATTCTTTGGAAAGGGGTTTTTCCTTTCTAATTTTTTGATTATGGTCTTGATACTTCTTGTCTCCAAATTACTGTGTTTCTCTTTTACTTGTTCTCTTATTCATACATCTGGTTATAATTCGTGTTACATTTCCCAGATTACTGTATACCTTTATGCATGACTTTGTTTTAGCATATATTCTATGGTCTTTATGATTTTGCTGATAATAATTGGTTATATTTAATGGGTGCCTGGACCGCCTCATGTAAATGTCCGAGTATAGTCTTAATCGAGCAACAACTAAATCTGGGTTGAGGAATTCCTCGTACCCAAATTTGACAGTTAGCTCCTCAACTTATCTCATTTCAAATTGACTCACAATCTCTGTTCTTAGAATTTAATTAGTCTAGAGTTACTATATTTAAATTCGAGTTCTCTCAGCTTTTCATCTAAAGTAGAAGTTCATATACATCCACTCTGCTCCAATATATATATGTATATTTATATGAGATGGCACCATATCTTTATGCTACCGTTGAATACACTGTTGATTTCCTAAGTGAGCATAAAGGGTTTTTCTCTATATTGAAGCTTAATCACATTCTATAGATAAGACAATATTTCTATAATTGAAGTTAATACAGAAATTTCTCTTTCCGACATTATAATAGTACTTATTTCTGTAAATGAACAATGTTCTTCGTGTCAATAATTCAATATTTATTTTCTGATAATAACAGTATTCTTTCTGTTAATAAAATTAGTATTTTTCTTTCTGCAAAATAGTAGTATATCTTTCTGTCAATAGAAATAGTATTTTATTTCTGCAAAAGAACCATATATCTTTCTATCAATAGAAATAATATTTTCTTTCTACAAAAGAACAATATATCTTTCTGTCATTTAAAATAGTATTTTCTTTCTACAAAGGAACAATATATCTTTTTATCAATAGAAATAGTATTTTCTTTCTACAAAAGAACAATATATCTTTCTGTCATTTTAAATAGTATTTTCTTTCTGCAAAAGAACAATATATATCTTTTTGTCAATAAATTATCGATTTTGAGGGTAAATTTGCAGAGTTCACTATTATTGGACTTTTAAACCAATTATTTTATTTTACTCACATCACAACTTAAAACCAAGTAGGATAATTAACACATATTTATTTTCCAGTTTGGTTGTGTCATTCCTGTAACCACAAATTACCATACAGAATTGGAAACTTATCTGAAATTATTTGCTACTGATGATGTTCCTCCCAACCTTTAAGAAAGGAAATGACACCTTGCTCTTCCCCCGTGCTTCCACTGTAAGGTTTAGGTTGACATTAGACTTTCTGTTGTGACCTCAAGACTCCAAGTGCAGTCAGAGCCAGAAAGTTTAAGGAATTACTGAGTGTTTTCCACTGGTCTCTACCAGCTCAGGAAAATCTCCACTCCTTCCTTATCCCATGAACAGAACCCCCATTCCTCACAAGGATGAGTCTCTTATCCCTAGAGGAGTAGATAATTGTTCAACTGTCTAACCACCTTTCAGTTCTTGGAAAACATTTACCATTAGCCTTTTTTATTTTTACTTTCCATAACTAATTTTATTATTCATAATTAAAAGGAAGGAAAATAACTTTTCCAGCAAAATAATAATAGTCTCAGTCTTTTTCCTTAAACAATATTAAAAATCATTTTAACTAGTTAACAACTAGTTAGCAATAAATGCAGTTGTCACAATAAATATATTAATATATATCTTTCAATAGTTAAATATATTTACAAATTATTAATATAATTTAAATTAATAATTTTAATATTATATTTATTTAAAAAATATAACATTTTAGTTTTACATATTTTAATATTTAAAACATACCATTATTTGGTTATATTGTAATTTAAAATTTAAAATTATTTTTTATATATAATATTGATATTTTTACATTAACGTTTTTTATAAATATAATCTTAGCACAATTATATTTAAATGCTCAACATTTTTATATTTTTATAATTGAGAGAGTCATATAACATTAGTATAAATTTAAGTTAATAAGTTAATTTTGGTAAGCATCAAGAGGGATGAAATATCTAGACTTATAAATAAAAACTTTAGTTTGCACCAATTGTACCAATGTGGAATAATAAGTTTACTTGAAATATTATAATCATGATCATCTTTTTTACTTTCTAGGTTTTTTAACTTTCAATTACTTTTTTTCTTTAGGTATTGAGATATTTTATTATGATCAACATTAACTATTTTTCTTTTTTGAAATAAATTAGTTAACATGAATATTCAAATAATTTTTACAGTTGTGTATTGAAATATTATTAAAAAATAAAATAATTATACATCTCACCACTTATTTCTTTAACTTTTAATTATTTTATTTCTCTAAAGTTGAATAAAAGTAATTTTAATTCATATAGACATTGAAATATTTTATTTATTGTTGAGAGCTAGTAAAATATTTTTACTACATCTCCTTCTTATTAGGTTATAATATTTAACATAAATTATTGATATTTAAATTTTTGTTTTCTAGACATTGTTTATTTATTTTTAAATAATATTTTATTTTAAAAATAACACATGTCAATTTCATGTTGAGTACAAATATAATTACACATTACCTTTATACTAAACAATAAATTTTAATATAAAATAAAATACATTTTTAACCTATACTTCAAATAAATATTAATATTAATTTGAACTTTGATTTAAAATTACATTAATGCTCTTTAAGAAGACCTATATTGTTTGATGACGTCAATTTGTACGAACAGCAAAGTCAGCTTGATTATTTTAGCATAAGAAACACTAGGCTATTGCACAAGATCTGTTTGTCTCGAATGACAAAATGAAAATGGTTTAAATTAATATAATAAATTTTTTTGTTATCACACTTGTTAGAAGTGTTTTAATGCAATTGTAGTTTAAATATTATTAGTTTTTTTTTTTTACTATATTTATTTTATAATTTTTATTTTTATTTGAATAAACTTAATTAAAGTTGTATACATTAAATATTTTGAGTTTTATATTTATTTATGCATTTTAAATCCGTTTAAATAATACAAGATAATAATTGTATTAAGATTGTGATGAAAAACAAAAATATATAACAATGAATTTCATTTTATTAGTTTTTGTAAGGAAGATTAAACATCAACGTTGATCACTATAAGTCTAGCATTGGCCAATATTATTTATAATCTTTAACTTAAAAAATAAATATTTATTTTCCAATGTCATAGGAAAATTTAATTTTCAAACATTTGACTCGACCATCAATTTGAATTTCTTCTTATGGCCTTTGCGTCATGTGGATATCTATTCAAATTTTTCTACCATAATTTTTGGATGCAATTGCAATATTCATGCCATGAATCTTATATATTTGTGGAGTGATTTAGTAACAAGATGTAAATAATATACTCACTAGGAGTTAGTGCACACCATTATTTATGTGTTCTTTAAGGGTGAATGGATGAATATGGGTTGCACTTGTGGGCCAAATGTGGTGATGAAATTTCAAGTGTTTCCTCTTTTATCGAATTAAAGTCATCTAAATTCGTATAAGAACTCTGAATTTTGATTCGAAGTAAAAAGTAAAATTTTGGAGAATTATATTGTTTTCCTAATGATAGTTTTTGCAAAAATATTTAGTGTATTATAATATGTCAATTTTTCATTAAATGAAATTCTTGTCCTTGCAAATTTTCACACATCTTAAGAGGTATGTGTGTGTTCACATAGCATAAATTGGTCAAAAATGTGTAATTTAATATATATATATATATATATATATATATATATATGAGCCTAATATACATGGAAAGAGCTAAGTTTTTCACATTATTTTTATTTTTTTTATATGTAAAATTATAATTTTTAATTATTTTTTGAAGTTGGAAAAGTAATATTTCAATTACATTTTGCAGACACATGTGTTCACGTAAGGTATTTTTCAACTATTTAAATAAATTGAAAAACCAAGAGTACCCTTTTGAAAAGGACTGTAAACCAAGATAGTGGTAGCTTTTAAATTTGTTTTGTTGTGTATATTTTATGTTATTGGTTTTTTATTCAACTTATTTAAAACTATTCAAAAAAAACCATGCATTATGTTTAAAAGAAATTAGATGAAAAATATCATATGAATTCAAAAATGTAAAACTCATATGCTATTGGATAGAAGATTCCTTCATGAATCCAACATTATTAACTCCGCCACATTAGGAAAAAAAATTCCCTAAGTTAGCTAGGGTACAAAATGGTGTTGCAGACAACTTTGTAGAAGAGGAGCTAAAACTCAATTTTTTAGGAACAGTTAGATCAAGCGCTTAAAACGTTCTATCAAGTGTTTGAAATTCAAATTTCAAATAACTCGATTGAGGGTTTAAGAAACCCTCAATCAAACCCTCAATGTGGTTAAATAGAGGATCGATCGAGCCTCTACATCTATTGTTCTATCATAATTATCTTTAAAATAGAAAAAGAAAAAAATGAAGCCTCTCAATACTTATCTTTAAGAGAATTATAAAATTTATTTATTCCAAAAAATAGTTTTTATAAATATTCCAATATATTCCAAACTCTAATTTTTCTTAATTATAAATCCAAATTTTATTTTATCTTACTAAAGAAATATATATATATATATATATATATATATATATATATATATATATTCTTTTTCAATTTTGAAATTCTTGAAATGATAATTGGTTTATTGTTTTGATTTTAAATATAACATATTTTATACTTAATCATTCTATAAATTTTTTATTGTAGAAGTTTTAAATAAAAATAAATCAAATTATCATAAATAAATTTAAATAATAAAAAAAAAACAAACTAAACTAAACTAAATTTTTATGATATTATTATTTTAAAAATGATTTCATACAAACATTTAAATCTATATTACTCAAATATAAATTAGTCAAATAATGTTTCAAAATTCATGATTTATTTATGCTTTTATTATTTTGAAAATATATATTGCAAACCTAAGTCACAAGTAAAATTTTTTATATATACTTCGCACTTGTGGAGACTAAGGACAAAATTGAGTGCAATCATATTTTACAGGTTGGGATAGATTTATAACTATAGATACCATTGCAGCCATTACAACTATATTAGTTATAACTTACAACTATTAAAACTATGTTACTTATTACTACACTCGTTTCTTTTCCTAAACAAGTGGAAATTACTTATATATATATATATATATTTATATATATATATATATATATTTATATATATATATATATATATATATATATATATATAAGTTTGATTTTAATAGATATGATTATGACTGAGGGAATCATGTTTATTAACTCTTCAATGATTTCTTAAATATTGTGACATCATAATGTAAGATTCTTAAAATTTTAAGAAAAATAACCATATTTATCACCCTATTCCTCTTCAGAGGAGTCTATAGGCATGAGATTTTTGGTGCTAAAACCTGACACATCTGTCTGGGGAAGACAAGGGGTGTGCTTCTTGATCTGGGTGAGATGAGAATTTTGGAGGTGGATTTGACATAGAATAAATTAAATTTCTCTGTGACTGTTTTTGGAGGACTGTATCTGGTTTGGATGGACCAGCTAGAATGGATGCCATTGATTTTGCCACTATATTATTCATAATATAGTATAAATAAATTGTTTACTAGAACTGAGTATATTTTCCTTGAGAATGGCCAGGTTCCTGGACTAAAACCCGCCATTCCACCAAGTCCTTATCAGTGTTGTCAGCCTCCTGCTTTAAGTATGATTCCCAACATGAAATCACCTGACATATTGGAGGTGGATACTATAGGTGGCATATTAGAATGGTAAACCTAAGCGGCTTCCCGGGTCTTCCAAAAAATACCACAGCGCCCTCTACCCCTTGCTTGCAAAGGCCAGACTTTCCCAACTATGCGCCCTCGACCTGTGCTTCGGCTCTAAGCCTGAATCCCCCTACCTGCATTCCCTTTACGAGAGGAGGGACGAGCCATAGGGCTTACCTACAGAGCACACGGGGGCGCACTGAGCCAAAACCTAAGAGTCTCAACGCTAACCGTCTAGGAGATCAATCAAGTTGTCACCCAACTCATAGAAATACATATAGACACATAATATTTACTAGACCAATGGAGGTAAATCCATGAAAATATGAGGAAACATAATACAACATATCATAAGTAGGAGAACCATAAAACCTAATAAACTCCATGGAATTGACCCAACCTCGAACCCTCAGGTCGTCTTTTTTTTTTTTCCTTCGGAGCTTAGTAACCCTTTGAAATTGGGGTTATTAGCCATTCATGGTGGAACTTCTCAAAAATCTCCTAAGCCGTTTCAAACAACTGGTAGATCATTAAGGAATCAATTTGATAAAAATCCCATAAACCCAAAACACTATGGGAAGCCTCAACATTGTTTACAGAATGTAAATCCATCAGAGAAAGCATAATACCATTATGAAAAAAGATACTAGCAAGGTGCACATGTAGGAAAACATAGATAACATTACTTGTCTCGAAAACAACCCATGAACTATCAAACCTTTCCAAAGCAATCAACTTAGGAACAACCATCTTAACATTCAAACAATGAAAGTTAACTAGAGCAGGGAGGATGAATTTGGGGCTAGAAATAAAGACATATTTGCACCAAACACCTATATAATGGTAGAAAATGATGTGTCGGGACCACCCTTCCACAATCGCTCTTGAATCTTGGAAAAAACCATTAACCTCGACAAACGACCAAGTAGTTTTTCTAGAGCCAAACCTCAGAGACAAACATACTAATCGAAACCCATGTCACACATAAAACCTTGAGACATTCATTGCCATCTTACACATGGAGGGGAGTAAATGAGGATTGTCGTCTGGCCACCTTGCAATATTCTTTAATATTCCACCGTCCTTGGTTCAGATCCCACCGAGACCGCCACACCAACCGGGGAATTTATAATATTTATTAAAATTAATTTGATATTTTTTTTTTAATTTTTAATCAATTTATTATTTAAATTATAAGATTGAAAATTTAAATCATATTAAAAACTAATTTTTAAGTTACCAAATTATAAATATAAGAATATTACAATTTCAATTGCAAGTGGGATCTAATCCTTTTTTAAATATATACACCAAAACACTAGAAATGTAATGAAAAATTAGTCCACACCTTTGTTAATTATAAAATACTTACAATTTTAAAGTTTGCACATCATTATTGATAGTTACATAAATTTCAAAATTTCTAGCTTTAAGGCTCCATTGAGATTTAGGGCTCGATCAAGCCATAAATCTTGACAACGATCGAGTTGCTTTTTTAGCACTCGAGGATCTTGATTGAGCACTTAAAAATATCTTGATCGAATTCTTAAAATGCTCGATCGAGCCATCTTTTTTTCACCTAAACGCGCCCACATACGCCAAATAGTGTAACCGAGCTCCATGCTTTGACCCTTAGTAATTTAATAAGTAGGAGTAAAAATGCAAACATGAAAACTTACTAGTTGTTGATACCCACCAAAATTTACGCAACTCCTTGACCCTTAATTGGAAATTAATTTTTTCATTTCATATATCAATTTGCAATTTATGAAAGCATCATTTCTACTTATGTAGCAGAGACTAAGCTGCTCTTGTGATATCATGCATTTCTCTCCATGAAAAGAGATACTTTTTTTTCTTGGGTATGTTCTACTCGCAATCCCATAACTAACCTAACTACATGTGAATAAATGCAGGTTAGAGTACAATTGTTCTTATCCATTAAGTTGAGAACATGCATGTTGAGAATTGTTTTTAGGTTTTGTGCTTGTTGACTGAGAGGCTTTATAATCGCAAAAGTTGATGACATATCAGATATTGGTTAAGTGTAGAGCATATAATACATATAGAGAGTGAAATTCTACTAGCAAGCCCATAAATAACCTAACTACATGGGAATAATTGTAGGTTAAAGTATGGTTGTTCTTATCCATTAAGCCAAGAAAATGCATTTTGAGCATTGTTTTTAGGTTTTCCACTTGTTGATTCAGAGGCTTTCTCATTGCAAACGTTGCTAACATACTTTACAATTCAATGATGAAATGTGTAACTGCATTGATGGGTATCAAAAAATCCCGGAAGCCCATTGTTCATGCCATACACTAGAAAGGAGGATTTTTATGCCAGCCAAAGCGATCACATCTCACTAGCTTCTTAGCAGAGCCTAACACTAAGGGAATTAATAATAATTGAAATTGTGACCTCCCATTAGTAACATACTTTAGTAATGAGAACTCAACCAATTGAGCTAACCCTTGGAGCTACCATTTTATTTATTAATTATATTAAACTAATATTATTATTTTGATATAGTAATCACACCTTCAAAGAAGAACTATCTCAAAGCAATATGAATAACAAAAGTTTGAACTCAGATATAATATTATTATATGTCTTTATATTATTATAATTTTTTTCATTGATTGAAAAGAATTTGCATTTAGTTTCTTTGAATAGACATGGCTGACCGTGTTTATGGAATAAAAATTATCAACCCAATGGGCACTCTCCCGTTTCATCATTAGATCGAAAAATATAGGGAAATGTATTGTTGAGAAACTACATAGATTTTGCACATTATCCTACTCCTAAAGCCCTTAAAACTGAGGAAATTCCATAGATTATTCATGATTTTAGTGTTTCTTCCATAAATTTTATCATGTTGTTGGTTTTCATTTGAATATTTTTACATTTAGCCACTTACTAAGTTGTTTTTAACATAGTTAAGTGAAGTTTTACAAACTAGTTTTATGTATTTTTTTACTCTAATTAACATTATATTTATTTTCCTCTTGTTAATATTAAATGGTTAATATATAAATAATTTTAGATTTAGAATATTATCAATGGAATTGCTTAGTTGTTATTAGTCTATAAATTTTCAATGTCAATATGTTACTATGATTTTGGATACAATTTGTTTTAATATTTATTTGTAATTTTTGAATATTTTGTTGTTAATTAGTAATTAAGATTACTAATTATGATAAACTATTTTTCTATCAATTAATATTATTTAATATATACTAACTTCTTATTATATATATATATATATATATATATATCACTTTAAGTTTATAGATATCTTCAAATAATTAACTGTAACAACCAATTTAATTTTAAATGTTGTGTTTAAAATACTTTTATAAAATACATTTGATATTTGTTAGTGGAAAAGAGACTAAAGAATATGATTATTCGTTAGTGGACTTGAGTTCTACTTTATGAATAAAAAATTGCATTCAGTAGTTAGTTAACTGATTTGTAAATAATTCCAAGATTCCAAAGTAAAAAGGAAGAGGTAGATTTTGACAGTTACCTTCCCCAAGAGGATAAAAAGAAAATCTTGGGAAGGGGAAGGGGTTCTATTTATGAAGAAAATAAAACGATTAACAATGGATTGTTGTAAGGAAAGAGTTGCCCCGAGCTGGCTCAATACCAGTGGAGCTCTGTAACGCAGAAGGAGTGTAGGCTGGACAGAGGTCCTGAGGTGTTGTGAAACTAGCTCCACAAATAGAAGAAAAGAGATATCAACGCCTTATAAATAAGCCACTTTGAGGGGGCAACCTTCAATACATTACATGAATGAACAATTCTTGGATGATACAAATTACAAAACCTCCTTTATATATATAGAAGTCCATGGGGCCACAATGTAATCCTAGCCGACCTAACAATAATAATTTAAGGGCACAATAATAACAATATGGGGGTTACAGGGGTACAATAATAACAATAAGGGGGTTACACTAACAAAAATAAGGGACTATAATAGTAATATAGGGACCTAACATGCCCCTCTCCTTCAAAAAAGTGTTGTCCTCAACGCTTGAGTAGCTCTGGGTGCTTCTGTATAAAATTCTCATCCTCCCATGTAGAATCTTCAATGGGTAAGTTCTTCCACTTGATGAGATACTCTGAAATTGATCGATTCCGTAGTTGTCGAGTTCTTTTTTCTATGACTGCTTCAGGTTCCAATATGATCTTCCCTTCCCCATCAAGTTCTGGCAATACTGTTTGAACTGGAAGATTTTCACCTATAACCTTCTTTAAGCATGAAACATAGAAAACTGGATGTACTCGCGAAGAAGCAGGAAGCTCCAATTTGTATGCCATAGTACCAATATTTTGCAACACCTTGTAAGGACCATAGTACTTTGGTGATAGTTTATTATCCTTCTTAGCTTGCTTGAGGGACATTTGTTTGTATGGTTGTAGCCGTAAAAATACCCAATCTCCTACATCAAAACTTCTCTCGCTGCGATGTTGATCTGCCTGTTGTTTCATTCGATTTTGTGCCAAATTCAGGTTATCCTTTAAGAGTTGGAGAACTTATTGTTGATGCTCGATGTGATCTTCCACTGCTTGAACCTTCGAATTTTCTCTTAAAGATGATGTGATGGATGGTGGATGATATCCATAAAGTGCCATAAATAGGGTCATTTTTGTTGCAGTATGGAAGGAAGCGTTATACCACCATTCAGTGAGAGGTAACCACTTGACCCATTGTGTTTGTTTATCAGATACAAAACAACGAAGATATCCTTCCAAACATTTATTTACTACCTCAGTTTGACCATCGGATTGAGGATGATAAGATGAGCTATGAGCTAATTGAGTACCCAAATAAGAAAATAACTCCATCCAAAAATTTCTAGTAAAAATCGGATCTCTGTCGCTCACAATAACCCTTGGGTTTCCATGTAGCTTTTGAATTGTGTCCATAAATGTAGTAGCAACTGTAATTGCTTTAAATGGATGAGATAATTCACAAAAGTGTGCATACTTGGTAAGTCTATCAACTACCACCATAATGACACTCTTTCCTTCGGACTTAGGTAAACCTGTGATAAAATCCATTGAAATCTCCTCCCAACGTTGACTTGGAATGGATAAAGGTTGTAGAAGACCCGGGGTCTTAATTGTCTCAACTTTATTCTACTAGCAAACCAAACATTCCGCCACAAACTTTTGAATATCAGATTTAAGGCCATCCCAAAAAAATTCTTTCTTCACCCTGTGGTAAGTTTTTAAAAATCCTGAGTGTCCTCCTAAAGGAGAAGTGTGCAATTCCAGAAGAATCTTTTGTTTTAGTTGGGAATTCTTACAAAGATATAAGCGATCTTTGTATCATAAGGAATCATTTTTCCAACTAAATGTATCAGATGTACTAGGATCTTGCTGCAACTTTTGAATGAGTGTCCATACATCTTTGTCCTTCTTCCATTCATCTCTTGCTTTAGCTATCCAATCTGGTTGGATAATAGAAATGGCACAAAGCAATGCTTCCACCTCTTCATTCTTTCTTGAGAGTGCATCTGCAACAACATTAAGCTTTCCTTTTTTGTAGATTATTTCAAAGTCATAACCCAACATCTTTGTGACCCATTTTTGCTGCTCTTCTAAAGATAGTCTTTGTTCCAAAATGTGTTTAAGACTATCATGATCAGTTTTTACCTTGAAGTGTCTTCCCATTAGGTAAGTTCGCCATTTCTTTAGTGCATGCAGTATTGCTAACATTTCCTTCTCATAAATAGGTTTCTGTAAATACTTTCCTTTGATTGGACGACTTTCAAAAGCAATGGGTCTTCCTTCTTGCATTAAACAACACCAATTCCATTTCCTGAGGCATCACATTCCACAATAAAGGTTTTTGTGAAGTCTGGCATAGCTAAGACCGGTGCTAGGCACATTGCCTCTTTAAGATGTTCAAAGGCCTTAGTTGCTTCAGGAGTCCATGAAAATGCATCTTTCTTAAATAATGTTGTTAGAGGTGCTGCTATTCTCCCATAATTCTTAACAAACTTGCGATAATACCCTGTTAACCCGAGAAATCCTCGCAACTTCTTTATGGTCATGGGGACTTTCCATTCCTTAATGGCTTTAATTTTGTTAGGGTCTACTTTAACACCCTCGTGAGATATAATATGACCCAGATATTCCACCTCTTGTACTCCAAAGAAACGTTTGGATGTTTTTTCATATAATTGTTTCTCCTGCAATAGTTTGAGCACCCTGTCAACATGTTCAACATGATCCTTCCAAGACCTGCTGTAGATTAGTATATCATCAAAAAATACTAGCACAAATTTTCTAAGGAAGGGCTTGAAAATGGAATTCATCAACCCTTGAAATGTAGAAGGTGCATTGGTAAGGCCAAAAGGCATGACCAAAAATTCATAATGACCCTCATGAGTTCGAAATGTTGCTTTTGGAATATCTTCAGTCTTCATTCTAATTTGATGATATCCTGAACAAAGATCCAACTTGGTAAAATAAATTGCTCCATGTAATTCATCCAATAATTCACCAATCACAGGAATGGGAAATTTATCTTTAATGGTGAGCTTATTGAGCTCCCTATAATCCGGACACATGCGCCATGATCCATCCTTCTTGTGTACCAATACTACAGGAGCAGAGAAAGAACTTCGACTAGGTTGAATTATACCCGCCTCTAACATTTCTGCAATCATACGTTCAATTTCGCTCTTTTGGACATAAGGATATCTATAAGGCCTGATGTTTGGAGGAACACTTCCTGGAATCAAATGAATAGCATGATCATGATCACGAATAGGTGGGAGTCCTTTGAGAGTTTCAAACACCTTGGAATGATTGTCCAAGACTTTTTGGAGATCTGCAGAAATAGATGATTTTGATGTTGGAACTTCTAGTGAGCATAATTGGGCAATTACACCTCGTTGTTCTTTCTTTAGAAGATTTGTCATGACATTGGAGCTTATTATCTTTCTCGGCTTCCCTGCAATACCCTGTAATTCGACTTCCTTTCATTTTGAAAAAAATTTAAAGAAAAGTTCTTAAAATTAAAGGCTACCATCCCCAAAGATTGTAACCATTGTACTCCTAGTACAACATCAAAACCTCCCATAGGAATGGAAAGCATTGGACTATTCAATACATATTCCCCCATGGTTAGTTTGATATTATGGAATTTTCCAAAGAAATTTATAGTTCCTCCATTTGCAACCATCACTTGACATTCTGGTGCTAGGTATAGGAAACAATTCAATTCCTTGGCTACCTTACAATGAATAAAATTATGGGTGCTACTTGAATCAATCAAAACTATTACCTTTTTCTTCTTGATATGTCCTTCTATCTTGATATTTTGAGGAGTGGTAATTCCTGCCAGTCCATTACACGATATGGTCGGACTCATTTCTTCCTCTTCTAGGGCTGGTTCCTGGTGTATATCCTCTTCTTTTGAAGATTCTTGTTCATTTTCTTCTTCCTCTTCAAAATCTATGTAAAATAATTTCTTCTCAGCACACTTATGACATTTAGTGTATTTGCTATCACAACTATAGAAAAGCCCTTTTTCTCTTTTTTCTTCCAATTGTTGTGGTGTCAACCTTGTAGGTTGTGGAAATCTAGGAGTAGCAACACTTCCATCTTTATAGAAGTGAGTGGTAGGCTTCCTTGTCGCCATAATTTTACATTCAATTTTTGTTTCCAACCTGAATGCCTTCTCCAACGAATCAGGTTCCAAAACGTGAACTTCATGTTGGATGTTATCATTTAAAGTACCTATGAAGAGATCAATCATGTGTTCCTCTGGAATATTAGTTACCCTTATATTCAATTTTTGGAAGTCCTCAATGTGCTCCCCCACTGAACATTTTTTTTGAGATTTATCAATTGGCTAAAGAAAGTGTTGCTCTTTGTATCCTCATAATGTGCTATCATTTCCTCCGTAAAAATTGACCAAGTTACAATTTTTTTACGAGAGCAAAGCCATCGATACCATACAAATGTATTTTGTTCTAAATGTAAAGTTGCAATGTGTACCTTTTGTGTGTTTTGCACATTATTGAGATCAAAATATTGCTCCATCTGTAGTATCTATGTTACAGGATCCTTTCCATCAAACTTCCTCATATCCATTTTTGGAATATGGTGGTTCTTCCCTCCAACATTAGAGTTTATGAAATCATGATTAACATTTATTTTTTTCTCATCATGACTTTCCTCTACTATCTTTTCACCATTAGGAAACATTTCTTGTATCAACTTTGTCCAATATTCCATGTATGCTTTTAGATCATTCTTCATGTTTTCCATCTTAGCTTCCATGTCATCCATCTTAGATTCCATGCCAGCTTCCATGCCATCCATATTAGCTTCCATGCCATTCTTCAAACCATCCATCTTAGATTTCACGACTTTCTTCAAAACTTCCATGTCATTTTTTGTTGTTCTTTGCGAGAGCGAAATTTGTTGCACTTGCTCTTGTAATTTTGATATGTGATGTTGCCATTCTTTGTCTTCATAAGTCATAGTAGAGCCTTCTAAAGGATTAATGGGTGTTGAATTATTTTTAGGGGCCATTTGAGAATCCAATACTGATATATATTCTACAATATGCCCTTGGAATCAATTCAACTTGATTCTTCAAACAAGACTAATGCATTTCGGGAAAAAAAAATACACACCTTTTACTTGCTTTTTAGGAGCTCAATATTGAAATTGACTTATCTCTATACTTGAATATCCTCAATATCTGAAATTTGGCTCTATCGTATTCCTCTGAAGTGTCTTTCAAATGCCACAGGTCTGACTTGATTTGGATTCTTCAAGACAAATTTATGTCCAATCTCCCACAATGACCTAATTATGGACTGGTTCAGTGGAGCAAACTTGTACGACTTGCCACGTGTCACTGTTTTCTCCTTTGGATATTAAATTTATAGACAGGAAACTAAATTCCATGTACTTGTAGTCACTTTTTACAGAATTCCAATCTGATGCTCAGAGAGAGAGTTATGAATATTTTCCCACAATCACCTCTTTTATATGAAATTTGGGAGCCTGAAAAAAACTAACTTCCACAGATCATATCTCTGAAAATGTTGTGAACCAAGCTCTGAAATTTTTCGACGACGTTCCTCAGGATTTCGACTTCGCTCTCTAAACATTTCAGCTTTTGAACCTTCGTAGAAAAAAAGTTGTAGTGAACATTCCTCGATGACATTTTTAAGTGAAATTCAGGAGCCTGCAAAAAGCCTTAACTTCAACAGATCATATCTCCGAAAATATTGCGAACCAAGCTCTGAAATTTTGTGACGATGTTCCACAGGATTTCAACTTCACACTCTAAAAATGTCAGCTTCTGAAACTTCGTAGAAAACAAATTATAGTTAAAATTCCACGATAACATGTTTGGAGTAGCGAAACCCTAGAATCCAAAGCTCTAATACCAAATGTTGTGAAACCAGCTCCAAAAATAGAAGAAAAGAGATATCAATGCCTTAGAAATAAGCCACTTTGAGGGGGAAACCTCCAATACATTACATGAATGAACAATTCTTGGATGATATAAATTACAAAACCTCCTTTCTATATATAGGAGTCCATGGGGCCACAATGTAATCCTAGCCAACCTAATAATAATAATTTAAGGGCACAATAATAAAAATATGGGGGTTATAGGGGTACAATAATAACAATACGAGGGTTACACTAACAACAATAAGGGACTATACTATTAATATAGGGACCTAACATGAGGCCTAGCTTCTGGAAATAACTGCTACCTTAGACTCTGGTGCAGAGTACGGGGGGAGCAGAGGATGTGATTACCTCTCTCATGGTTGGGTGGCACAATTAGTTAAACATAAAAACAGAGATAAGTATTTTAGCTTTCTGGTTAAGTTTATAGAAAATGATAATGAATCTGTATTTCATTTTCTGTGTTTGATATTACAGGAATTAGAAATTGAATTATCAGCTAAGCTAGATTTTAACACTGGTATTTTCTTGTCTAGCAAATATGGAATAATCTGGATGTTAAAGAAAGAAACAGTATATGGCATGATGAAGTTAAAAAAAGCGAAGTATAGATACTCTTGCTGTAAAAAAAAACTAGTAACCTTTGTAAATCCTAAATTCCCAGTAAACAGATATATATATATATATATATATATATATATAGAGAGAGAGAGAGAGAGAGAGAAGAATTATTCAAATAAGTATACCATGTCTAGCAGTGTAATTTTTCTTAACACCATCATGATATCAATGTAAAAAATAATAAATGCATTGAATATTCATAAATAAATTACACATGAATGTATTGAGGGTAGAAAATAACGAATTATAATATGCATGTTGTAAATCTATAAAACTACTTGAGCATCTCCAATAACCTGTGTAAAGAATAATTAGGCTTAGAGGTTTAGAACCCAAGCTCCGTGATGAACAAAGCAGGGTTAAAAGTCCTTTGGACACTTATTGTTTAAAGTACACATTGAAGAAGCTTTAACAAATAAAAAAAAGACAGAAGCTATGAATTCTTGAACACATGTTAATTTTGAAAATGGAAAACGCATTAACACAGAACATGGTTACCAAACCAATAAACTTAGAAATTGTTTTGAATCTTTCCATTCTGGAAGGATACTTATTTAAATGCAAAACCAGAATGAAAACTCTACTTACAAGAAGATGAGTTAAGAACTTTGGCTACAAATTATTGACAAAAAAATAGTAATATGTAGGCACATATATATATATATATATATATATATATATATATATATATATATATATATATATGACCCTGTACAAAACGAGTGAGGGCTTGTGAATGGTGGAACTAGACTGGAGGTCAAACCCTTCGAAAAATTTATACAGAGTAAAAACAAAAATTATACAGTTATCCTCATAAGTGCAGTTGGAACTGCTACAAATTCGGGAAAGGGTATTAATCATAAAACCTGAATAATAACTACACCGAAACCCCTTAAAATTAATGTTCAAAACCCAACCCTCTTAAGGGAAGCCTTAAAATTAAACTCATGAAAGGAACCAGGGCCGGTTTCCGAACCTGTTAAAAAATAGGGTTTAACCCTCAAGAATTATGTGAAAACATATTATTTGCAAATAAGGGGTTCGGCTTACCTGTGGTGGCCACGTGAGGGGAAGATTTGAAGAATTTGAGGTGACCTCCTATTCCTCCACGACCCCTACAACCAGCGCTAGCATGCAGCAAATTTCGAATAGAGGATTCGTGAGTGTCTCAATATGAATTTAAAAGGGGAAAATAAGAAGAAAAATACATAGCAAAAAAACATGTTAATACATGAGTTCCAGCTCTTGGTGTGCTCGGAAGATGGTGCTCTTGGATTCCTGTGACAAAATAAACTGAAGTAACTATTGAATGAGAAACCTTTGGGCACTGTGATTTTACCATCCTGAACATGTTTTTCTGAAAAAAAAATGGATTAACAGTGAACCTCTAATGGATAAAAACAACCGAGCATATTTCCAAAAACCTAAGATAATATGAATAGTAAATGGCATCTGGAGTATTACCTGTGAATTTCAGAGAGAACTCGATGAGAATGGTGTAGAATATGTGAATAAATATTTGAACCTGAACCCTATTTGCATGGCTATTCGACCTAGTGCCACGTTAAAAGTAATAATTGGAACAAAAAAACATTTACCTAAAGCATAACAGCAGAACTGTAGTCAACTGACGCTCTCTGTTGAGGGAGAGGTGTTACCCTTGTTGCCGGAGCTAGAAACAAGAAGAAATGAATATTGCAAATCATAATCACAAGAGCACAGAGAAAAATGAGCTGTGAATGTGGTGCTTTGGGTCGGGTAGCTACCCTAAACCTTTCGGTAAATATTTCCATCGTCCGATATAGGTTTTTTGATCGAAATCTGGATTAGGGGAAAGTTTTTGGTAAAACATTAAAGTGCTCAAAATCACAACAAACCAGAATGACTATATAGGGCTTGTCACCAGTTTTCCAGCACACTTTGTTTCATCGAAAATCGAATCCGTATGTGAAAGTTAGAGCCTATTGTTCGCCATGCCAGACAGGGGAATTTTCAAAAAAAGGGTCAAAGGCAGAAATTTGGGTTTTTCCACTAGCCAATGGTAAGATGAAAAGAGTAAAATTGTGAGTGGCTCGAATTTCTTGGCACTTGGAAATTTTTTATTTGGTTTGTGGAGGACCAATTGGGAGCTGACACGTGGCTATCCTGGAGGCTGCCACGTGCCCCACAAAGGCCAAAATATCATCATAGTTCAAAGTCCGAATTTTATTTATACAAAGGGCGGATTAAGTTATATTAGAGCAAAATTTTATGTTGGCGAAAGGGCGGAGGTTAGGGTTGAACCCGCAACCTCCCCCGCACTAACCACAAAAGCTACCACTTGCTCTACACGACCATCAGACTTAGCATTACATGAAACCAAAGCACATTTGTGTTTTAAACAACGTTTGGGTAGAGTTTAAAGGAGCCAAACCCGAAGGGCCAGCCCACAGTTGCAAAGGACCAAGGCCCGCAACCATGGCAAAGGTTAAGTTTAATAGCGCGGGTTTAGTATTTAAGCAGGGTTAGTTAACCCTTAAACCCTCATTAGTGTGCTAATCCGATTTTCAAATTGATTTTTGTTAACTGCACTTAATGTGCTAACCACCAGTTAAATAGTGCTTAACGGTTAATTAATCATGAGATTAATTCAACGACCAATTTGGTGGGTCCACTAATTTTGCCATCACTTCCACATTTGGAGGTGCTAATTAAATTTTTTCCAGGATTTGGAGGAGTTTTTCTAGGGAAAACTAATAAGCCATAAATTTGGCATTTTTCAACCAATTTTGGCTCAAGAAGAATCAATCCTAGATGATTTGGATGCTCTGAGCATGATGGTGTAGGTTGCGGAGGCATTGGAGCACTTATGTAAGTGATTTTTCCACTTTTAAGATTAAAGAAGTTGAGGGCCACCAGGAGAGGAGGTCATGCCTAGTCCACTTGAAGACCATTTTCAAAGCTTGAAGAGTCTATTTTGAGGTTTTTGGGTCTTCTAAATCCAATGGAGCAGGCTGCAAATCCATTGGAGCATTTTAGGTGCATGAAATCAGATAATTGACCATTAATCCAAAGAGGGCCTAGCCAATTGAAGCAGGTCCATGGAGATGTAGCCCAGGAGGGGTGAACTCCATTATCAAATACTGAGTAATATGTTTGTTGTGTGTTATTTCTTTGCAATTTATTTGTTGTACATGTGTTTTTAACAACTAATTTACTTAATAAATTGATCATAAAAGACACAAAACTTGACACATAAACTCCTTCACAACTGGCCAATTTGAGACGATCCTAAACAAATTTATTTTATACTGATGAGGGAGCTAGCACAAAAAAACTAGTTTGCCCATATTCAAATCAAGTTGGTATCAGAGCACATTTTAGCTCATTTTAGCCAAGGTTAGCTAGAGAATTAGTTATTGGTTTTGAATTCGTGCAAGGATAATTTAACTGTGTGCAAGTTTATGTGTGAGAAGAGAAGGTCAAATTGAGAACTCAATTCTCAAATCACAGTAAAGAAGCTTTTTATGCATTGCAAGTGTGATGGAAGCTTCATCAAGCACTGTTACTAGTAAATATTCCTTAGCAAAACTCTTTGATAAAGAGATGTTGCAGAAGCTCTACATCATGAATGATATGGTGCAATAGATGTATGAAGATAAGAGGGAGAGTACTATAATTCAAGATTAGTTGATTGCCATGAAGGAGGAGAAGCAAGAGCTCCCTGAAAAGATACATGAAATGGAATCTCAACTCCATATTGCAAATGAAAACCTAGCAAGGATGCATGAGATGGAGACTCAACTCCATGATTCCAAGGAAAACCTAGCCAAGCATGTGCTTGCAAAAGAGGTATGCAATTCACTTTTATCTTAAATTTCCTCTCAAAATGAATGTATTGGTGCTTTTGAAAATACACACTAGAGGAATAGGGTCCAAATTATTGATGAAAATGGGCTATAAAGGTAAAGGATTGGGAAAACATGTACAAGGCATAGTTGGGCCAATTGTTGTTGAGGAAAGGCCTAAGTATTTGGGTCGTGGTTATGGAAAACATGATGGAGAATGATCCAAAGACAAGAAGGCACATGAATGTGTTCCAAGAAGGAATTTCATTACATGTTCATTACCTCAAGCTTGTCAAGTTTGTGTTCATGAGGAATGAAAAAGTTTTACACCCACTTCGCAAGAAGATTCTCATAAGCATGCGACTATTGGAAATGGAAAACAAGAGGATGTTTAAAGATCTAAATGCATTGAATGCATCGTTGGTATTCCATAGAGAGCCACTACCTCATCAAATTCACCTCCTCAAGAAGGTGACAAAGGTGAATGTACAAGGTATAAATCTACCTTTAATCAATTTTCTTTTAATTATGATAAACATGGAAAATTATCACATAAGATTTGGAGAAAGTTTACATGTTCCTTTTGTGGTTTGAATAACCATACTATTTCAATATGTTGGAAGAAGGTAGCTATGCACAGGAAAATTTTAAAACAAAGGAGGCAGAAAGCCAAAGGTCCATTGGATAATGGAAACCATGTTGAAAAGAAGATGCAATTTTTATGCACTCATTTCCATAAGCAAGGTCATCTTGTAGACAAGTGTTGGACTTTGTATCCAACAAGTCATCCACGGCATTTGAAGAAGGTGGAAAGAGATCTTGATAAAGATGGAAAAGAGGATTCCATATTCGATGTGGGTCAGGATGGAGTGACATGATGAAGTGCAGTTGAAAGAAGCGCCATTGAAATGGTTTGGTAAGATATTGTTAGATTTCTTATCCAATTAAGGCCTTGCATGTATTTTGATGATTGATGAAAATCTTGCCTAATTGATGCATTTCTTTTCCAATTGAATGCATGTTGCATGTTTACGCCAGGAAGGTGTTTGAAAAGTAGAGTTATGTTGACTCACTTAGATGCAACAAAGATGTCAATTTGCACATGCTTTTGTTTGATTTGAGAGTGAGTTGTTTGAAGAGGCATGTTTTGTTGACTTGTGTTTGGTCGATGTTTTTCTACACCAAGATTTAAGAGTACATGGCGATGTTCACATGATGTGACATTTGTTTCTTTGGAGAAGAAAAAGAAAGAGGTCGTCAAGTTGTATTTCTTGCATGGTGTATTTCCTAAGATTAATGGCTTTTGCTTGTGACAAGATGTCGCAGGATTTTGGAAGGTCCACTCTTGAGTGAGAGGCTCATGATTAGAATTCATTCTCAAATAATGGCATGAGCAGCATATCAATACTCGAGGATGATGGAATCAAGAAGCAGAAAGAGGGACAAGATGCTAAAAAGTTTGTAGCCAAAACAACAGCCAATATAGACCATTTGATGTGTTAATGCAAAAAAGAGAAAGAGATGATGAATGCATTCTTCTAGATGGGGAATTTGGTATCGTGGAGGTAAAAAAATGGCCATTTCTTTTCTTGTGATTACTTATATGGGAACTCATTGGTGTAGTTCACTCAGATGGGCTTAACTTGGAAAAGAGGTTTCCAAGGAGAAGCTTGCATCGAATGCATGTTTGTGCAAAGGTCCTAAATGATTCTCAGTGGGAAGGCTATCAGTTAGTTTTCCAAGCACCAAGGGATTGCTTTGGTACAACAAGGTGTTTAATTATTCAACAAGAAACCAACAAGTGTTGGATTGGGTCAGCAGCAAAAGGAGGACATTGGTTGAAGCACCAAGCCATTTTCAAGGCAAGGAATGTTAGTGAACACAAGTGGTTGTCATGGAGATTCTTCCAAGTAGAATAAATTTGATAGACCTTGGGCAAGAGAAGAGTATTCATCTCTCATGAGATAACCAACTTTTGTGGGTCCAAAAGCATGTCAGTGGGAAGGAGTGATCGGAATTTGGATTAGGGGAAAAAATTGCTAAAAATTAAAAGTGCTCATAATCATACCAAACCAGAATGACCGGATAGGGGTTGTCACCAGGAATTTGGTGCACTTCGTTTCATCTAAAACAAACTCCGTATGTGAAAGTTAGAGCCTGTTGTTCGTCGTGCCAAACATGCAAATTTTCAAAAAAAAGGTCAAACATGGTAAAAGGCAAAAATTTGGGTTTTTCCACTGGCCAATGGCATGCTTAAAAGTCAAATTGTGAGTGGACCGAATTTCTGGGCACTTGGAAATTTTTTATTTGGTTTGTGGAGGACCAATTGGGAGCTACCACGTGGCTAGCCTGGAGGCCACCATGTGCCCCCCAAAGGCTGAAATATTGACATAGTTCAAAGTCCAAATTTTATTTATCCAAAGGTTTGATTAAGCTGTATTAGAGAAAAATTTTATGTTGGCGTAAAGGCGGAGGTCGAGTTTGAACCCATGACCTCCCCCGTACTAACCACAAATGCTACCACTTGCTCTACACCATTGGAATTAACATTACATGCAACCAACACACAATTATGTTTTAAGAAAAGTTTGGGGATAGTTTAAAGGGGCCAAGCCATAGTTGCAAAGGACCGAGGCCCATAACGGTGGTGGAGGCTAGGTCTAATGGCACGGATTTAGAATTTAAGAAGGGTTAATTAACCCTTAAACCCTCATTAGCGCGTTAATCTGGTTTTCAAATCGGTTTTTGTTAATTGTGCTTAATGCACTAACCACCTATTAAAAAACACTTAATTAATCATGATATTAATTCAGAGGCCAATTTGGCGGGATTGCTAAGTTTGGTGCCACTTCCACATTTGGCGGTGCTAACTGGATTTTTTCCAGATTTGGAGGAGTTTTTCTAGGGAAAACTGAAGAAGCCATAACTTTGGCATTTTTCAACCAATTTTGGTTCAAGAAGAGTCAATCCTACATGATTTGGATTCTTTGAGCATGATGGTGTAGGTTGCAGAGGCGTTGGAGCACTTCTATAAGTTATTTTTCCACTTTGAATATTAAAGAAGCCAGGGGCCACCGGGAGAGGAGGTCATGCCTAGTCCACTTGAAGACCATTTTTAGAGTTTGAAGAGTCTATTTTGAGGTTTCTGGGTCTTCTAAATCTAGTGGAGCAAGTTGTGAAGCCATTGGAGCACTGTAGGTGTATCTAATCAGAGAATTGACCATTAATCCAAAGAGGGCCTAACTAGTTGAAGCAGGTCCATGGAGATGTAGCCGAGGAGGGGTGAACTCTTTTATCAGCTACTGAGTAATGTGTTTGCTGTGTGTTATTTATTTGTAATTTATTTGACGTGCATGTGTTTTTAACAGCTAATTTACTTAAGAAATTGCTCATAAAAGACACAAAACTTGACACATAAACCCCTTCACAACTTCTTAACTTGAGACGATCCTAAACACTTTTATTTTATACTAATAAGGGAGTTAGCACAACAAAACTAGTTTTCCCATATTTAGATCATTTTTGCAGATCGACGACGAGCACATTTACGCATAAGAAAATTGCAACCGACAAATGCTGATCAACATTGCAAATGAGAAGCTCCTTAACAAAAGAAAGGTGAACGAGCGACCGAGATAATCGGATCTTAAGCTAAGTACAGATTACGAATAAGTAAACCAATCTTAAAGCAAATCTCGTCTTAGTACGTTGCACGCATGGATGATTATCAATCCATGGTAATATGATAAATGGTTAAACAATAATGTATTGAAGTTAATGTCTGAAAACCCAAATGACAATAATGATAATATTGCAATGACAGGGTTAAAATTATGTGCAAACAATCTCACATGAATATCTTACATAATGACATAATTGATATATATATTATAATGTGTCAATTTGGGTGCCATAATAATATATATTTTTTTAATGGTAAATTATATGATGATGGTGACATTAACATACATTTAAGAATTTTTATATTTAAAATTATTTCGCAAGGACTAGGTTGCATGCAAACCTTCTTTAAATGGTGTTGGAATCGTTAAGTTATTCTTAACCATTAAGATTCACCCATATTTCATTATGGACATTCTTACCATGTAAATAGGATTTATTACAATACCATGGGCCAAATAAAAACTTATCAATATCACATACACAAAAAGCCACAAATCACACACAAATATTTTTTATTAAATTAAAAGAAAATAAAAATATAACTACCTTTGAGATAAATCTCAACCCTTTATCCTTACTATCACTAAAAATATTCCATGAATATTTTTTAAATGTTAAAAATCCATATAAATTCAATGGGTGGGAAAGTTCGATAGCCATCCACTATGATGGACATAAAAACACTTACATTATGATGCATCTCACATTGTCAAGGTTAAAAAAACACATAAATTAATTAAAATATAGCTTTATTTAAATTATCATTGTTAATTATAAAAAGAATTAACATATGAGTTAGCACATTTAAAAAAACATTTAACAATAATTTTAACCATGAAGATGTGTGAGAGAGAGAGGGGTTTAATTTTGTAATTGTTTTAATTACATTGAAAAGTAAAAATGACATAATTATCTTAAAAATATAATATATATACTATCTATCTATTAATTATGGATAATTAAATTAAAATTATGGAAACCCTATTCCAAAATAAATACATCTCATCAACATAATTAGAGTCATGTATTCAAAAAAAAAAATCATATACTAAAAATATGTTATAAGTGAGAAATTATATTTATATTTATGTATTTATAAAATAAGATAAATAAGGTAAATAGTTTTTAACGGAAACAATTTAAAATAAAATAAAAATCATATATATATATATATATATATATATATATATATTAAAGGTTAAATATATATTATCTATCTATTAATTATTGGTAACTAAATTAAAATTCTCGAAACCATATTCCAAAATAGACACCTCTCATCTCAACATCATTCATATTATACATTAAAATAATAATGTCAGAAATAGAAATAGGTTATAAGTGGGAAATGATATTTATGTTTAATTGTTAGATATTATAATCTTATTTTGTTTAAAAAGTAACTAGAGCCACCATATAGATTAAATTACTAGTAAACATGATAAACATTAAAACACTTATCTCATGATACATCTCACATTGACAAAATAAATAAATAAATTATTAAAAAAAAATAACCAACTCAATTATAAATTTATTTTAAATGATTATTATTTTTTTTTGTCGGTCAAAGTTGAGTTTATATTATCATATCAAAATAAAAATTTATAGTAGAATCCATCATAGTTATATTACATTCACGCAACCCAAAAGGCATGTTGTGCATATAAAGACTTGGGTGCTTGCCAAGGCTTCCGATGCTCTTGGTTATTAGCAGTACAAAATTACAAAACGACCAAAACATAATTTTCATCATGGAGGAGGGTGCAGGGGACCTGCCGTAGGAGCCGCGACGAGACGTCCCTGATTTTGCATGTGGTAGCTGATATGGTCCACTTGGGCCTCTAGAGCTCAGAGGTGGTCGTGAGAGTGCCTGAGAAGACAACGCATACTCTCTAGAGCTTCGAGGGTCTCATTCTGCAGGTTTTGAACAACATTAATGTAAGCCACAAGTTCATTACGATCGTCATACCTTTGTTCACTCAAAGTGTCCAGGTTGAGCTGGATCTGTTGGAGTTGGACATAAATTGCTTCAAGGGTGGCCGAAGCCTCAACCTAGCCCGGTGATTGAGTTGCAGAAACTACCATGGATGCCACCGAATGCTGACTCTCCATAGATTCCGAGTGAGAACTCAAGTCCCCAAATACCTAGCGATTTTCCATGCCGCGTCCAAGACCTCCACATCGTGCTTGGCCTCGCTCGCGCGGCATGTAGTCGTCTACCACTCCCTCACCCTTTGATGGGCTGCAGCACCAAGTCACTCTGGGTCAAACAACCCCTAAAACCCAAGGACTGTCCTTTCACCCTCGGTTGAGATTATCACTGACCACGTCTCGAGCACTGTGGAGGAGAGGCACAATTCTGCCACCAGCTGCAACACTCCCCCCAGAGGAGTTGTGAAATCTCTGCCACCCACAGATGTTATTCGCAGGAGAGCTTGAGTGCTCTGTAAGCCCAAGGCAGAACCACCCTGGGGCTTGGCCAGTGAAGGACCTTCCTGTGCCATCTGCGACCTATCTTCTAGCACCCAAGCTGAACACCAAAACCACCCGTCCAGAGATGTGCCCTTCATTGATAATTCACCCTCGCCTCCTTCGTCTGTCTCTTGGTGCAGTGTGCTCTTGTCATTGCTAAGAATCCTCCCGGCTGCCAGACTCCTGCCACTGCTACCCAGCTGAACTTGCACCCACCTCATCTCCTACCAGTGAAGCTCAATCCAAGGCTTGAGAGACAACTCCTGCTCGTCTGCGAAAGCCAAATCATCAACCTTCACCATTGCTCGCGAATACCGAATGGGTTGGTTCACATCTGATGTGCCCTTAACTGCAATCACTGATGTCATAGGATTTCCTGCCCTGAGGCCCATTATCGCTCAAGAGTGGGAGGGTGGTGAGTTGGCGGGCGTGTGTCTAAGGGCCGGTCTAGCCTTAACTGTCCATTGCCCACTTGTCTCGGTAAAAGGATTTGTAACCATTAAGATTCACCCCTACTTTATCAGATGGATTCTTAACCTATAAGTAGACTTTGTTTCAATATCATGGGCCTACCATGGCTTATTAATACAACATACTAAAACCACCATCACACACATAAATATTAATTTAATGTAATTTTATAACATATTTTTAATTAAATTAAAAAACAAAAATAGCATAGCCACCTTTGAGATATATCTCAACCCTTTATCTTGACTAATATTCTCAAAAGGTTAAATTAATATAAATTAAGTTTTTGGTAAAGGCTAATAGGTATCCATCCATGATGGGCGTAAAAAAACTTACATTATGATGCATCTCACATTATAAGGTTAAAAAAAACTAAAAAATTAACTAAATTATAACTTTATTTTAAATTAACATTGTTAATTATAAAAATAATTAATATATGAGTTAGTACTTTTAAAAAGACATTTAACAATATTCTTAACAATGAAGATTCACTCTATTATATCATGGAAAATGTTAACTTGTAAATAGTCTTTGTTACAATACCATATTACCAATACCTTGGATTATCAATACCACATGCCAAAAAAAACCATATCTCATTTCATAGTCAAAATTATATATATATATATATATATATATATATATATATATATATATATATATATATATATATATAAGTGTAATTTTATTCAATCTAAAAATAGGGACAAAATTAACTTTTGTTGATGCTCGAGGAAATTACAGGTATCACCCAAATGGCCTACCAAAAAAGAAGAGTACAAATCTCCACAAAGAATATTCCTCCAAAAACTGAAGAACCATAAAACATGTATAAAAAACTGGACACAAACCATTCAGATTGCCCCAATAAATCCCCAAAAAACCATAGATAAAATAAACCCTAGGACAATGACTGATGAAAAAATGAAAAGTCCAAGCATGGCCTACATAAAATAAAAAGGGAAATAAAGAAAACCTGAAACCCCAACAAAAGAAACCAAGGCACAGGCCAAAAAAACACACTAATAAAAAACAAGAGACATGCAAGGTCGTAGCCTAGAGAGGAAACGACCAAATAAAGCCAACTAAGTGGCGTTGGGAACCAAAAAGTGTCCACATCAAGGGCACAAGAAAAAAATGTCTAAAGAGAAACACCCTTGCAAGAAAACACATAGGGATAGAGGAAAAAACGTTGGGTAGATAAACACTTTAGCAACAATTGTCGCAACCCACGTAAACTCGGCCAAGACAACTTGATCACTACCACATCCCACACTAGCAACGCTCCACTATAGCAAAAAAATAAAGAGGCTTGAAGCAAGGGATAAAATGACGAATATCCTACACCCCATCCCCCTTAATTCCCATTGAATCCAACAAAAGAAAGGGACAGAGCAAACCAAGGCTCATACACACCATTCCCCTCAAATCCCTTCACAAGAAGGGTAGACGTCAATGAAAATAGACGATTAGGCCATCCAACAACACGATGATAATCAACGAGAGCTTCAATGACATTGTCAAATAAGAGAAAGGAGTATATAGGGTAGCAGTGGTAAGGGTTCTTGCAGCCAAGACCTCCTGTTTTTTCCCAGGAAAAAATAGTAATTTTATTCAATTTAAAATCAAGAACAAAATCACATTTTGGAGATACCCAAGGGAATTAAAAAATCAAGATTACAGACACATCAAACAAAAGGCCTACCAAAAAATCACCTCACAATTATACATAAAAAAATCGCAATTATACATAAAAAGGGCCTAAAAGCCAACAATTGAGCAAGAGAGCAGAGCATGAAGGCTCACCAAGAAACCCCAAAGGGAGCACCAAAAAAAACTAATAGAGACCACCCTAGGTCACAAATTTGAAAAAACTAAACGTAGGCCCAATAGATAGCTCTAGAGGGAGCATAAACTAAGCCCATAAACAGATCACCATCAATATAAAGAGGGTCACACAACCCCAACCGATAATACAAAAAAAGGGCCCAATGAAAGATGGATTAACTAAAATGTATGGACTCTTTCTTGAGAAAAGTTTGGCAAAGGAAATGGAGATAACTAAGCTTGTAATTTTGGGAAACTATATTTCTCACTGTTCAACATCTATATAAAGGATATTTTCTTAAGGATAATCAACTTAAGCTACTCTTTTATAGAATTCTAGGGCCCTCAATCAATATCACCACCACCACTGGACATTCTTCCATATCATTATATCTCTATAAAAAAATCGAATGATAAAGAAAACCTCACATGCTTCTTTAAATTGGACCAATATCACATCAATAATGTGTTGGAATGAAAAAAAATCCCATGACTCAATTCTTTTAAGACATGGTCTTCTCAAATTTTTATAGAGCAACTCTTCCAACCCTAATTGAAAAGTATGCAAATAAAATCGTTGATATCTATTATACACCCCCCTCCTATATTTTATCTCCATTAAAATGGTTCATGAATTAACCACTTGGTGTATAATAAGGGGCAAGCTGGTAGTTTGAAAGAATGCACATCATACTTGCACTCCTCTCCATAAGACATCGCATGCGCCAGGAGCTCAGGGTAGACAACATTGTAACCTAAAATCAGATTTGGCACCTAAAGTGTTGATGGTATCAGAGTGGTGGTTGATCATAAAATTAAATGGTGATGAGATCTATTCTACATGTGAATTGTTCAGCCCTGGGATTAAATCTATGGGAAGCACTTGGTTGCTCTATATATGGCCTCCACGGAGGTTGTGTTTGTTATGGTATTGAAAAATTGTCGTGATTTAGAAGATTATTTCTGCAACTTACGATGTTCTTTATGGTGAATTGGGAAAATCTTGGTACAATTTCTCATTCAGTGGCAATGTTGGGGGCGAGCGAAATATAGTATGGTATGTGCAGGGAGACTTGAACATATTTATTAAAGAAGGGGCATCACATGAACAAGAAAACCCTGCATGCCTCTTAAAACTAGGCCAAGATGACATCAATAATTTGTTGGAATGGAAAGACATCCCATGACTCAATTCTTTTCAGAAATGGTCTTCTCAAACTTGTATAGAGTAACTCTTTCAACCCTAATTGAAAAGAATGCAAAGAAAAATGTCGATATATATTATACACCCCATCCCATATATTAAATCCATTAATATGGTTCATGAATTACCCATTTTGTGTATAATAAGGGGAAAGGTGGTGGTTGGAAAGCATGCACATCATACTTAGGCTCCTCTCCCTAAGAAGTCACATGCACTGGGAGCTCACGTTTTATGACTGGGAGCTCACGTCAGACAACACCGTAACCTAAACTCCGATTTGGCATGTGAAGTGTTGATGGCATTAGAGTGGTGGTTGATTATAAAATTTAATGGTGATGAGATCTATTATATATGTGAATTCTCTGACCCTAGGATTCAATCTATGGATAGAAATTGGTTTATCTATATACGGCCTCCACGGACGTTGAATTTGTTATGGTACCGACATATTTTCTTGAGTTAGAAGATTATTTCTACAACTTACGATATTCTCTATGGTGAATTAGGAAAAACCTGGAATAATTTCCTTATGAATGGAAATGTTGGAGGTGATAGAAATATAGAATGGTATGTGTAGGGAGACTTGAGCATATATTGTAAAATATGGGGAGTTGCGGGATTCCTTGTTTGATTTCAGGGTGTATATCTACTTCTATCCTACTACTCATTCCAATTTGGTTCAAAGAACTACTTCCTTCTCTGGGACATCGAATGGCGGATTACTGGACAGTATCAATTACTCTTTATAATGGAGAAGTAAGTGGTCTGAGAGCTCACTGTTAAGAAGAGTATCACAATGAATTTAAATTGTCTCCTACTTCTAGGTATCCCATTTTAACCTTCATGGTTGATTTATCTTCTTGGTTGATTTTTTATTTGCCCATTTTAACCTTCTAAATTATGAGATTCTATCTATTGACTTGGAAATTTTCTCTATGTATATTCAAAGCAGGGGTTCTTTGGTTCTCTCCCGTCCCTCCCTGGTCCTCCCAGTTTCCCATACAAGGCCATCTAGAAACAATATCTATTACTAGACCTTCATCTTCTCTTTGTCAGCCATCCGCTGACCCATGGTTTATGTGTCACTTGGTACTCACTACTAATTGGTTCTCCCCTTATGGTAAATGTACAATGGAGTTTAGAAAAGAATCAACAATTGTTGTAGGTGGAAACAACATTGGAAGCAAGGGTCCATAGTGTCTAGAAAACTCACACCTTGAAATTATGGATTTAAATTAGAAATACATTAGCATTCAAAAAAAAATTTCTTTTTCTTAGAAGAACTTCAGTATCTAAAGGCCATGGCCAAATTGCAATGACAAGATGATGAAATGAATGCCATAGGTAAGTAAATAAATGACATGCACATGCAGATGGAAATGAAGGAAAATAAAAGGTTTGCAATTAATGTTCCTAATCAACCTCATGTAAACATGTTAATGTTCCTAATCAACCTCATGTATGTAGAAATTATATAACTTATGTGTTATATATCCAAGATTCTCTTGATCACACACTATTTTAACTTCATGCACAATACAGAATCTATTCCACCATTGATCATCACATGCAGAAATGAAATCAATTGCAATGCACACATGAAACCATAAAAATTCACACACATTAACACAATTGTTTAATGGGAAAGCCTGAAGCTAAAGACCCCAACTATCTGTATATAATATATGTCATATAGATCATGTAACAATCCTCATACAAAGCTGAACATGTCAAGCTCTCAGTACAATACAATCGCTACACACTAATCAGGCCCAATATTGCAAATCCATGCATCGATCTTTGCCACCTGCTAGCCTGCCTCTACTGCGCAATCCCTGCTGAAGAATGGCTCTGAATGAACTCGAATCCACTTGGCTTGCACTGCGTAATCCTCATTGGCATCTCAACTGAGTGTTGGATGCAATCAATGCATCACTATAGTCACAACTGATAGTCACACTTGCTCTTTCCCTACCTCTCCACTGGTCTCCACTGAAACTACCATGCACTGTAGTTAACTGATGTATTATTCAGTTGATTAATGAGTTATTATTTAGTGAATTAATTAACTAATTAATTCACACCACTCTTACTAGTGTATCAATCAGTTAGACTAGATACAACTAGCTCAATTGAGTCTAACTGAGTTAAACTGAATACAAATCCACCAACTACCTCTATAACTCCACCAAACTCTATCACATGAGTTCTAACTGAAGTCCTCATGCATTAGCTCCAGAAAAACCTCAGGAATAGTGTAATTCCTTCTGTCATCTGTTGTGCCACATCTGTGCACTTAACTGAGGTGCTCCAAGAGAATAAGATAATATTTAGAGTCCAAATATTATTAAGAGCTAATAATATTCAACATATCTATTTTTAGACTGGAAATCTAAAAAAAGATTCCACCTAATATGTCTAAAAATAGAAGTCCATCTATTTTTCCAACTTGACCAACCATCCACAAATAGCATCCTGCAACTCATAGAATATGATCGACATGTCTAAAAGTAGACTTTGCGCCAAAAATAGCCTACGGGCCCACTTAGTGAAGGCGACTCTTTTCACTAAGCTCATCATCTTGTTGAATCTCAACACTCCCTCTCAACAAGATAGGGATTATTTGCCACCCAATCCTGTCTCTATGGTATTCGAATTTTCTCCTAGTGAGCGCCTTCGTCAGAATATCAACATCCTGATCCTTCGTAGGAATGTAAGATAGTAACATGATCTTCCACTGCACACAATCTCTGATATGATGGTACCAGATGTTAATATGTTTAGATCTATCATGAAATACTGGATTAACCGAGAGTTTAATGCAACTCTGATTATCACAATATATCACAGTAGGATCTAAGTGTGAACTGAACAACCCAACTAGGATCTTCCTCATCCATATAGCCTCGCATGCAACCATACTTGCTGCCATGTACTCGACCTTCGCTGAACTGAGTAACACGGATCTCTGTTTCCTGCTGTACCAAGAAACTGTTGTAGACCCGATACTGAAAATCCCTCCAGATGTGTTGTTTCTATCTGTTGGGCTTCCTGCCCAATCTGCATCCGTGAAGCCATGCAGATTCACCTCATCCGACTGTCTGTACCAAAATCCATATTCTGATGTGCCGCTGAGATACCTCAGGACATGCTTGCCTGCCTTCCAAAATATCTTGGTAGGCTTAACCATAGCTTGTGAAAGCTGGTTAACAGCATAGCATATGTCCGATCGTGTATTGACCAAATACATGAGTGAACCAACCAACTGTCGATAAATAGTGGCATCCACTACCTCTGCCGATGTAGCATCCTCTTTCCTCCAACCACTAGGAAGAGGAGTGTCGATAGGCTGTAATATGCCATGTTGAACTTCTCCGGTATATCCCGAGGCATACTTGCCTTGAGACACAAACATGAAGGTCACCTTTGTTTGCCAAATTTCCAATCCCAAGAAATAATGAAGGAGGCCCAAGTCCTTCATCTCAAACTCCTTTGCAAGATCTGCCTTGCATGAGTGTATCAACAGTTCATCACCTGTTAGTATCAAATCATATACATAAAGTACAATGATCAAAAGCTTACCCTCCACCAAAATCTGGTACAGTTTAGGATCCGCCTCACTCTTGGTAAAACCAAGTCCGGTGAAATAACTGTCTATCCGTGTGTACCAAGCACAAGGTGCTTATTTCAGCCCATACAACGCTCTTTTGAGCCTGCACACATGTGATTCACTGCTGAAGATTTCGAAACCTTCAGGCTGCTCAATTTACACCTCCTCCTCAATGACTCCATTAAGGAACGCAGTCTTCACATCCATCTGATGAATGTGCTAACCCATCTGCGCTGAGAGAGCAAGGATGGTCCGTATGGAAGAATACCCTGTGATAGGTGCAAATGTTTCTTCAAAGTTGATCCCCTCGATCTGCGAGAAGCCCAAGGAAACAAATCTTGCCTTGCACTTCTCGATGCTTCCGTCAGCAGCTTGATTCACTTTGTAGATCCATCTCGAACCTACCACTGATCTCCCTTCCAGCCTTGGGACAATCTCCCATGCACTGTTTCTGACAATCGAATCATACTCTTCCACCATGGCATCTACCCAAGCAGGTCCTCCACAGCTTCCTTGAAAGAGGATGGCTCTGTCATGATACACTTTCTCATCAGAGCCATGTATCCAGTAAGTCGGTCAGGTGATTGTCTCTATCTGCGTTGTGATGTAGGTGCTCCTACATTCTGCGTTGCATCAAGATTCAGTTGCTCAGCTTCTGTAGTGTGCTTCCGCCCTTTGATGTTTGGCGCTGCATGAGTGGTTTCTTCCACTCCATGAACCTCCTCTTGTGGCTAATCCACATCCTGAGGCTCATCTTTAGGAACTAGTAGTTCCTCATCTGCATGCAAGTGTAGCTCCCTCTCAAGCGACAACTTCGTGGCTTTCTCCTCATGAAATCTGATATCCCATTGCACAACAATCTTCTGACTGTCTGGAAAATACACATGATAGTTGTGGGGTGTTTCTGTGTACCCCACAAATATCCCAACCTCTACGGTCGACTCTAGCTTCTTCCTGGCATCCTTCGTCACATGAATGTAAACAGGTGAGCCAAAAATATTCAAATGAGAAATATCAGGCTTCTTACTAGAAAACGCCTCTTCGGGTGTACTCATGCCAAGTACTCTATGAGGACAATGGTTTTTCACATAAACCGTAGTGTTGCATGCCTCAGCCCACAAGTGTATGGGAAGGCCCTGATCATGCGGCATCGCCCATACAGCACCCACGATCGTGCTATTCTTTCTCTCTGCAACCCCATTCTGTTGTGTGTTATGAGGCGCTATGAGTTCTCTTCGAATTCCTTCTGCGCTGCAAAAGTCTTTGAATTCACCAGAGATGAATTCACCACCATTATCGCTCCTTAGAGCTTTCGCCTGCTTCCCCGACTCTTTCTCAACCAGTGACTTGAACTCACAGAACTTTGAGTATGTCTCGCTCTTCTTCTGCATGAAGAAGATCCAGCACTTACGAGAAAATTCATCAACAAATATCACATAATACCTGTGCCTTGCTGTCGAAGCTACTGAGAAAGGTCCACACATGTCTGTGTGAATTCTCTCAAGGATCGTCGTGGCACGGCTATCCTTCTCATGAAAAATGGTCTTCACAAATTTTCCCAAAGTACATCCCTTGCACTGATCTGACTGCACAAGTGTACCCTTAGGAAGCCCGGTAGAAATCTGCCGCAAAATTTTCAAAGCGCCATGGTGAAGATGGCCCAATCTCCTGTGCCACAATTCGCCCTCATCCTGTGTTGGCAATATGATGCAGAGTGTTGTCCTTGATGGCAACCCACTTGATGAAGATGATGGCAACCTACTTGATGAAGTTATGAGCTTGTTAATGATGTACATCTGATGTGTCTACAATCAGTACAGAAGGTGCAGAAGAAAGAATTTCCAGAATGGGCCAGAACAATGATGAAAAGCGTGTGTCACAAAGCATACGCGGGTTTTTTTAGGATAAGTAGCATATGCACGTGGAAAAATATGTGCCAAGTCGCGTATGCTCAATTGCGCTCTAAATGTGTAAAACCAGGGGTTACTACCAGGGTATTGACCCATTGTATTGAGCACTGGATTGACTATTTGATCCCGTCCAGGAATACCATCGGAGGTGGTGTGGTTTTGGCTCATGGTATTGATAAAGGCTAAACCTATATAAGAAGAAAATCATAGTGCAATGGGGTGCATGAGTAAGGGTGTGAATGAATAAATATCTCTAAGGAATATCTGCATGGATGAACTCTGTTCTTGATTGATAGATCTGAATCTATGATGCACCTATGAAGAAAATGATGAAGAGGGTTCTCTAGATCTGAAATGTATATGTATTTCCTAGATCTGTTCATGGAATGTTTAGATCTAAGATGAGGCGAAATACTTTCTAAAGTGAAGGATGAAATCTGAGTTGTCTATCTGATTTGAAGAGCTGCACAGTCCTGAAAATTTCCAAGGGTATACGTAGGCTCGCTTCAGTAAAAGCACGTATATACGCGGGTCTGCTTAAGGAAAAGCACGTATGGGTAGAAAGGGTTTTTTGAATAATGCACTGAAGTATACCCGGATTGGTCTGCATGAAAGAGCGTACATACGCAGGTTCGGTGAAGTAAAAGCGCGTATAGAATCTAGGGTTTTACTAAAGTATGTGGTATGAAATATCTGATCTGTGCTGTTGTATTACTGCTATCTGTCTATAATGTATTCATACAGATCTAGGTTTTCTGAATATTGATTATGCCGCTGACTATGTTGAGAAAAGATCAAGTTGTTGATTGATTGGTTGATGATTCATTGAATGAATTGATAAGGGTATAAGTTTCAGTTTGATGTATGATTAAGCTTAAATGTGTGGAGTGGGTCCAGTCTGAAAATATGATGAAAAGTGGCCTGCAAGTTGTGAGCTATTGAAGCTATTGGATCCAGTATGAAAATTGATGAAACGTGGTCCATAGAGGTGCTGAGGGTTGTAGCCTTCAGTCAGGGGGTAGTAGCTCCCTTCCAGGAGAGGCTGGTAAACGAGAGCAGGGGGTTGTAGCTCCCTTCCAAGAGAGGCTGGTAAACGAGGGAAGGTTGTAGCCTTCTGCAGGTGGGTGCCTGCGTGCTGGTATGAGTCTGCGCTAGTACATGGTTGTAACATGTTTTCTATATATAATAAATATTGAAGATTGAGACGACGACAGCGGTGGTTTTCTCCAGACTTGGGTTTCCACCTTAAATCCTGGTGTTCATGTGTGATGCTTATGTGTGATGGTTTATTCTGTTATTACTGCACATGCTTACTACTAACTAAACATCAGATGAATGAATGTTGCAAAGATCTAAGTAAAGAAATAAATGCATAATAAGATCTCTGTGTATACGCGAGTTGTATGAAGGATATCCGCGTGTATACGCGAGTTGGGCTCAGTAAAGTAGCGTATGGGTTTTAGAGCATGAAAAATAAAAATTTTATTGTCTGCACTAAATACTGATTCACCCCCCCCCCCCCCCTCTCAGTATTTTTCCCATGATTGGTTTTAGAGCGGTCCTTACACGAAGCTTGATCGCTTGAAGAAGATATGTCGCAATGGGAAGTCGGGAAGGAGTATATAACAAAGCCACCTCTATTCAATGGGTAATACGTACGGAAGATGCGAACAAAAGCATATTAAGCATATCTATAAGTCTTGATCGGGGTGCAGAATTATGGGCAATCGTGGAAGGAGGTTATCAGTATCCGGCAAGTATTCCTACTGATGCAGCAGAAAGGAAGAAATATGAAATCAATGCCAAAGTCGTCAATGTCTTATTAGGAAGCATGTATGAACCATAATTTGCTAAAGTGATGCAGCTAAATTCAGCAAAAGAAATATGGGACAAAATCATTCTAAGCTATGAAGGAGATACAAAGGTAAAAAGTGAAAAACTCCAAACTCTCATAATTGAATATGAAAATTTAAGGATGCATAGTGATGAGAGTATTGCCAGTTTCTTTTTACGTCTAGATGATATTGTAAATCGCATGAGAATTTTGGGTGAAACCATAACCGATACTACTATGGTGGAAAAAGTCTTAAGATCATTGACTTCAAAATTTGAGTCAAAAGTATCAGCTATTGAAGAAAGGCAAGACCTGCAAACTCTTACTATTGTTCAACTACATGGTATTCTAACTGCTTTTGAAATGAGAAAAGAAGGTTCCTTTCAAAACAAAGAAGTTGCCTTTAAGGCATGTGCAAAAGGAAAAGAAAAGGAAGTTGTCAAGGGATCAAGTTATATATCAGAAGAAGAGGAAGAAAATTTTGTGAGAAGACTCCAACCAGGTACTGGAAGATTCAAAGGTAAGCTTCCCTTCAAATGTTTTGATTGTGGAAGAGTTGGTAATTATGCTGCTAAATGTCCTTATAGAGAAAATCATGATAAAGGGAAACAATTTAAAAAGGGGAAGAGTTATTATACAAATGAAGATAATGATGAAATTTCAAGTGAAGATGAAGAAGATTTTGACCAATATCTGAAAGTGCTCATGGCAAGGAAGCAAAAGAACAAGGCTACTCAAAAGGAGATATCTCAGAAAACATGTGCAGCAGAAAATGAAGAAGATAAAACAGGTATTGAATGTTGTTCTTGTGACTCACTTTCTTGTGCAAGCAATGGTGAAGATAGTGAAAGAAATGTTATGGGTCTAGAAGCAAATCTCAAGATCAATGATGAATATCAAGTTAAAAAGAAGGAATCAATCTACGAAGAAATGATCTCTAAAATGAAGGGACAGATAGAAATACTGAATGGACAGATAGACAAGTATCAAAGGTTGTATAAATATGGAACCAATTGAATTGAAAGACTTGAAGCAGAAATCATCTATCAAAAGGAAGATCTAAATAATAATAATGAAGAACGTCTACAATCACTTGAAGAAGGACTTAAAGCAGAAATAATCTCTCTGAAAGCAGATCTCGAAGCATCAAATAAGAGGAATGAAGAACTTCTACAAAATTTTGAAGAACAAGAAAAAGAGTTGAAGGAAGATATTTTAAAATTGAATGATCAAGTAGAAGAAGGAAAAAGGGTTGAAGAAAGTATGAAGAAGCAATGCCAAAAATTGGAAGCTGAGGTAAATATTTTGAAAGGTAAATTAGAAGAAAAAGATAATCTCATGAGATTTCAAGATAGTACTAAGATTCTGGAAAATATTCTTAGTAGTCAGAGGTCTCCCTCTATTAAATTTGGTCTTGGTTTTCATGAAACTGTTAAAGGAGAATCTAGTTCACAAGGAAGTGCTAAAGATTCAGAGGATGTCAATGCAAAACCTGAAGTATTGAAAGAAACAAGAAGTCAACCGACAATCATGAACACTCAAAGGAAATCATTCAATAATGTTGAATGCTTTAAATGTCATAATTATGGGCATGTTGCAGCAAATTGCAGAAGCAGATTGTTTCAGTCACAAACAAACATATTCTATACAGAAAGGTACTCTGGTTTCTTTAAGGGATATTGTTTTTCATGCAGCAAGTTTGGTCATAAAGCAGCTGATTGCAATAGAAGAAAGAATAGAAGAACACAGTATGATCCTTATGCTTACTTTTCTGGTCACATAAGATGTTATGCTTGTAAAAAGTATGGACACGTGGAAAAACAATGCGGGATGAACAGATTTGAGAAATTGGACAATTTCCAGCACACGATAAGAAAGTTCCAGCAAAGCTGGAAAAAGAAGGAGGACCGGTCAGAAACGTAGGGAATATTTACCCTACTGCAGTCATCCGCTTCTAAAGCTTACTTCTCATAATGACTGCAGGAATGATGTGAGATACATTATAGAGATTAGTAATGTATCATCACAGGGGGAGCAATGTATGATGATTCTCATGGTTGATTTGGTAATTCTGGTTATGTTTATTTCTGACAGTGCATCTGTTGTGAAGAAGACAGGTACAGGTGGTACAAATTCAGGGGGAGAAGAAGGAGTGTGAATTTTTCAGTATTTCACTTTCCATACGCGTGTGTAATAAAGTAAAGTTGCGTATACACGCAAGTTCCAGTGGACACAGATGTGTATGCATTTATGATAAGAAAATTAGTATGACAACTCAAGAACAGGAGCATAGGTTCAGGGGGAGCATCAGTTTGACTATTAATGATTGCATTATTGATATTATATCTGCTTATGTCTCAGTTCTAAATGATGATGACATGATACATGATTTATTATGATGAGTTTATGGATGAGCCCTGTTTGCTTTTTGCTGAAGAATATTCCTTGCTTTCACACATGAATGAGATGGAAGTCTTATGATTAAGCGATACGGACAGATCATGCAGAGATTGTTGCTGATGACTTGTTGTTGAAAGTATTCAGGTTGCACAAGCTAAGGAGGAGCCTTGGTCATATGGAAAATATGCGTGGATGCACAGTTTCAGGGGGAGCATTAGCCTTGCTGAGCATAATGCATTGTTGGCATTATGATGATTCTGAAATATGATCTTTCTTGAGGTATTTTTGGTAGTGGTCATAAAAAGTCATATTTTTAATTTGATGAAAAGGTCATGATGAGACCTATGATGTAAAATTGTAATATTCAGTCATGTAAGGACTTGTTCAATTTTGTAAACCCACTTGGTTGGGTAGTTGAGTCAAAATGTGTAAACCCACTTGGTTGGGTAGTTGAGTCAAAATGTGTAAACCCTCTTGGTTGGGTACTTAAGTCACATATGGTTGGGTCTTTGATGTAAGTATGAGTCATAGAGTCATGTACTTCATTGAAAAATATGTTTGAACATTCAGCATGAACTCAGGGGGAGCATGGTAACTTCAATGCACATCAGATCTACAGCGCTCTTCTTTCTACATGAGGAGAAAAACCTTGTGTTGGTTTTTGATCCGCCCTTTGCCCTTGATGTCAAAGGGGGAGAGTGACATGGTGTTTGAATAGGGGGAGAATATCATTATGCTTAATGTATCTATCTGTTGTGATCAAACACCATCGTGGTTGCCATCAAGTCCAAAAGGGGAGATTGTTGGCAATATGATGCAGAGTGTTGTCCTTGATGGCAACCCACTTGATGAAGATGATGGCAACCTACTTGATGAAGTTATGAGCTTGTTAATGATGTACATCTGATGTGTCTACAATCAGTACAGAAGGTGCAGAAGAAAGAATTTCCAGAATGGGCCAAAACAATGATGAAAAGTGTGTGTCACAAAGCATACGTGGGTTTGTTTAGGATAAGTAGCGTATGCACGTGGAAAAATACGTGCCAAGTCGCGTATGCTCAATTGCGCTCTAAATGTGTAAAACCAAGGGTTACTACCAGGGTATTGACCCATTGTATTGAGCGATGGATTGACTATTTGATCCCATCCAGGAATACCATCAGAGGTGGTGTGGTTTTAGCTCATGGTATTGATAAAGGCTAAACCTATATAAGGAGAAGAAAATCATAGTGCAATGGGGTGCATGAGTAAGGGTGTGAATGAATAAATCTCTCTAAGGAATATCTGCATGGATGAACTCTGTTCTTGATTGATCGATCTGAATCTATGATGCAACTATGAAGAAAATGATGAAGAGGGTTCTCTAGATCTGAAATGTATATGTATTTCCTAGATCTGTTCATGGAATGTTTAGATCTGAGATGAGGAAAAATACTTTCTAAATTGAAGGATGAAATATGAGTTGTCTATCTGATCTGAAGAGCTGCACAGTCCTGAAAAGTTCCAAGGGTATATGCAGGCTCGCTTCAGTAAAAGCACGTATATACGAGGGTCTGCTTAAGGAAAAGCACGTATGGGCAGAAAGGGTTTTCTGAATAATGCACTGAAGTATACCCAGATTGGTCTGCATGAAAGAGCGTACATACGCAGGTTCGGTGAAGTAAAAGCGCGTATAGAATCTAGGGTTTTACTAAAGTATGTGGTATGAAATATCTGATCTGTGCTGCTGTATTACTGCTATCTGTCTATAATGTATTCATACAGATCTGGGTTTTGTGAATATTGATTATGTTGCTGACTATGTTGAGAAAAGATCAAGTTGTTGATTGATTGGTTGATGATTCATTGAATGAATTGATAAGGGTATAAGTTTCAGTTTGATGTATGATTGAGCTTAAATGTGTGGAGTGGGTCCAGTCTGAAAATATGATGAAAAGTGGCTTTTGCAAGTTGTGATCTATGGAAGCTATTGGATCCGATGAAAATTGATAGAGCGTGGTCCGCAGTGGTGCTGAGGGTGAAGCCTTGCTTGGGGTCGGGGTTGCTTAGCTCCCTCCTTGGGAGAGGTACAGTAAAAACGAGAGCAGGGGGTTGTAGCTCCCTTCAAGGAGAGGCTGGTAAACGAGAGAAGGTTGTAGCCTTCTGCAGGTGGGTGCCTGCGTGCTGGTATGAGTCTGCGCCAGTACATGGTTGTAACATGTTTTCTTTATATAATAAATATTGAAGACTGAGACGACGACAGCGGTGGTTTTCTCCCGACTTGGGTTTCCACCTTAAATCCTGGTGTTCATGTGTGATGGTTTATTCTGTTATTACTGCACATGCTTACTGTTAACTAAACATCAGATGAATGAATGTTGCAAAGATCTAAGTTAAGAAATATCTGCATAATAAGATCTTTGTGCATATGCATGTTTTATTAAGGATATCCGCGTGTATACGCGAGTTGGCTTCAGGAAAGTAGCGTATGGGTTTTAAAGTAAGGAAAATTAAAAAAATTTCAGTTTGTCCTAAATACTGATTCACCCCCCACTCTCGGTATTTTTCCCAACATCACGGCTCACCACTCCTTCTACTTTGCACCTTGCATACGTTGTGCGGCCATCTACTGCAATTGATACGGAGTTCTTAACTCAAACCCCTATCCTTTGGGTTTCACCAGTTGCCTTACTGCGCAGGAAAGCCTTTCCCTCGCTAAAGACAACATCATATCCCTTGTCTTCTAACATGGCCACTGAGATTAGATTCTTCTTCAATCCTGGAACATGCATCACTTCCTTCAATACGAAGGGTTTACCAGACTCCCTCTCAAAGGAAATGGTACCGATACCGGTCGCACTGTATCTACCATCATCGCCCATCTCGATGTGCACTCCAAGATCCAAGATCCTTCTCATCCGAATCAACGAACAAAAATTTGTCTCCGTTCTATGGAAATACGCACGGAGCATCAAGAAACCACCTTTGATCCCATCACACTTGAAACCAAGCATGCGATCAGCGAAAAATCCAGCTCAAAATGCGAGGCTAAGGCCTCTCCAGCTGCAGATCCAGCAGCCTGCTTATTTTTCTTCTTCTGTGGACAATTAGTGGCGTAATGTCCGTGTTGGTGACAGTGAAAGCACTTCACCTTGGACAAGTCCTGCTTGTTACCTTTCGCATCGGATTGAGAAGGATTTTTATTTCCCTTCCCTTTCCTTGCTTTGGTAGCCAAAGCCCAATTTTCTTATCTTCATTCTTCGATGAAGATCCATCCCTGGTACCCCGCCTTATCTCCTCCTGCATACGATCCAACCAAAGTCGCTCCCATCCTGGCAGTTTCTCTCGACCATTGACAGAGTCCTCGTAGCTATGCCAACTCTTCGGAAGCCCAAGGAGAGCCAAGCTCACCAAGTCCTCTTCATATATATTAACCCCCACACTTCGCAGCTCATCCCTGCATTGGACAAACTTCGTGAGGTACTTGGGTATACTTTCGCCTTTCTCCATTTTTATTTTTCTAAGCTTGTCTTTAAGCGCCAACTTCCTCTGGTCGCTTCTACTTTAGAACAAGTCTGTAAAAGATTTCCACATCAAGAATGGACTAGCTTTACCATGAAGGTTGGACACTATGTGATCCTTCACACCTTCCAACAGAATCCTTCGACATTTTGTTGTCTTCTTTTGCCATGCGTCAAGTGCAGCTGCATCGCTAGAAGCAGGTTTTGGAATTTTTGCATCTATGAACTCCTTCAACCCATTATCATCCAACACCACCTCCATCCTTTCCTTCCATGCAATATAATTCGAGCTGCCCTCAAGGGAATACTCCAATTGCAATCTGTTGAAAGACATTTCAATGAATGCTCAACTTTGACACCAAGAAAACACTACAGCAAATTCGAATTCCACCAGCACAAAACTCAACCGCTTCAATAATTGCAATCTACTCCAATGATCAACTGCTCTAATACCATGTATAAATTATATAACTTATGTGTTATATATCCAAGATTCTCTTGATCACACACTATTTTAACTTCATGCACAATACAAAATCTATTCCACCATTGATCATCACATGCGGAAATTAAATCAATTGCAATGCACACATGAAACCATAAAAATTTACACACATTAACACAACTGTTTAATGGGAAAGCCTGAAGCTAAAAACCCCAACTATCTGTATATAATATATGTCATAGAGATCATGTAACAATCCTCATACAAAGCTGAACATGTCAAGCTCTCAGTACAATACAATCGCTACACACTAATCAGGCCCGATCTTGCAAATCCATGCACCGATCTTTGCCACCTGCTAGCCCGCCTCTACTGCGTAATCCCTGCTGAAGAATGGCTTTGAATGAACTTGAATTCACCAAGCTTGCACTGCACAATCCTCATTGTCATCTCCACTGAGTGTTGGATGCAAACAATGCATCACTATAGTCACAACTGATAGTCACACTTTCTCTTTCACCTACCTCTCCACTAGTCTCCACTGAAACTGCCATGCACTGTATTTAACTGATGTATTCTTTAGTTGACTAGTGAATTAATTAACTAATTAATTCACACCACTCTTACTAGTGTATCAATCAATTAGACTAGCTACAACTAGCTCAACTGAGTCTAACTGAGTTAAACTGAATACAACTCCACCAACTACCTCTATAACACCACCAAAATTTGTCACATGAGTTCTAACTGAAGTCCTCATGCATTAGCTCCAGTAAACCCTCGAGAATAGCATAATTCCTTCTGTCAGCTGCTGTGCCACATCTGTGCACTTAACTGAAGTGCTCCAAGAGAATAAGATAATGTTTGGAGTCCAAATATTATTAACAGCTATTAATATTCGACATATCTATTTTTAGACTAGCAATCTAAAAATAGATTTCGCCCAATATGTCTAAAAATAGAAGTCCATATGTTTTTCCAACTTGACCAAACATCCACAAATAGCATCTTGCAACTCATAGAATATGATCGACATGTCTAAAAATAGAATTTGCACCAAAAATAGCCTGCGGGCCCACTTAGTGAAGGCGACTCTTTTCACTAAGCTCATCATCTTGTTGAATTTCAACAATGTAAACATGTTAATGTTTTTAATCAACCTCATGTAAACATGTTAATTGATTGCATTGAGAGACACATTGTCTAGGCTAGTACTAGAGCTATGTGTAATTTTGTACATGGAATTGAAATATATCCGGTTTAAAATTAAAATAAAATATTTTTTAAAAATAAATAAAAAGTGCCACATAAATTAAAAACGAGAATGAATATACTATTTGGTTAGTTTTTATTAAAGAATTATAAAACATCAATAATCTATGTTAACTTTATTTGTTGTTGATATTAAATCCTAATAGGAAGGAGTTGTAGTAAAAACATTTCACTCACTCTCAACCATAAATAAAATATTTCAATGTCCATGTGAATTAACATTATTTTAATTTAACTTTGGAGAGATAAAATAATTAAAAGTAAAAGAAAATCTTATATTTTCACTTCTAAGTGCAAATATGTATAATTCTTCTACTTTTTAGTATTATTTCAATACACAACTTAAATAAAATATTTGAATATCCATGTTAACTAGTTTATTTCAAAAAAAGAAAATTAATTTAATGTTGACTATAATAAAATATCTCAATGCCTAAAAAAATAAGTAATTTAAATTTGATCATGTAATAAAATATCCTAAATGTTGATTCATCTCCCTTTTAGTCCATGAACTCTGGTTGTAAATATGTCCTTCTATTAGCCCAATTTTGCAAGCTATATGCCTAGTAGTAGGTTTGAAGATTTTGTCTTGGTTCCAACTCATATTTTTTTTTTTAAGAAACAATTGTATGGCAAAGAATTGTAATCATCCACCGAGTATTTAAGAAGTATTATTTTTGTTAAAAAATTTACACATATATAAGTAAAAATGACATATTTTTAAAAAAATATGATTAAAAATATTTCATATATATTTAGTAAAAGTTAATTTCTATTATCCATATATTCATTACTGATAATTAAATTAAAATTATAGAAGCTATTTTCCAAAATATACATGTCTAATTGGCATGATTAGTGTTATGCATTAAAAAAATAATGTCATAAAGTAGAAATAAGTTATATGTGAGAAATAATATTTATGTTTATGTATTTATAAAATAAGATGAATTAAGTCAATAGATTTTAATGGAAATAAAATAAAAGAAATTAAAAACCATATCTCATTTCTTTAAAAATGAGTCTTTAAAAAACAATTCCATAGATATATTATGTAAAAGTCAAATCTATATTATCCATATATTAATTATTAATTATTGATAATTAAATTAAAACTATGGAAGCCATATTCCAAAATATACATGCTTCATGGGTATGATTAGTGTTATGCATTAAAATAATAATGTCATAAAGTAGAAGTAAGTTATAAGTGAGAAATGATATTTATGCTTATATATTTATAAAATATGATAAATTAAGTGAATAAATTATAATGGAAATAAAATAAATTAAAATAAATTAAAAATCACACACACACACATATATATTAATTTAATTTTACAATATTTTTAAATTAAATTGAAAAGGTAAAATGACATAATTATGTAAACAAAAATCATGTCTAAAAGTTAAATCTCTATTATCCATTTATTAATTATTGACAAGCCATGATCCATGTTAACTTCGGATTTACCAAGTCCCCAGATGGATCAAATCTCTTTTCCTTTTCCCATGGAGTTTCGAACTGGTGACCTAGGCCTTAACATGATTGTATTTTTTCCCATGGAGATTGGAACTAGTGACTTCACATCAAGAATTGAATTAACAATGCACCCATCACCATCTATTCTACACCCCTTGGGCCACCATGAATTAATTACTCATTATAATTATAAATGTAATTATGATTCTTAATTTAATATTTATTTTATTTTATTTTATTTTGATCAAATCAAAATGTTAAGAAGTACATTATATTACAATATCTTTACCATACTATCGAGACCATCTCTTCATGCAATTAAAAAATTTGAAAAAAAATATAATCATTTTCAGTACTTCTATGAAAAAAATAATCTATAATTATATGATTATAAAAATTGAAAAATATATATTTGTTTTATTTTATTTTTCTCAAAACTGAATAGAGGTAAAAGTTAAAATAAAATGTCAATCTAATTTAATGTTATGTCTATTTTCTAAATACTTTAAAGAAAAAACTAAACATTATTTATATTATTATAAAAATATATTCATTATTAATTTTAAATTTATTTTATATTTACAATCTCAAATCTAATAATATTAATTTTAATATTTTTTTCTCATAAAATCCTGTAAATTCAAAGTAAAACTAAAATATTAATCTAACCTGATGTTATATCTATGGAGTTTCCTTTAAGTGCTACTTTTTGGACTTTCCAAAGCATTTTTGGCCAAAATGTGGCGAAAAACATTTGTGACCAAATCTTGATTTGTGTTGTTAGTGCATATATGGATTGGTCACCTTCAAAAACCTCTGGGGCACTTTGATTATGAAGAGTTCACCTATCAAACTTGTGATTTCAATGAATCCTTGTCAAATTCTATGAAACGTTTCCAAAAATTCGCACTTAAAGACTACTAATATATCTATTTAATAATACTTTAACTAATATACTAAATATTAAATAGTATTATTGTAAAAATGCATTAATTTTAAACATATTAATGTTAACTTTGTATTCATTTACACTTTAAATAACATATTGAATATTAATATTATCATACTAAACAACATATTAAATATTATTATAGTAAAAACATATTAAGTTTAAATTTTATCAATGTTAGCTTTTCATCATTAAATTTAATATTTTATGCATCACAATGCATGATAGATTAGGGAGAAAATAAAATGTCAATGATGTTATTTTTTTTATTAACATTTTAAATGAAGGAATACTAAATATTATTATTACAAAAATATATGACTTAGATATATCAATTTTAACAACCTTGGATCTATCAATGTTAACTTTGAATATATAATTTATGAGTAGGATCAAACCTGAATATAAACAACGGTTTCTTGCAACGTAGTCCCTACCAAATAGTTTTGAATATAAAAATGCTTAAATGTATGTTAATGATTTGAAGAAATCTATAAAATTATTTTGTAATAAAATTGTTTATATACATAAAAATATAGCCGAACCATAACCCAAAAGAAAACAAGCTCCAAAAAACAACATTGAATACATTCAAAACCAACCAACATCAGAAATTACACTGAGGAGTTGGGTCATGCCCATCATTTAAGGGGTCTGGTGGTCTCATTCCCTCATGTGCATGGTGTTCCAAGTGGTAAATTATACCTTTAGTTCGATCTAGCCTTTACACCATGCATCTTTGGCTTCACTGGATTGAACCCATCCTATCCATCATCAACCACTAATTGTGTTGGATGGCATTCAAGAAAGAACTCAATTCATTTATGTCATAGTGTCGTTGTTGCTTAATTATTCTAGTAATGCCATAATATTCTAAAGTTATCAAATAATAGGCTCCAAATAGGGAAGAGCCCCAAATGGTACAGGGACTAGTGATCCGGACTTATGTTGGAACACAATAAAACAAAGAAAAAACATAAATGCAGAGATGCAATAGGAATAACACTTCATTTCATTAATATCAAATACTGAAAAATTCTTACAGACATAATGGAAAATAAACTAGCTCGAGCGATGGTAGATTATCTCTGAGAACGGAAGTGGCAGCTACATGCCTCTAAACTGTGTTACAATGAGGCTCAAGGGAATTTTTATTATTGAACAACATGAGAAAACCCTATACATCCAAAAACCTAACTCTAGGAGATGAAGCGCCAAAAGTATGGGCCTTGTTTGGGTAAATTGGTACATCAACTTCCCGGGGATGTAACTTTGGCACTCTGATCTCAGTTTGATGTGCCTATTAATACCTCGTTAGAAATATATATATATATATATGAGGACTACAACTTTCGAGTGACCATCATCAATCAAATTTTTATGATGGTCTCGATTTTCGCAAAAAATGTCGTTTAGGGCCTCAAAATGGCTCCAGAAGTTTAAGACCCGAAAAACTGCCAAAAATAGTAAATTATGCTACAATTGAGGAAACTAAAAAACTAAAATAAACAATGGTGGGGGTCCTAGTGGAATAGGCGGGTGACCACCAATATACGCCTCGATCAACTAGCCCATATTATTGGGCCACTTCACCATCTAGCGTACCATCTCCCAACCCCCGGCCTAGCTCTGCACCTGCCTTGCCTGCTCGCACTTGTGAATCTCCACGGGGAGCCCTACTACACCTTGCATAGCTCCTCTAGTGAAGTATACTCTACTCTAAGTCGAACAAGCAAGAAACAACCCAAATCCTAGCTCGAATAATTTATAGGGATAAGGCACCCTTCTTACAAAATTGAGTGAGAGTCACCACCTTCAGGACCACAACACAACGATTCTAGACAAGAGAAGGAAATTAAAATAAAATCAAATAACTCTTGTAGAGACCCAGTATATATCCCCACTCCCATAGAGGTGAAAAAAAACAAAAAACAATACCTCAAGGCTGGAGTCACCAATCGCCACACCACTCTACAACACTGGACACCCAAGGACCAAAAAAACGTAATTTACCCTCCATTCAGAGCTCCAAATCACTTCAACTGAAAACCAAACTCCCAATAGACAATCACTACACCAGTCTTAGCAATGGTTGCGCTGAGGCAAGGGGAAGGGGAAAAGACAAAGAAGCCTACCAAGCCTCTAACTGAGCACCTACGAGTGAAAATATCCTCCACAATGGAGTAACACTCCATCCTTTCACCACATACCTCCCCTTTCCAACCTCTCATAAAAATTTTGTGATGCCCCTCACTAGGATCCCACACCCAATACTTCAACCCCTTGAACATTAACAATCTGTCGTCCTCGCATTCTAATTTTTCGATGCTGCATGAAACCACCAATAGAAGGGGAATTCACAGTTGGACAACCTATTCATACTTTGCTATAAATCCATCACCCTCCAATGCTCCCATAAAGAAGAATATGCACTGCCAAAGAAGAACCTCTCTCCAACTTATAACATTCGCTTGGCTCCCAAATCCTCCATAGGGTCATCTTCCCTTCCTTCGCTTGCCTTTATTAATCTTTGTGACCTGTTAGACCTTCTCTTAGAATGCTCACATCCCCACCGCAAAAAATAAATGTGTTTTGTTCTATCACCGCCATTGGGATAAATAATAATAATTAATACTACTAATTGATAACAAAATAATATATTAGAATTAGTAAAATTAATTATTTATTATTAATTAACAACAAAATTTCCAAAAATTACTAATAAATATTAAAAGAAATTGTATATCATAAGAACATATTGCAATGGAAAATTTATAAATATTATTCAATACACATTATTAACATAGACTAATAACAACTAAGAAATTCCATTGATAATATTCTAAATACAAAGTTATTTATATAACAACCATTTAATACTAACAAAAGGAAAATATAATATATATACTAACGATAATAAGAAGAAGCCTTCTATTAAGTATGTGCCCGATCATAACAAAGTACAAAGGAAATGTACATAATGCCCACATATGCTTCTATAATAGGAGTGACAGAGGAATTATCTCAAAATTTTCTTTTAGAATTTCTTTGCATGCAATCTGAAGACCAAAACTAAGCCTGCCATTGTTGTATATTCTACAAAATTTTCCATTTAGAAAAATTCAATTGTATAAGATTGACATAAACGATTATGGGGGATTGATATACATTTTGTCAATGGGGATGCCAAGGGCATTGTTGGCAATTCTTCTCTTGTCTCTATTGGTTCTCTCGGATTGGAGGTTTGATAGTTGTTGACACATTCCATCCATTTCATCCTACAATTGGCTAATTTTTTCATGTTTCCTATTCACTTGCTTGGATAGGGAGATTACCATCGACAGAGGCCAAGGATTTCAACATACTAGTCTAAGAGAGGGTGAGGGAACTATTGACAATGGTGCTCCATATTTTGTTCGTTGCTGATGCGGATTTTGGTCAAGCCCCCTCTAAAAAGGATGACTATGGGTCAAGCAAGCTAAATTAGATTCTACATATGAACAAAGTTATGTTCCAGTGTGCTCACACATGGAGGATGAGGTCAAAGACATAGGAGGTTGGGCATTCCAAATTTCCTTCTACTGAAGATGAATTTTGTAATTGAGTATCTTACTTACCACTACCAACCTTTTGATAGTGAAAATAAGATATTTCAAAGAGAGTCACAGTCTCTTTCCAAAATGTGAGGTGAATCCTCTTCTGGGACCGCAATGAGTTTCCAAAATTAACGAGCTATGTTGTTGATTACGGAATCTTCGAGGGGAAAAAACTTTGGAAATATTAAGATGCATCTTCTAGGCTCCCCAGGTCACAGAGGGGATATCAACCACAAAATTCAAGGAGAATATCTCTACAACGTCTAGCTTTCGAGAGAAAAAAATAAATAGAAAATCGTTCTTCTCTCTTGATGACACTTGATCCCATCCTTCTTGAATGGATAAGGTATTGTGTTTTGCTCCCATGCTTTGAGGTGGCTTTGAGAGCTTCACTCCCTATCATTTCCACTAAGATAAACCTGAAAAGAGCCAACTATGAAGGTAATATTCCAATATGTGGATGATATTTAGGAATAGAGAGAATTAGAGTCACAAGCTTGGAGTAAATAAACCTCATGCCTAAGAACCATGCTCCTGCCACCTCCTGCCTCAAAATTGGATGAATACACCACCTGGACTTATCATCTTCTTTTCTCCAGTAGGATAACATTGGAAGCAAAAGATGGTAGATTTCCTAACCATGAGTTGAAGAGTTGATCCATTTAAAAAGGGGCATGAAACCCAAACATTGAAATATTACATTACCTTTGGGAGGAGTCCTTGTGTCTCGAGAACACTTGCGTTGTATCTTTACTATTCTTAGAGCATCAAGAGGGTAGTTGTATTTCAAGAAGAAATTCATTATGGGATGTCCCTCCAATTTGAGAAGTCATTTATTACATAATGACCTTCGTCAATCTAACGTGCAATACTCGCTTGAAGTTCCTCTTCTTTCTTTTTCCCTCAGATAATATGGAAGAATTATTTATGAGGGAGGGTATATACGATGCCATGAACTCTTCGAAGGATAAGAGCAAGTTGATTTTTCCTAGGGAAGGATATGGAAATATTTCATAAGGGAATCCCCCGGAATCGTAATAGATGAGATGAGATGCTCTTTTACTATCTGGAGACAAAAGTAGAGACCATACATCTCTGCTAAATTAATTGATATATGGTCAAATCACCATGTAAAATTTGATTCTATTTTTCCTATGGGATTAATGAGAATTCCTCCCCCTCTAGCCACTCCTGAAATATAATATATATTAAAATAAATAAATAAATAAAATTATTTTGTAAAACTTCACTCAAATATTGTAACAACTTAGCAAGTGGTTAAATTTCAAAATATGAATGAAAATTCTCAATTCAACAAGTGAATTTAGATATCCAAAAACAATCTGATTTTTGTTTTCAGAACAAATGTTGTCTAATTGTAGATACAAAACTTTAGGAAGATTACTAGACCATTGAGAAAGTACGATGTCAAGAATTATGGTTATTGTCAGATTTGCATCATTCTGAATATTTGGAGCTTTGAAGTAAACCCTTGGCGACATTTTCCCATTGAAGACCATACAACCGACCAAGTGAAACTTCATAAAATTTTCTTCCTGTAAATTTTTGGGTCTGCGAACAAAATGTGGTATAAGTGCTTTCTTCTGGTGCATACCATCAATTACCAAACCCAAATATTTATTTGGATTATCACAAGACTTAATCCGATGCTTGTACAACTTTTTCTTTTCACTTATTTTCTTTTCGTGATGCTCTTGAAGTGCTTTGACAATGGAATCTACACATAACATAAATAAACCTATTAATAAATACATTCTCATAGTTGATGACTATACAATTTTAAAAAATAATCTTATGAATGATTACCTCTTTCTGCTCCTTGAAATTTGTCCCTTTTTATTTAAGAGAAGCACATGTACTGCAAACCCCCATCCTTGTCTTCTTAGGAATACAAACATTGTTGAATTCTCTCCTCCATATATTCACTAAATATTGATATGTAATAAAACAACCATTTCCTTCAACATCTTCCACATATTTTTTTCTATAAGTTGTAGATTTATCGTATTAATAAATTGTCCATAATATGTATTGTATCTCTATTTGGAAAAAACTCTCCATGTTTTGAAAAGAAGTCTTGCATCCATGACATTAAAATATTTTCTAATGGCGCAAACTCTCTTTTATGACATACTTTAATAATATGTGGGATATTTTTCCAAATTTTCTTGGATTCTTGATAGATGAAAATTACCATTTGAATGAAACATTTTCAAAGCCTTTCTATAGAGAAATAAACACCCAATATGATAATAATAACTTGACAATGTAGATTGCATGCACCCCACTAAATCTGAATTTTGCATGCTTTTATTCATTGACAAATATCTATTCCTTTTCTCGAAAGAAAACTTGAAATCCATATGTTTCAAGCAATCCTTTTTACAACATTCACTTAAAATGATATCAGTGATAGAACTTCTTCTCGTGAAATATTCCTCTCTACCCTTTGTATAACTAGAACATCTTCGATTGATACGAAAAGGTCTAGTCCTACTCCTAGATACATTATTTACTGGAAACATCTCCATCATTTCATAATTATATGTATAAGCATTTTCATCATCAATAGGAGGAATAATTTCTGCACTATGATCATTTTGAACATAGTTAGGAAATGCTTCATCATCATTGTTTGAAATATATTCATTACCATCTTTAGTGGTAAGAAAATTTTCACTACCATCATTTGTGCTTTTGAAACACTTACTTGGAGGATATTCTTCATCATATTCATCCCGTCGTTCATCACTACTGCTCTTATAGTCCTTAAGATTAGGAGTAAGTGGAAAATTTGACGCTCTATTCATAGTGAAATAATTTCCGTTATATTCATCAATATGAATAAAGTTGTTATTCAACGAAGAAGTTGATGCTTCATAAAGAGAAACTTCACTATCATAAGAATCCATGACATTCAAATAGAAGATGTTGGATGATGTAAATGCACTCTCTCCCAATGATAATATATATTTGAAATATGAAAATTTCCCTCCAAAGTTACCCCACAAAATTTTTCACTAAAGATATTCCCTCTAAAAATTTCGCTTGAAGTATTTCCCTAAAAAATAATTTCTAGAATTTATTTGAAATTTTTCTAATAAAATATTCTCTTGAAAATTGACCCTAATTTAAATTCAAATTTTCCACACAATTCTCGTTTAACACTTTCCTTCAAAATTAAACTAAATATTTTATTTAATTAATATTTTACTATTAAATAACATTTACTATATTATTGAATTTTTTTTTAATCCAACATGTAACATAAATTAGTGTATTGTCATAATATTAACCATATATTATGTTTTTCTAATTTAATTTTTAATACCACATTCACCCCACGGAAAATCAATTCTATAATTACTGCTATATAAACACTTTCATTGTCACTATTCCTCACATCACATCAAGATTTCTCGAGAGTTCATTAAAAATATTGGAGCGATTTTATGGAACAACTACATTTTCATCAACAACAAATTCAACGGGAGATTCTCGCATTTAAAAGGTTAGTTTCTCTTCTACTTCGACCATTCAACAAGGAATTTGAGGAAAATAAGTTGTTATATGTCGACAAATATATATTTTTTAATTTATTTTCTTTGTCTTGGGTAGCATCTCAATTTATTATTTTGAAAATTAGGACATTTTTGAAACAAGGCAGACTCAAGTTCAAATCCCATTGAGTAGAAGTATCAAAGCCCCATAGGTTTACTAGTAGTTACATATCATATGGGTTGTTATTTTCATCCAGAATACTAGAAAAAAACAAAATAAATTAATTTTAGTTTCTAATATATATATATATATATCACATGGGCCACGGAGTCATTATGCTGAGGCCGATTCTAAGAATCGCCCCCCTGCCTGCTAGGGGTCCGATGTGCCATGGGTAGGCGTGGCCAGCCGTGGTCGTGCACTCCCACAACATAGCAGGCATGTTGCACACCCATTCTGTTGTGGGCGAGCACGCCCACGTCCAGGCGCTCCCGCCCAAGGAACACCGCCCCCATAGTAGGAAGGGTGCCAGTGGGCGTTCCTGCCTAGGCACAGGGGCCAGGGGGTCGATTTCTTTCTTCAATAATGTTGTTATAGGTGTTGTTATTCTCCCATAATTCTTAACAACTTGCGATAATACCCTGTTAACCCGAGAAATCCTCACAACTGATTTATGGTTGTGGGGACTTTCCATTCCTTAATGGATTTAATTTTGTTAGGGTCTACCTTAAAACCCTCATGAGATACAATATGACCCATATGTTCCACCTCTTATACTCCAGAGAAACATTTGGAGGTTTTTTCATATAATTGTTTCTCCTCCAATAGTTTGAGAACCATGTCAACATGTTGAACATGATCCTTCCAAGACCTATTGTAGATTTGTATATCATCAAAAAATACTAACACAAATTTTCTAAGGAAGCGTTTGAAAATGGAATTCATTAACACTTGAAATGTAGATAGTGCATTGGTAAGGCTAAAAGGCATGATCAAAAATTCATAATGACCCTCATGAGTTCGAAATGTTGTTTTTGGAATATCTTCAGTCTTCATTCTAAGTTTATGATATCCTGAACAATGTAAAAATAAAATAAAATTGAAGGAATGGTTTTTGTTTTTGGTATCTTGGATGGACCTAACAACCCACTTAACATGGTGATCATTGTGCATGTTTCTGGTGTTTTTTAGTTTTAATTTTAATTTTTTCGTTTGTTTTTTTTTATGTAAGATATTATATTTTTGGTGATATATATATATATATATATATAGGTTACACTTTTGTGAGAATCAGGGCGGAAATTTTTTTCGGCAATAGTTCGACCGAACTTTGTAATAAGTTCGGTCGAACTTGTTCTTCCGTTTAGATTAACGGCACATTGACGACGTGGGCAAACAGAATTTTTGTTGGAGATGGGAAAACCGTCAACAAAATTTCGGCCAAACTTTTACTCTTAAAATAGTTCGACCGAACTAGTTGTTATAAATATATCGCCCGCGAAGTTCATTTGTTTCCTACGTCTGTGTTTCTTTGCTCTATTTCTTGGCGTGTTTTTGTGTTTCTGTTCTGTTCGTCGAGTTTCTGCTGCTGGTCTGGGGATGCTTCTGTCCGCTCTGTTGGTGATTATCTGCGGTGACATCAAGCTAGCGAACTACTAGGTATTTCTCCTCCTCCTCTGCACCTTTATCAATGGGATTCACATTCCCGACAACCTCTTTATTTTACAAAGGAAAATTTTCATATTGTTGTACCTTATATCTGAATGTTTTCATCCATGCTACAAGTATACACCCAGTTTTGAACCTGCACCCATGCAACATGGTGTTAGATTTCGTTATATGCACTCTAATTGTGTCCTTTTTTCCCCATTATATGCACTTAACTCGTGTCGTTTTTTCCCCAATTATGAAGACACCAGATACCTTGAATGTTGCTAGGTTCTTAGCTTCAAAATTATTTTCATTTTAAACATATGTTACGCAACATGATACATTGAAATCTGCATGAATTATTCATTACCAATTATGGTGACAATCACCAAGTTCCATTATTACTAATTAAGCCTAGTTCATGTCATGCCAAGTCCAAAATGTTCTTTTTTTCATATAAATTGTTTTCGACAACTTTGGTATCACTAATGTCTTACTTGTTAAGATGATGCTTGGATGCCTAAGTCAGTCCCACATATTTGAGGGCACTATTGAAAAAAGAACCTTGTTGAAATGAAAAAACCTCATTGAAACATAAAATTTCCACTTTGTGACCTCTCTTGAATCACAAGTTCCAGGAACAGCTACTTCTCGGTCTCCTCTTCCAGTTCTCCACCACTTGGTGGCTGCCACCTTGCTAGAAGAAGCCTCACTGGACTGTTGTCCACTCTTTTTCTGATCGTCGCTGCCATGCAAAACCACCTCCCTTGCAGCCCCGAATCGCACTCCACTTCCCTTCCACATGTAAGAAGTAACCTTGGGCTTTAGGGGAGTCCATTAGATTTGGGGGTTCACTTGCGTATATAGGGATTTCCTTTTCTATTTTAACTTTGGACTGTTATTGCAAATGAGCCTTTTGGAATTCTTGGTTTTAATTTGAGTTGATTGGTGTCATGTAGAATTCAAGGCACTCATTGCTATATAAATTTTGTCTTTACAACCAAGTGGGAACGAGAAACCCCAAAATTCCAAACAAAGCCTCTATGTTGTTAATTATGCTTTAAATTTCATTACCTTTTGCTGTAAGGTGTATGTTGAATTTTTGGTAGTATGATATGCATTTGGTTGCTGCAGTTGTTATTGTTCCTGTGGATCCATCAATTTCATCCGCTCTAGCTGATTCTCGCCTTGTGCATGGAAGTTTACCACCATTGTTAAGCTTATGCCGTTACTAAGCCTTCTATCGATTCTTCAACGTTGGAATGATTGAACTAGAATGATCCACTGCTGTAATGTGACTACATATTGTCTTTTATACTGCTGTAATGTATTTCTATAATATGACTACATATTGTCTTTTATATGTGACTACATGTTGTCTTTTATACTGTTGTAATGTATTTCTATATGAGACAGAATCTAATCTTCTATACTTGATAACCTGTTATGGGTATATCAAGAGGATTTTGTAAATGAATTGTTATCAATATATGAAATAGGGTTTTTTCTCCTTTGAAAAAAGAGTTGAAATCATTCTAAACTCACATATGTTCAGTGGTGTCACTGTTTCACTTCCGATATTATGTTGCTTACCTTAATGAACATGTGGAACTCTGCTGGGAGGCCTCTCTGTTTTTTGACTCTTTTCTCATACTGTCAAATGCCGTTATATGTTATATGGGCTAGACTATATAGTAATTAGACTACATATCTTCATATATAACTTGCAAATAGTATGATGGAAACCAAACATAATAATGTATTAGGACATCACAACTTGCTAATTAGTTATTAGACTACATATCTTCATATAGAACTTGCAAATAGCATGATGGAAATGTGAACTTGCAAATAGTATGATGGAAATGTGAATCTCATGACTCTTCATGATTAATGCTTTTAGAAACCAAACATAATAATGTATTAGGACATGCTCCTTTAACTTGCAAATAGTATGGTCGAAATGTGGATCTCATGACTCTTCATGATTAATGCTTCTAGAAACCAAACATAATTTAATGTATTAGGACATAATTTAATGTATTAGGACATGCTCCTTTAGGCTTGGTGGAATTATCTTTGCTTTTTATTTCTCTCTTACACACACACATATATATATGAAGAGCTGATCCCATTTTCTTTTTTATTCATAGATCAAATTTCATTTAAATACAAGATTTATCATAATGTACAATGATTCATTCCATATTATTCATAAATTTTTTCATTAAAAAATGAACCCTTTAATTGATGAACCTAGTTAATGCTTCTTCTTCATGAAGAAGACTACTTCATCTTTCAATTTGAATTTGATGATGGTCCTTTGTTATCTTTCTTGACTACTTCAAATTATTGACACAATCATATAATTCTTGTTACTCTTTTTATTCCTTATATTGTATTCTCCCCCTTAGATATTGTGTACTCTCTGACATAGATATTGCACTCAATTTTGATGGTCCTTTGTTATCTTTCTTGACTACTTCAAATTATCAAATTATTGACACAATCATATAGATATTGCACTCAATTTTGATGGTCCTTTGTTATCTTTCTTTACTTCAAATTATTGACACTTGATCATATAGATATCATATAGATATTGCACTCAATTTTGTTATCTTTCTTTACTTCAAATTATTGACATTTGATCATATAGAAATTGCACTCAATTTTGATGGTCCTTTGTTATCTTTCTTGACTACTTCAAATTATTGACACAATCATATGCTTTTTGTTACTCTTTTTATTCCTTCCTTATATCTATTCTCCCCCTTATATATTATGTACTCTCCCACATAGATATTGCACTCAATTTCATAGGCTCTTCTTTTGAATTCAAATATATTGTATTCTCCCCCTTAGATATTGTGTACTCTCCCACATAGATATTGCATTCAATTTCATAGGCTCTTCTTTTGAAGTCAAATAAGTGACAATAATTTACAAGAACTATCCCTAATTGTTTCTCACATGTTCAAATGGTTCTCTAACAAGATAATTTACAAGAACTATTCCTAATTTGTTTCTCACATATATTCAAATGCTTCTCTAACAAGAGGCTTTGTGGGTATGTATTCCATCTTCACTATTTTCTCAAAGATTTGTTGTGTGAGGAAGTGGTACTTTATGATGATATGTAAATAGTGATTGAAGGAAGTAGAATATTTTATTTTTGAAATTATTTTTACACTTCTATTGAAACACTTAATAGATATATAGATTTACCTTAATATCTTGTAGAGCCCATTTCATCCAAAATACTCAAAAAGAAATTTACCTTACCTTAATATCTTATAGAGCCCATCTCATCCAAAAAACTCAAAAATAAATTTACCTTAATATCTTGTAGAGCCCATTTCATCCAAAACACTCAAAAAGAAATTTACCTTAATATCTTGTAGAGCCCATTTCATCCAAAACACTCAAAAAGAAGTAACTACTATGTACATTCCACTTCTACTCACTCAAAAATAAATTTACCTTAATATCTTGTAGAGCCCATTTCATCCAAAACACTCAAAAAGAAGTAACTACTATGTACATTCCACTTCTACTCACTCAAAAAGAAATTTACCTTAATATCTTGTAGAGCCCATTGCATCCAAAACACTCAAAAATAAGTAACTACTATGTATTGCACTTCTACTCTAGATAGAGAAAGTAAAGACTCTTTCTTGCTTAACCATTAAACCAAAGACTCTTCTAAGTAGAATTATACATTGTCCACTTGCACTTTTCACAAGCCTAGTTGAATCTCTATATGTTTTCAATGTAAATTTCTCACAAGTAAATTTGTCAATGTAAATTTATCAATGTAAATTTCTTAACTTCTACAAGTTCTATAGGCAGAGTCTGTAAGGGCCAGGTAGCCTCTGGATGTCATCTTTTATGAAAGGTGACATATCTAGTAAATGCCCCTACATTCAATCTCTGGAATAGATTTAAATAGAAGTTATTAATTTTAATATCCATAAAACACAACCACTTTAAGGTAACCTGTGTACATGTGTCATTTCTCCCACAAACTAAAGGCTTCCTCTGATTAATTTTAGATGTGAATTCTACCATAAAATTTTTAACTCAAACTTTAAGATAAACCATGCACATGTAATTTGCAATAAATGACAATTTAATATCTAAATTCACATATGTTCAGTGGTGTCATTGTTTCACTTCCGATATTATGTTGCTTACCTTGATGAACAGGTGGAACTCTACTGGGAGGCATCTCTGTTTTTTGACTCTTTGCTCATATTGTCAAAGGTCGTTAAATGTTATATGGGCTATACTGTATAGTTATTAGACTACATATTGATGAAAATAAATCTTGGGGTAAGCCCAAAATCCCTTTTCATGTAAAGATTTCGATCCTGGGCCTGTGGGTTATGGCCCACTACACCTAAACGGAAGCGTTTAAACTTTAAACCTTTTAATTGAACCGTGGATCTATATTAAAATCAAGCCATCCATACATAGGAGCCTATATACCTATTGTAAGCGTTGCAATATATGTGTTAAAACCCTACGCCCACACATAATACAACACACGGAAAATATAGATTTAAAAAAAATTACAGTCGCTTCTATGGGCAGTCGGCAATTCGATTCTCAAACTATTAGTGATCTCGGCAGTCGCAAATTACATAATGTAAATGCCACAACTCTTCGACAATGCTGCAGTTCCGATTCGATTAATCCCATTATCCGCTGCGCCGATCCGATGCCAATTCCCATACTCCGATCCGATATAATCGGATCTCGCCAATCGTAAGGATTGGATGATGTCTCGCCGTGAACAAATCAATACTTATCGGACCCGATCCGACATCAAACACATTGATATAAATTCGCATCCAGGATCCATCATATATGGAACACCTTCTCCATTCTCATGTGATTTCATCTGCTCCGTTGATCACAAAGATCCAACGGATCCTGTGCTTCAACCCTTGTCCACCTGCAATCTGCAATCGATCTTCCCTTCTTCGACGTCGGACATTTACCAGCTCCACGTATCCCCATCTACTCTTCATTAACACTGAACGCATCCAGGATCCATCATATATGGAACACCTTCTCCATTCTCATGCGATTTCATCTGCTCCGTTGATCACAAAGATCCAACGGATCCTGTGCTTCAACCCTTGTCCACCTGCAATCTGCAATCGATCTTCCCTTCTTCGACGTCGGACATTTACCAGCTCCACGTATCCCCATCTACTCTTCATTAACACTGAACGCTATTCAACAATCTCTGCCACTCCATACGATGATATTCATAATACACAGTCACCCTCTATACAATACGCTATCACAGCAATCTATATTCGTTCAAAAAGTTAACGTTAAATTAGATCGCCATCGATCCACGAAGTGATTGATGGTCGATCAACAAATTTACAACACAGGATTTGACTTATTTATAAGACACATAGGCGCACATAACACTAAAACATGCTTTCATATAAATACAGAACAATTACATATTAAGGCATTTCAGCCTTAAGAACAAGCCCGTTCTCGACTACATTGTATTTTCACTCGCAAACGCCTATCTATCACTCTGTCCTCTATATCTCTGATCGCACAGGTTCACATATATATAAGAAGTGTTGGATCGGATCACTATGAAGGATCCGATTAACCCTCTACAAAAAGCCCTTAAAGCTCTCATTACATGCATGCATTCAACACATGGCGGATAACAATATTAACAAGTCTTTGAGAGACTTATCCAATCCATATTTTAAATATGTTTTAAAATAGATTTTCCCTTGTTTGGCTCCATGGTCCACGTTGTCCTCTCTTTGCTCAGCTTCAGATTCCTTTTTGATTAAGGGGCGTTAGATGCTCCTGCATCAGACTCCCGAGGTACAAAAATTTTATGACCTCCTGGTCATATGCTTCTCCTTGTCCTTAGCAATTCTACCCACTGCATTTCTTTAGTGGAACTGCCTTCATGATCTTCTGTGAGCTGCAACCAACCTCTGCAGTAACAGTCTCCTCTGCTACACGATACCTCACCAAGCCCTCCTCACTCGGTCTTTTGGCATCCTTCTGGTTCTCTTCTCTGGAACCAATTGAGCACACCTTGCTCTAGGTTGCTGCAAATCTTCTCACCTTCCGCTGCCGCCATCCGCACGACGGTAAGACCATAAACTCTCCAGCTTTAACACAACTATACCTCTTTCCCCTTCTGCTTGCATTCTTCTTCTCGCAGGAAATCCTTTCCCTGCTCTGATACCACTTGATGAAAATAAATCTTGGGGTAAGCCCAAAATCCCTTTTCATGTAAAGATTTTGATCCTGGGCCTGTGGGTTATGGCCCACTGCACCTAAACGGAAGCGTTTAAACTTTAAACCTTTTAATTGAACTGTGGATCTATATTAAAATCGAGCCATCCATACATAGGAGCCTATATACCTATTGTAAACATTCCAATATATGTGTTAAAACCCTACGCCCACACATAATACAACACACGGAAAATATAGATTTAAAAACAATTACAGTCGCTTCTATGGGCAGTCGGCAATTCGATTCTCAAACTATTAGTGATCTCGGCAATCACAAATTACATAATGTAAATGCCACAACTCTTCGACAATGCTGCAGTTCCGATTCGATTAATCCCATTATCCGTTGCGTCGATCCGATGCCAATTCCCATACTTCGATCCGATATAATCGGATCTCGCCAATCGTAAGGATTGGACGATGTCTCGCCGTGAACAAATCAATACTTATCGGACCCGATCCGACATCAAACACATTGATATACATTCGTGTCCAGGATCCATCATATATGGAACACCTTCTCCATTCTCATGCGATTTCATCTGCTCCGTTGATCACAAAGATCCAACGGATCCTGTGCTTCAACCCTTGTCCACCTGCAATCTGCAATCGATCTTCCCTTCTTCGACGTCAGACGTTTACCATCTCCACGTATCCCCATCTACTCTTCATTAACACTCAACGCTATTAAACAATATCTGCCACTCCATACGATGATATTCATAATACACAGTCGCCCTCTATACAATACGCTATCACAGCAATCTATATTCGTTAAAAAAGTTAACGTTAAATTAGATCGCCATCGACCCACGAAGTGATCGATGGTCGATCAACAAATTTACAACACAGGATTTGACTTATTTATAAGACACATAGGTGCACATAACACTAAAACATGCTTTCATATAAATACAGAACAATTACATATTAAGGCATTTCAGCCTTAAGAACAAGCCCGTTCTCGACTACATTGTATTTTCACTCGCAAACGCCTATCTATCACTCTGTCCTCTATATCTCTTATCACACAGGTTCACATATATATAAGAAGTGTTGGATCAGATCACTATGAAGGATCCGATTAACCCTCTACAAAAAGCCCTTAAAGCTCTCATTACATGCATGCATTCAACACATGGCAGATAACAATATTAACAAGTCTTCGAGAGACTTATCCAATCCATCTTTTAAATCTGTTTTAAAACATATTTTCCCTTGTTTCGCTCCATGGTCCACGCTGTCCTCTCTTTGCTCAGCTTCAGATTCCTTTTTGATTAAGGGGCGTTAGATGCTCCTGCATCACATATCTTCATATAGAACTGGCAAATAGTATGATGGAAACCAAACATAATAATGTATTAGGACATCACAACTTGCTAATTAGTTATTAGTCTACATATCTTCATATAGAACTTGCAAATAGCATGATGGAAATGTGAACTTGCAAATAGTATGATGGAAATGTGGATCTCATGACTCTTCATCATTAATGCTTCTAGAAACCAAACATAATAATGTATTAGTACATGCTCCTTTAACTTGCAAATAGTATGGTCGAAATGTGGATCTCATGACTCTTCATGATTAATGCTTCTAGAAACCAAACATAATTTAACGTATTAGGACATAATTTAATGTATTAGGACATGCTCCTTTAGGCTTGGTGGAATTACCTTTGCTTTTTATTTCTCTCTTACACACACATATATATATATGAAGAGATGATCCCATTTTCTTTTTTATTCATAGATCAAATGTTGTTTAAATACAAGATTTATCATAATATACAATGATTCATTCCATATTATTCATAAATTTTTTCATTAAAAAATGAACCCTTTAAATGATGAACCTAGTTAATGCTTCTTCTTCATGAAGAAGACTACTTGATCTTTCAATTTGAATTTGATGATGGTCCTTTTTTATCTTTCTTGACTACTTCAAATTATTGACACAATCATATGCTTCTTGTTACTCTTTTTATTCCTTCCTTATATTGTATTCTCCCACTTAGATATTGTGTACTCTCCCACATAGATATTGCACTCAATTTTGATGGTCCTTTGTTATATTTCTTGACTACTTCAAATTATCAAATTATTGACACAATCATATAGATATTTATTGCACACAATTTTGATGGTCCTCTATTATCTTTCTTTACTTCAAATTATTGACACTTGATCATATAGATATCATATAGATATTGCACTCAATTTTGTTATCTTTCTTTACTTCAAATTATTGACACAATCATATGTTTTTTGATACTCTTTTTATTCCTTCCTTGTATCTATTCTCCCCCTTAGATATTGTGTACTCTCCCACATAGATATTTCACTCAATTTCATAGACTCTTCTTTTGAAGTCAAATATATTGTATTCTCCCCCTTAGATATTGTGTACTCTCCCACATATATATTGCACTCAATTTCATAGGCTCTTCTTTTGAAGTCAAATAAGTGACAATAATTTACAAGAACTATCCCTAATTTGTTTCTCACATGTTCAAATGGTTCTCTAACAAGATAATTTACAAGAACTATTCCTAATTTGTTTCTCACATATTCAAGTTCTTCTCTAACAAGAGGCTTTGTGGGTATGTATTCCATCTTCACTATTTTATCAAAGACTTGTTGTGTGAGGAAGTGGTACTTTATGATGATATGTAAATAGTGATTGAAGGAAGTAGAATATTTTATTTTTGAAATTATTATTACACTTCTATTGAAACACTTAATAGATATATAGATTTACTTTAATATCTTGTAGAGCCCATTTCATCCAAAACACTCAAAAAGAAATTTACCTTACCTTAATATCTTGTAGAGCCCATTTCATTCAAAACACTCAAAAAGAAATTAACTTAATATCTTGTAGAGCCCATTTCATCCAAAACACTCAAAAAGAAGTAACTACTATGTATTCAAGTTCTACTCACTCAAAAAGAAATTTACCTTAATATCTTGTAGAGCCCATTTCATCCAAAACACTCAAAAAGAAGTAACTAATATGTATTCCACTTCTACTCTAGATAGTGAAAGTAACGACTCTTTATTGCTTAACCATTAAACCAAAGACTCTTCTAAGTAGAATTATACATTGTCCACTTGTACTTCTCACAAGCCTAGTTGAATCTCTATATGTTGTCAATGTAAATTTCTCACAAGTAAATTTGTCAATGTAAATTTCTTAAATTCTACAAGTTCTATAGGAAGAGTTTGTAAAGGGCCAGGTAGCCTCTGGATCTCATCTTTTATGAAAGGTGACATATCTAATAAATTCCCCTACAGTCAATCACTGGAATAGATCTAAATAGAAGTTCTTCATTTTAATATCCATAAAACACAACCACTTTAAGGTAAATTGTGTACATGTGTCATTTCTCCCACAAACTAAAGGCTTCCTCCCATTAATTTTAGATGTGAATTCTAGACCATAAACTTTTTAAGTCAAACTTTAAGATAAACCATGCACATGTCATTTACCTCATGATCTTGTGTCATTTCTCTCATGTCATATATATATATATATATATATATATATATATATTTCCAAGGATAAGAAAACCATTAAATATGGTTGAAAAATAGAAATTATGCATAGAAGTTTCTTACTATCCCAATCTAGGGAAAGCAGTGATTACATATGTGCTTTCCAATATTGCGACTAGCAAAGTCATCCAAAGGAAAATGAATATACCGGGAAGAACAACAAACAACGAGGCATATTATATTGGATTGATAGAAGGCTTGGGAACAACGATGGAGTATGGATCAAATGGAATTGTAGTTTTCACCAATTCTGAACTTGTGTGCAACCAGATGAATGGCGTATACCAAGTTAAGAAGGAGAGGCTAAAAGAACTGCATGGAATAGCAAACAATATTGTTAGCCAATTTCAATTTTTTAGTATAAGGCATTGTACAAATGTGAATAATATGTCTGCTGATCTATTGCGTGGGGCAATGCCAATTCATGATTCATCTATCAAAGATGAATTAGAATTATACAGAGCAATGCCAATGCAAGATTCATCTCTCAAAGATGAATTGGTTTTGAGATGCTCTTCTTCAAAAATTCAAGATTCATCTCTCAAAGATGAATTAGTGTTGAGACGCTCTCCTTCAAAATTTATTGATGGACATTGTAACATATCTTGGATATGTGTGTGTTGTGTAATTATAAATGCATATTTTTTAATGACCATGTGCTTTTTTCAATTATATACCAAGTGTGCTCCCACCACACAATGTAAAGCGCAACTTGGTTAACTTCACATTTGCAACAAGTCGTGAGCTTCACATTTTTATAAAATTAAAATACGGGGACTTCAACAAATTTTTGTTTAAATGGATTTTGTTTAAATGTAGTTTCACTTCTTTTTGAATGACCATGTATTTTTTTCAATTTTATACCAAGTGTGTTCCCACCATGTAAAGTGAAATTTGGTGAACTTATCATTTTTATAATTTCTTTTTTTCTTAAATTGAGTTTCACACATCAATTAGTGCTTTGAAAGTTGTGTTCTACATAATTTGTGTACACTAAATTACAAATTAATTTTCTGAAATTTATTTTGTGTAAATTTCCACCAATAGATATATATATCATGGAGGATGAATGACGAAGATCAACAGAATCCCATATGGGGAATCAGGTATCGAGGGATGTTCATAGTATTTAAATATATTCTTAAATCTCCATACATGTGTGTACATATGGAATTGATTTTTTATTAACTTTGTGAGTTAAATTAGCTGTTAATAAGTTTCATTTTTTATTTTTTAGGAGCTAAGAAGAGAAGGGTCTCTACTCCATCCATGGAGCATGCCCATGGTTCACCTAGTCGTGGTATGGTTCACGCAATTTAATCAATGAATATGTACATGTATTTATATGTACACATGAATGTATTTTTCAATTGATTATAAATTAGTATTTGTTTATGAAGCTTATCTCTCGTCTCAAGAGGTTGGTGGTGGTTCAAATCCCCTTTGAGGGCCATCAATGAGTGGTAGCAGGTTGCGTGAAGGTGGTGATATTTATTCCCCCAGAGGCCAATAAATGGCCGGTGGTGCTGATTCTCAGCAGGGTCATTCCGGGTCTCAACAGTTTCAGGGTGGAGAAGATGCTAACCAACCACGTCGAGGTTGCCATCAATTTCAATATTTTTTTCATTGAATTTGTACAAATTTTTTTACATGTTTTTTTTCTAATATACAAAATTTCATATATATTGATGCAGAGGCTGAAAATGTTCCAAATATTGGCCTATGGAAGACCCCATGCGTAGACATCGGATGCGTTGCAGAAGGGGAGGTGGGGGTAGGAGTGGAGGGGGCAGGAGTGCTAGCTCTCGCCTGCCTCTTTCAACCCATGACACAGGTGGGCACCCTCCTCCGGCAAGCAGTGTCACACAATTCCACTTCACCACCGCTATGGTCAAACCTCGAATTACGGCGACCATTTCTGTCTTTTTTTAGGAGGAGCCCCAAGATGAAGGTGCCTCTGGTTCCAGGAAGCGGTGGAGAAAGTCCACCATCCCAACCCATCAGCCCCAAGACACCAGGAAGTCGGCAGCTCTTCCAGTCAAATCTGGCTCGACGAGCTCCAACAGTGATGGCGCAAGCAGCGACAGCTCGGCCTGTGCGGAGAAAAAGCTCAAAGACGACTCTGGCTCCTCTTCTGCTTTGGAGAGCTCCTCCCAGCACTCCAAGGGAGTAGCTGATGATCCGAAGGACTACAGTTGTCCAATTGTGGAGGAGAATCCTCCTACACACATCGATAGCTAGCCTGATGCCCATGTATTCTTTAGATTTTTTGAACTTTTGTCATGTTTTGCAATCACTGTGCTTCTGAACACTCTATGTCTGTTGGTTTCCCAATATTGGGCAGCATCTTCTGGGCTGGTTTTCCGATTATGGGCAACCCCTTTTCTATTTTTTTGATTCAGACCCCCTCTGATTTTTTTTATTTAATCAAAAAGAGTAAAGAAGTAGTTATATGTATTTATCCCTTTAATTTTGATTTAATGTTAAATGTTTTGATATAATGTTAAATGTTTTGATCTAATTTATGGATGGTTTCAATCTACATTTGGCTTATGGAAGACTCCCATGTGAAGTATTGTTTTGATTTAATCAAAAAAAGTAAAGAAGTAGTTATATGTAAATCTCTTTAATTTTGATTTAATATTAAATGTTAAATGTTTTGATATAATGTTAAATGTTTTTATCTAAGTTTTGGATGGTTTCAATTTACATTTGGCCTATGGAAGACTCCCATGTGAAGTATTGTTTTGATTTAATCAAAAAGAGTAAATAAGTTGTACATTATCCCTTTAATTTTGATTTAATGTTAAATGTTAAATGTTTTGATCTAAGTTTTGGATGCTTTCAATCTACATTTGGCCTAGATGGAAGACTCTCATGTGAAGTATTGTTTTGATTTAATTAAAAAGTTTTTAAAATTCAAGTTTTGGATGGTTGAAGTACATTTGGCATCTTAAGATTGCTTTTGATCTCTACATACTCTTGTTTGAGTGAAAAAATTTCCAATAGGAAGAACATATCTTTTCAATGCAACTAACCATATCAATTGAGCTCTAATTGAAAAAAAAAAGTAAATAAGTAGATATATGTATTTATCCCTTTAATTTTGATGGGAAACATAAGAAGTACATGTATATGTTGTTGAATTCGGGTCAATGTCATTAATGCACTCAAATACGTAGCCTTGTTGATTTATAAATTGGTAAATTGATGACATTCAGTTAATTTCATTCTAGAACATAGAACATATCCGACCATTGGACAAACAAATTTTGTACTAGATTTTCAATTAGGAATAGAAATGTGGGTCAAATCCCACCAAAAGTCAGAGAAGTGCTCCGAGTCTCTTGTTTGAAAGGAATCTTCATACAAAACTATACTCTGGATGATTTATTTACATTGTGGATACTTTTTATCAGAAAATCCGACAAGAAAAATTGGGCACATTCAGTTCGTGTATATATCCAGTACGTGCAACATTTTTCATCAATGCACATAGTAAAACTACTTGAACATTTAATTGCATTCTAGAACATATATATATATATATATATATCCAATACATGTAACATTTTTCATCAATGCACATGTATAGAAAAGATACTTTCAGTTGATACTAGAGCACGTGCATGTACCAAAACAATTTATACATGTGCAAACACTTGCACAAATAACATAAGAAGCTCAATTTTTAGTTGAGTACTGGAAGTTCTAAAACATATTTAATCCAAAGAGAATAAATTATTGGGCAGTTCAATCAAAAAAATTCCAATGGAATGTCATCTTCAATAATCCGTTCATGATCGGATTTTGACATTTTCCATTTCTTAATTTTCATTTTTTCTTTGATTGAACCTCTATCAACTTTATGTGTGCTGCACACACCAAATGACTATATTGACAACTTATGAAATCAGGTTCATAGTCTTCAAAGTAAACAAAATCCCCACTTTGATTAGTTTGTCTGAAAAAATAACCTTTCATTATAATACATCATCTTTCATATTGAAATCCGTGATCATTATAGTTTTCTAATAATTTCATTTTTCGTTCAGTGCAACGCATCAAATAATACTTCACATTTTCATCGTTGTCAATAGGTGCAATTACAACAAAAACATCTCCTGCACAATAAAACAAACTTAACATACATATATTTAAATTTATTTCTAGATCTTTAAATCATTAGAAAGCAATTCAAATGTTACCTTCTCTAACAAGATCAGAAACTCGATCACCATCGGATGATATTGTAGTTTCCTCTGATTGCATTTCTTCAAACATTGCAACAGACATTTTTCCCTTTGTATTTAGCTCTGTATGTTTCCAATCATTTACATACATTTTGTTTTCACAAACGTCATTGGATGTTGTGTTGTCTATGCAAACATGACAAAAACAATAATATTTTCTTTTATCCAATACAAAAACATTTCTAATGACTTTGTTTTAATTAAATGCAATTTTCTAGTCCCTTTTATTATTTCAACATCATTTCCAATTGATCTATCTACGTCTTCAATCCCAATATGCCAGAAAAACCTTCATATGGAAAATTCAAAAAAGAATGTAAATATGATATCAAAATACAATCAAAGATAATCATTGCATGATAAAATTATATTTCCAAAAAAAATTAAATTGAATGTACCTTTGCACTTCTCTTGATGGGTTAGTCTCATGGCTTAGAGCAGCGACGCACCATTGAACAACTTCTTTGGCGTCCACAAGTCGGCTTGCAGAAGGGTTCATTTGATATCTTCGAAGTGCTCGTTTTATGCATGCCCCTGCACCGTCACGTTCTCCTTTTCCATGGCCAGTCTCAAAGAAATTCCAACGATGTTTAATGCGGGTTTTCTTATGAAGACAACACAACCAAAAGAATGATCGTGCAGATTTGAATTGACCTGTGCATCCGTCTGACCATATCCAATGTTCATTGAATGTTATTCCACTATTTTTCAATGAATCATAATTTTTTCCAAAACAATGTTGTACAAAACATGTATCATGTGTACGATCGTCACTGATATAAAAGTGATATTCTTTAATGATATGTCGATTTTCACTCATGCTTTCTATATGATCGACATTTTGTTCAGCATGTCTATATAGAATATGGACGAGCATGGAGACTTGGTCAGAATGATAGTATGCACTCCGAATTTCTTTTTGTGGAACAAATGTGTAGTTTTCTGCAAAATCAATCACTGACAAAATGGTCCCTGGTGGAAAAACTTCACGAGATTTTTTGAATTGCAAGTCTTGCCATCGAGCTCTATGGGAATGTTTGGTGTATTTGTAAATTTCTGCCTCAAACTTTCTCAAAAAGTCTATCAGAAAAATTTCGTCTTCTCGTAATTCGATTCTTTTAACACTATCTGCACCTTGAATCAATGTACCGATATATTCATATCTCTTCCATTTCACTTTTATGTTGGACAATGATTGATCATTTATATCAATACGATATTTGTTTTGAAATTTAGTCAAATTTCCACAATCATCGCATTTTTTACCACCAACATATTTCTTTTTGTAAAATAGTTCATCGCTTTCTCTTTCACATAGAATTTGAGATATGAATTCACGGATAGTGGAAGGAGGAGGTGAATCCTTCCATAATTTTCTACCTAAATCAAGGAATGTGTCATAATATAACTCAAATTCCACATGATAACGGCAACAACAAGTGTCGCGTACGGTGATAGGTTTTACATACCATGGTTTTTGTTGAACAAAAGCACTGAGTGAAACTTGAATTTTACGATTCTCTTCTTTGAACTTGTTGAATAAATCTATCTGAGTGGTTTCCAAGAGATGTTTTTCATGTTCTTCGTACTGATTTCGTGCTATTCTTCTTCACATCACATGTCTTGCAGTTGGTGAAACACGCGAATTGTTCTTCCAATATTCATATATTATTTTTTTAACATTTTCTCCAAGTCTATCTTTGTATGGTTGCCTACAAATAGCTCTCCAACAAGCGAGTTCATCATTTACATCTATTTTCAGCCGAAAGTTCTGATGTTTTTGAAAAGTTTTTCGTGAGGTTCCTAATGCTCGTGCCATAGATGTTACCAAACGATTCTCTTTAGTACTTGATGAAACCATTGCCATATGTATTCCTCTATGTACAATTGAAACATTTTTCTGTCTAGATCTCCTAATTGAATTTATAGCACTACTTATATTTTGTATCACATTTTCCTTCATTTTTTTTTATCTTTGGTTGATTTTTGAATACGTAGTAGTGTCGTAGCTTCTTTTAATTTCCTTAATGATAGGAGACCTTTCAACATTTGAGCTTGAACTGTCACCTACATTTCAAAAATGCGGTTAACACGATATCGTATATAATGGTCAGGCTTTTTATCTCCATATGTGTGATTGTCAACATTTTATAACATCTCTTCATCGACACTGATTTCATCTGTACATATTTGAATAAATAGTACATAATAAGTTTACATATTCAATAAATAATTAAATTAATAAATATATGTATAATTTCGATAATACGTGCATGTTTTCAATATATATATATACACACACACACACATACCTTGTGATTCAATTTCTTCACTTGAATTTCTTTCAATATTTTCACCATCTTCAATCATTGGTTCAATATCTCTTTCACTTTCTCTTTCAAAATTTTGTATCTCATCATCAATGTTTTGAGGAATATTTCTCTCTATTTACATTGCAAAATATTTTTCTTGAATTAGTTCATCAAATAAAAATTAAGCTTCACATTTTACACTAGGAAAATTTTAAATATATCAATAGATCATAATATTTACATTTACATACCTACTTCAATTTCTAGTTAAGGTTGATTTTCCCCTTCAATATTTGAGAGTGCTTCTATCTTTCTTTTGTGAGATTGTCTCGTCTCTTCTCTACATTCCTCAGGGTCTCTTTTTCGATCATATTTTCTTGCACAATTCCTTCGATTTCCCATGATAAAAGCGTACGAAGTTCAAAAAAATTCCTTCAAAAATTTAGACAATAACTCTATTAGAAAAAGCATCACAAAAGATTTAATTTAAAAAAAAAAAAACTCATTTTAAAATTTTTGCAAAAAAAGCATACTCCAATCCAAAACACTAACTTCAAAAAATCTGAGAAAAAAATGTCTTATAAAAATGAAACGAAGCTCAAAAGATTTACTTCAACTCAAAACACATACTCTAAAAATTCAAAATTAAGCCCAAATCTATACTTTCAAAAAAAATGAAGAACAAAAAACATCCAAAAAAATGTATCACATACCTCCAAGAAATGTCCTTTGAATGTACGTCTAAGAAAATTCCTTAAACCCAAAACAATTCTTTGCAAAATCAGACCGCCTCCAACAAATGTCTTCCAAAAAAAGTCCTTAAGCCCAAATCTCCAATAAAAGTCTTTAAACCCAAACCAAGACTTTCGTAAAATTAGACCAAATGTGCGAAATGTGCGAAAATTATAAATGATTTCGCGGCAATTTATATTGCCGCAAAATGGTTTTTTTGGAGGGGTTCCGCGAAATTTTCCAACCAACGGAAAGGTAGGAATAAGTTCGGCCGAACTTTGAAAAAAAGTTCGGCCGAACTTGGAAAAAAATTCGACCGAACTATTAAGGTGTGAGACTTAATGGCCCATTTGCGCAAAAAATAGTTCGGCCGAACTAACACGTCACCAATTACGCAGGTCCGAGCTCTGAATACGTTTCTGCAATTTTGGACTGATTAAACTCCATGAAACATTCTGGATTAACTATCGGAACCAAGATAAGCATTTTCAGAATTGAATCTACCTTCAGGAAATATAACTTTTATGGAATTTCATAAATATTTACTAATTTTAATAAATTTTGTAATAAAATGGGTGCAAACAATTTCTGAGGGTCATTGTGATTCAGTGAAATCAAAATTTTGTATCTCCCAAATTACATTGTAAAAAAAATTGAAAAAATTATGGGGCATTACATTGGTCTGTTGTTTCTAATGGGTAGCTTTTAGATTTTTAATTTATAACTTATATGTTAGAAATTTCTTGCATCGCGAAACATACTCAAAATATGCAGTTTTTTCATATTGGATCAGTTCAAAAAATTCTAGTAATTATGATATGCATCCATTGGCTTTGTAAATATGACGAAACCGAAGTAGACTCTGTCTAGATTGTTGTAACACATTTTGTTTTCTCAAAAACAGAAATTTTCAAAGAATACAACATTGCGTATTAACATGACTTCTTATGAATCCTTTGATTGTTAAAAAACACACACTCAAAGAAACGCTAAGTTGACATATCAAATGTGCATAAAAAAATTCCAAAAAATAAGTAATAGAAAGCTAACAAAATTTCTGACGACTGTTATTTTTATCGCAAAATGAAATTCTAAACAGAAAATTTGTTATACTTTGTAGAAAGTTGAAGAACCGAAAAAAAAAAAAAATGAATTGTTTTTTCTCAAAAAAGGACAAAAAGTGTAACCCAACTTCACATTTTTAGGAAAATGACATCAAGGAAGATTTATGTGAATATTTCTAGACAAAAGACAACAATTGCAGCATCTAGAGTTGTAGGTGGGCCCTTAAAAAATATTTTTGAACAAACCCAACTTGAGTTAATGGCTACAAATATAGATGGCCCCTCAAAGGAAAAAAAGTTAATTCCATACTTAAAGAAATCACAAGAAGTGAAGCGTACAAAATGTGCATGGTATGTGAAAGATAGAGAAGGCGAAACCGATATGCAAATATATCTATATGGTGGTAGGATTTATGATGGTGGAAGTTATGAGGTGATGGTAAAAGTATTAGACCTATGTTTGATGTCGGATACTAAAGTTGTTTATGTACTTACAAAACTACCCAAGTCACATGAGAAGATTAGATATCATTTTGCTTTGGTGATGTATAACATGGAGGAAGATTCTACAAATATGTGTAAACAAATCGTAAATGAAATTGCATAAAAGATTGTATGTATTTTTAACTTTATTTATGTGTTTTGTGTTACTATAACTGTATTATTATATTTTTTATAACTTAGTTAGTATTTACATATTATTATTTTTTGACAGAATTTTACTAAGGGTCTTTCAATTATGTTGGGGGGAATCTATTTTATATAGCAATATATTATGAATGCTTTTAGAAATTTCCAAGCACAGGTATAAGAAGACGGGAAAGAAGCAAAAAAATTACTTCATGATGCTACAAGGCTACATAAAAGGGATCAACCAAGAATGCCTATAGTGGATCAATCTAGTAAAGCTAAACATGTTACTTTTAAAGATGAGGAAGTTGAAGTTGAAGATGAAGATGAAGAATACGTTTTCATTACAAATAATGAGATTAGAACTGATGTTAAAAAGGAGAAGGGCCATAAAAGACCAAAATAAAAAATTCCCATGAATGTCTCCCTTCTATTTGATGAAGAGAAGATTGCTTATGTTGAATAAAATATGATAACCGATAGGAGGAAGAAATTAAAAGTTGCTCATTCTGAAAAGAAAAAAAATCATGCGAAGAAGTGAATATCCTAGTGAAAACTCAAAAGGAAGTAGGGAGATTATTACACTAGGAGTTGATTTAAAGGATGGAATTATTAAAAAAAAAAAATCCATTCAACATTAGTTGATCAAGACAAATTTAATTGAGGATGGTTGGTAATTTCAACTTAATGTCACTAAAATCTATAAGCCAAATGAAGGACACTGTAAATATCAAATTAGAAAACCACACCACTTGCATGTTCACAACTTGAAAACATTGATGAGGTACAATCCATATGCACATGTGGTTGATTATGTGCTTCTTGTTGATCCAATTCAGGTTCCTAATGAAGAAACATTTGATAAGTCAAAATGTTTTGAACAGAAATATTATGTACTTGGGGGGAATCATTATGTAGAAGGTCAAAGGAAATTGATGGAGGATATCCCAATAACCCGTGTTTTGAAACAATGAAATGTATCATTTATGTTGGTTTAAAAGATACATAAGCAAAGTTACTGGCATGGGATCATAATACATATAATGAGTATAGGATGCCTATGAATTTCATCCAAAGGGTTATATTTATTCATAATGAATTTGAAGAAAAATGTGGTGGGGATAATACAAAGGTTTGCCTCGCCTTTCGGAAGGAATGTTGTATGGAAATAGGCTATCAAATTGAGGAAAAAATCAATTCTAAAGGTGGCAAAGTAAATTATGAAATATTCAGAGGTATGGATAACATTTTCTAGTTGGCATTTAGAACTAGAGATCATGTATGTGATTTGATTAATGAGATTTTCAACATGTGGGATAACATTGGCATAAAAAACCAAAAGGTCAAAAAGTATAAACCATTGATATGTACCAACAATAAATCAAGTTCTGAAATGAAGCTCCTTTAAGAAGATATGACTATCACACCTTGGAGAGAAATGCAAGGAGTGAAAGATGAAAAACTTGTCAAAAAAATATTATCTCATGTGAAGTCAGGTGAATTATCATTGGACGAAATGTCTAAGGAATTTCTAGAGTAAGTTTGTTATTTCTACTTATTTATGGATTATAAGTGTATGTTAAATATAACATATTGTTGTTTGTATTATTTGTGATACATATCATTATATTAACATTTTTTACTTTAATTATTCAGTCACAAGGTTTATATGAGAATACAAGAAAAAATGGTTAAATTGTTGAATGAAGATAGTTGGGATGATGTTGTATACAACTACCCAGATTCAGGTTCTACATCAGTACTAAAATATTTTTATCTTGCATTTAAAAAGGTATGTTGATTTATACATTCATTTCTATTAATATGTATACTATTTTTATTTTATAACTTATACATATATTTCTTTATTTCATTAAAGATGAATAAGGATGCAAATGGAGCACCAAATAGTTTCAGAAAAGTTTATTTAAAAAATTAAAATGGAAATACTAAGAAAGAAACGTCTTAGTAATGTTGAAATTGACCTTAGTCTTAATCATTTCATTGGGAATGGACTTCACACTATCCAATATCAAATAATACAAGGTGATTGTGAAGACATTGCAAAACTCATACCTAAAAGGGATCATTCCCTAGTTATTGCAGATATTCCTCATGGCTTCAATATCCCAAACATTGAATATGATAATGACCCTTATACTTATCAAGATTTTAGTAAAGTGGTTGCAGGATTTCTAGAAGTCACAACATCACCATTTTTTATATTTGTGGAATTTCATTTAGACACACAATTAGCAATGTTATTAACAAGCTTCAGGGGAAAAGAAAACTCAAGGATGCAGATTACATGGTAAGACATTGAAATTGTATGTTTGATTCATGTTAAAAAAATCATTTATGTACAAGTTAATTGAAATTTTACTCTTTCATGTTATAGGAAAAAGTCAAATCTTATTGGTTGTCGATATTAAACAATTATAAGTGATTGTGAGTTTATTCATGTTGAAAGTTGGACAAAAGACGATAGTTATAAGTCTATGATTTGAAATCGGGTAGATGGAATGAGCCATAGCCAAGTACTGGGTCATGATTTTGTTGTAAAAAAACTAACATATGAATATAAAGAAGCAAAAGGGGAGATATTTAGCATATATCAAAAACCACAGTAATTATTGATTAACTATCTTATAGATTTATGTTCAAATGAAGGAGATTGGGTTTTGGATTTATTCTGAGGCTCAAGTAAGTTTTATTATATAAAATTGAATTTTAATATTTTATTTTTTATTTTTTATGTGTTTATACTAATTTGCTTAATTATTTATTTTGTACTTGATGATTAGGTACAACACTATCATGTTGCTTACAAAAAGGAAGAAAATGCATTTCTATTGAGAAAGACCTGGTACAATGCAAATTTATTCAGCAAAGAACTAATGTTCTTCAATTTCTTCTAGATGCAATGCGAGAAGTTGGTGTGAGGAAATATATTTTAATGAATCCCGTGTGGCAAAAAAGGCAAAGGAACCTCAACCGCCATTAGATGGAATTATTGGAAAGAAATACTTTGGGAGATTCACAGACATCAAAGATCCATGAGACAAGGAAAATGAACAAATTGAAGCAGAAAATGTTATGGAAGAAGACAATAATGAAACTCTAGAAGATGAAGAGTATGGATTACATGATATTATTAATTAAATTCCAGTTATGCTTCCAAATGAAGCTCATTTTTTGTAACTATTAATTAGTTATACTTGTAATGTTTTGACTTTGAGATATTATGAGAAGAATGAGTATTTAGTTATTTTTATTATATGTTTAAATTTGTGTTATGTGATTTTCAGTGAATCAATTATTTCTTGAAAAAAATTGTGATTATTATTAATTTTTAACATAAAATTCATATAAATTGCTAATTTTTTTTTTTTTGTTAATTTTTTCCTATAAAAATTGTTTATTTGACATGTCATTTTTAGAAAAAATATCTCAAAATGTGTATTTTTTCTAATATATCTATTCAAAATGTGTATTTTAATGTCAATTGTTAAAAATTATTGTTCTTTTAGTGACAATTATTTGATATGCATTGAAATATTAATTAACAATATATAATTATATAGAAGATCGAAACTTTAATATTTCAACATTTTTTTAACTATATGCAAAAGATCAAATATCTCGCTAAAAAAAAAATTGAAAAGACAAACAAAAAAACACAAACCTAAAAAAACACTTAAAAAAAATATGTCAAAGAAGAAGAAGAAGACGAGTACTTCAAAAAAATTTAAATTTAGAAAATAATTTTTCACGTTTAATACATTAGAAAATTTAAAGTAAAAATTAAGTCTTCTAAAAAAAGGGGTTGATGCTCGCATCGAACACTTTTCAAAATTAGCATGAAAATCACTAACAATTTAAAAATAATATTTATACATAATACATAAGAAAAATTAAAGTGTCAAAGATATGTTAAGAAAAATAAGTGTATTCTCAATCACCACTTTCAAAATCGGGTTACTTTTTTTCTGCCTCAAAAAAACGGGTACTCATATGAGTTCTCATTTCAAAGTTTACATTGTTTAATTATTACTGAAGGAATTCATCTTAAACTTAGGTCAAGGCGGATAAGGGTCACAAGTGCCTAAACCCTTCGGCCTATGGGCCTTAGGAGGGACTACTTGATGACTTTCCCTCCTGTATCGCTCAGGATGTTTCCATTTATTTCCATCATTTTTCTACTTTGGCTACTCATCATCTTTTGAGAAGTTCCTAGAAAAATGTTCATATTCATTACAAACATTTCATTTAAAAGGGAATTAATCATAATCTACAACTTATATGAAAGACTAGTTGTCTAGAGATAACTACACCACTTCATGGAGTCATTTCTCTAGACCCACCTCAAGGTGAATCTAGGTACAAGCAAACATCTTTTCCCTTGATTCGGTTCAATCAATATACCTTCCTAAAACATTGTCAATGTTTCACAAAGTTTCCTCATTCAAACAAAACAAGGGTAGATGGGGTAGCTTAACTTAGACAAGAACTGAAATGGAATGCCATTTTTAGGGTTGAAATTGAGGTTTCATATATCCAAGTAAAGCCCCTGAGATCCCATAAAATACGAGCCACAAATAAAGATTGGATATCAATTAGACTTCTCTTCAAACGAAAATGTGAAAATCCCTTTCCCACAAAAGAAGAGGACAAGCTTTCCCTTGATCAAAAAACATGAGTTCTTGTCGAGCTAGGTGTTTAAATATTTGTGGAAGGCGAAAATCCCTATGAACTATCCTATCAATCCCCAATATTCTAGATAGAGGGCCATGGTGTGGAACTAATTGTCATTCACAAAAAACTTAGGAATATCCTCGAGTGTCTTGAACAAATTTGTTGGGAAAGATTTTTTCACTCACGAGTAAGCTAAGACTAGTGCATTTAAGGTTTTGATGTCTAGTGTTGGTGGTGGTGGTGAAGGATGAGGCCTGCTAATAAAAATATGATGATTAGCTTCACATGTTGTGGCAACTAAGGTTTGAAAGGTGCAATAAACATATCATAACTACTAATAGGTGTAAGTATTAGAAAACATTGTTAATGGTTAGTGCATTGAGAACTAGATGTAAATCAAAGTTAATTCTACCAATGTCAAAACCTTAACCTATGATTATACTCATATCACAAAAGAAAATATTCGATATGATTTAGTAGATGTGTAAAGTGCTTAGTCAATGCACTGTAATGTGATTGTGATTATGATTCAATTCACAAGTTGAATGGTTGGTATTTATCCATAGCCATATGTTGTTGATACAATAAAATTGTTAAAAAAAAACTATAATTTTATATTCAAATATATAATATATTTATTAAATTTAAAATTACAAATCATATGATTTCTATCATATTAATTATTCATATAAATATTAAAATTTATATAATTAATTATATATTTATGTATAAATTTAATATTAATATATAAATATCAATTAAATTTACAATATTAAAATTTAATTACTAATTTATTATAATTTAATTTTTAAATAAAAGTATTTATAATAAATAAAATTATTTATAATAAATGTTTATGGGGTTTCGGATAGATGGTGATCGATGCTATGTTAAACCATTCTTTAATGTGAAGTCACTAGTATAATTTCCAGCACCAAGTCACTAGATGCTATGTTAAACCATTCTTTAATGTGAAGTCACTAGTATAATTCCCAGCACCAAGTCACTAGTTCAATTCCCAGCCCAAATCATATAATTTATATTATATTTATTATTCATATAAAAAAATTAAAATTTTATATAATTAATTATATATTTATGTTTAAATTTAATAAAATTTTATATAATTAATTATATATTTATGTTTAAATTTAATAGTAATATAAAAATATGAATTAAATTTATAATATTAAAATTTAATTACTATTTTATTATTCCCAAATCATATAATTTATATTATATTTATTATTCATATAAAAAAAAATTAAAATTTTATATAATTAATTATATATTTATGTTTAAATTTAATAAAATTTTATATAATTAATTATATATTTATGTTTAAATTTAATAGTAATATAAAAATATGAATTAAATTTATAATATTAAAATTTAATTACTATTTTATTATATATAATTATTAAATTTATTTTTTAAATAAAAAATTTTATTAATGAATACTAAGCATCATCATAAATACATAATAATATATTTAATGAACAATTTCAAGAAACACAAACTACACTTATATTATTATTTTTTAAAACATAATTCAATTTTGTGTTTAACCACACAACCCACTTATATATATACATGCCAATCTGAAATGCAAAGATTTATACAAATTGCACAGATATTCTGAATAGAAATCTTTCGAATACACAATTCAATTTATTTTTAACGTTCAACCAGACTTTGTAAACTTTGGTAATGTTATTATGATGATTAGTTTATGTTATCCACTCTTTCTATTTCTAACTATCTACAATTACACTAACCATAGTTGCTACATGGCACTTTGTTGAAACAACAACGATTCTCATCTGATATTTGCCTTTTATATACACAACATCCTCTGATATTTTTCCTGAGCATTTTTACATTAAAGGTGTTCATTTTTGAATCATTCTATGGCTTATTATAGTTGATTTTGTTATTTTCTGCCATTGATTCAAGTAAGTAACTGTCACATTGTCCACTGTTGGATTTGTGTAGCGTTTTTGGAAACTAACTTCAAGCCAACTTGAAACTAATTGAAAACTAGTACATGAAATGGAAATTGCAGCACACGAAATGGAAATTAATGGAAATTGCAGCACACGAAATGGAAATTAATTTTGAGTATAGAAATTTTTTAATTTGATTGTTTTCTTTACTAATTTAAAAAGCTAAAAAGCTTAGAGAATCAGGAAAGAAAATCTTGAATTTGAAATTTTGAAGTTGTTTTTTATATAAATTGTTTAGAAATTTTTTAATTTGATTGTTTTCTTTAATAATTTAAAAAGCCATTCAAAAGGAGTCTACTCTGCATTGGTGCTCCGTTTGTGGTGGTGATTTTTAACTGTTAAAATATGTTGGTCTGTTGAGGTGACATAGCCGGTTATAATTTAAAGTTGTGACAAGTATTTGTTCATGTTTATTATATTGTGTGGACTCTGTTATTGATTGTGTTAGCGTATGTGCTGTTGGTGGAAGCCAACACTGGTTTTTTGGCTGGTACTATGATGTCAACTTTGGAAGTATGATTATACTTTCTAAAAACATATTTCCGTAAATGATTAAGATTTATATTATTGTAATTCAAGTATTTTAAATGATAGGTGCCTTTTTAAATTTCATTGTTATTGTTTTTACTATGAAACTTGTCATTTAATTCCTCAACTTAGAAAATAAGGTTTCAGTTGGGGTTTTGAATTTATTTCTGATACTAAGTCCGGTTCTAAGTCCTTGAATTTTAGGTTGTGAATTACGATATTTAAAATTGTTGTACTATTGTTATCAAATTGATTCAGTAGTTGGGAATCAGAGTAGACAGATAGATTTTGTTGTGTTACATTGAATTTGAAGAATGATTCTCTATATAAATATTGTATTAACGTTGTGTAATTCAGGGATTTAATTTTCTAGATACCATTGCATGTATATTTATTGTTTAGATTTAATCAGTTAAACATTGAGTCAAATGGCCAGTAAATATGAAACCCTTTTGAATTAAAACCAGTTTTAGTACTGAATAATCTATGTTCATTATTAGATCCAGTACTTCTTGAATTTCATCAGTGATTTACAACTAGTCTTAGTAACTTGATTTCGCACCTTCGGCAAATGAAAGTCACAATTAGGATGTGTTTGAACTACTGTAGATCTAGCAAAATTTTTATAGCATAGTTTGCAAACCAGGAAAATCTTGTCACTAGTTCTTGTATGGGAGAAATATGGATCTGAAGGGACTTGGTTGATAGCTTTTCCAGGCAAAGATGTCAAGTCTATTAGGCAAAATTGTTGACAGATGTAAAGTGTTCTAATATTGTGGGATTTTGTTTCATCAATTGAAGTTGATATTTATGCTTGATTTCTTGTAACCTGCATATCATATTTTAGGGCTCTGAATTTGATGATCCCTTTCGATTTTACGTTGTGTTGTTCTTAAATTTGCAATTATTTTTTATTTGTTCTTTGCCTTTCAAAGTTTTCTGTAATTTTGGCTGGTGGGCTCCCATTATTTTCTTTGAAGTTATTTAAAGATATTATATTAAGCAACTAATATGGTTAGTATGATTCACAGATTTATAACTAACATATTGGAAATCAAATTTATAACTAGTATATTGGAAATCAAATTGATTAAATGGATAGTAATTCACGCATTTCATTTATTGTGTTTCTTATTAGTGAAAAGATTTAAGTAGCTTGTGAAAATTGTGTTGTAATTTTCTGTGCAATTTTTTTTATAAGCATGTGAATATGGAGATTGTGTGTGAGTATGAGGATGGTGTATCAGATATTTAATTTTCCGTGTCATTGTAGAATTATTTAGTATTGAATTTATATGCAAAGGGAAATTACCATCTTAGCAACCAATTTATTTATTTTTTTAAATAATTTTTTGAGAATTGCTATTGATTATGTCTATATACCTTCAAATCTTATCCTCTTTGTGATCTCCCTACTCGCATAAAGGATTTCTCTAAAATCAAATCTAAAGATATTCAAAGGTTTTTATAATATTTGTTTTATACTATTTCATTTTCGAGAATCTGTTCCTGAGTGTTCATATTGATCCATATATTGCCTGCAAAAAGTTCCATATAGATGCAGAGCATTTAAGTGAAGGAACTCTGCCAATTATAGAACTAATTTTAGAGCAAACAACTCGGCGTATGTTCCATATAGATGCAGGCCATTTAAATGAAGGAACTTTGCCAATTATAGAACTAATTTTAGAGCAAACAACTCGGCATATTTGTTTGTTGCCAATCCAATGTTGCAAGAGATGGTACAGCAATGAAAATTGGATTTCACGGATTTTGTCATGCGTCTCTGTCAAAGAAATCCTTATTGATTAATGTTATGTTATTGTTTAGTTGGGGCAAAAATCTTATAGAGGGAGACAATGGTACACTACTTTGATGGTACGATTGTCCTTGGTATAGATGGTTCCCAATTTTTGTGTTCTTAACATAGAAATATGTGTATAGAGGTTGGTGAGAGGTTTGTTGGCTTTTCACATGAACTCTACATAATTTTGCTACTTCAAGCACAATAATGAAAGAAAAATCTTCCCAAATCTTGACTGCTAGTTATATTATTTGCATGATTTAGTACACATGCGTCTTGTTTGTGTTTATGGGAAATTTGTTTTGATTTTGATTGATTTTGTTAGTTTTTATTATTATTATTAGTAAAGGGGTGGGTCATTACATATTTGATTAGTGTAATATTTACTTATTTATTTTGAATTTAAATATTTATTTTTTATATATGTGAAAGGTATTTTTTGTTTTATTTTCAGTTAAGTGATTCTAATGGGAAAATTTAATGTCTATCATTTGAGAATGACACTTTTAATATTTTGAGTTTGATTTTACAAAGATGAATTTGGAATTATATAAATTGTAAATATATAATTATTATAATATTTGTTAAATTATATAATTTTAAATAAATATGTCCCTATAATGTTAATGTTATGAATATGTTTTGTGTGATTGTTGGTATAGAGTAGAGTTTAGTAGTATACAACAAAGGATATATACTTATATACAAAATTATAAATTTACTTTTTATTGAATGTGCTAAGATAGAATTATCATGTTGCATTTTATCTCATAAGTAGAGTTGAATAGTATATAACAAAGGATACATTGTATCAAGTTAATTGATATAATAATTCATTTGATGGGATGGATTAGAAAGATACACCACAATAAAAAGATATATATACTTATATACAACGACATAAATTTACTTTCTATTGAATGTGGTAAGATAGAAGTACTATGTTGCACTTTATCTCATGTAAAAATGTACATTCTATTTCATGTAAAAATGTATTGTTGCAATATATAAAAATTAACATTTATATTTCAAACCATACAAATCATTACTTATCATATTGTTGAGTAATAAAATTATATCTATTAAAAAAATATATATTTATTAGGCTATAATTTATTGATATTTTGTAATTTTATCTAAATTTTGAGGACAATACCATTAATTTAATATTATATATATTCTATTAGTAAAAAAATTATAACAAATAATCTTATAAAGAAATAAAAATAAAAATAAAAAATCATGGTAAATAAGAAAAACACAAAAAATATAGTAGTAATTTTGTAATTTTATCCAAATTTTGAGGACAATACCATTAATTTAATATTATATATATTCTATTAGTAAAAAAAATTATAACAAATCTTCTTATAGAGAAATAAAAGTTGAAAAAAAAATCATAGTAAATAGAAAAAACACAAAGAAGTATAGTAGTGATAATTTTTTTTATAAATGCTGAAGATTTTATGCATATTACTTTATAAGATTTGAATTTAAGCAAAGAAACTCTCCTTAACAAGGAAGCTATGACCACATGACAACTCAACTTTGTTAAGAGGTAAACTTTATAGGATTTGAATTTAAGTAAAGAAACTCACTCCCTACCAATTAAGCTATGACTACATGACAACTCAACTTTGTTACCATGTAAACCTAATAAACAAATAAAATTAAATACAAACCAAGATATCACAATATCTACAAATTTCATCCACATTCAATAAATGAATACTAATAAACATAAAGATATGCATTTTGGGAAATTTTCATAAAGAACATTAACAATAAATCAAGATATATTGAATACATCGACACAACAACCATAAAATATGAAAAAAAATGTTGGGTGTGTGTTATATTATTTCCATGACTAGCTACAATGTAGTATATGTTGCGTTGGACACAATTGAGGGGTTACAATGAAAAAAAATGTTGGGTGTGTGTTATATTCTTTCCATGGCTAGCTACAATGTAGTATATGTTGCGTTGGACACAATGGAGGGGTCACAATGAAAAAAAATGTTGGGTGTGTGTTATATTCTTTCCATGACTAGCTACAATGTAGTATATGTTGCGTTGGACACAATGGAGGGGTCACAAGGGGCGGGAGCCCCCCTGTTTCGGGGTTTGCAAGGGGGAGGTAGTCCCCCTGTACTGGGTCCAGGGCACCGCCCCAAGTATTTTTTTTAATGCAAACTAAATAATAGTTGGATAGGCCCAAAAATGGTGGGCAAACCTACTCATGGTTTTGTACATGGGTTTTGCACATGGTTTTGGGCATGATAGTTTTCTCCCCATGGTATTTTGTAGTTCCAATCAAAGGTACTATGGTTTATTCTAATCTAGGATTAGTGGATCGAGGTTTATAAATGCTTCAACATGTATCTATATGTATTGTAACATTGAAAAGAATGTAATAAAAAATCAATCTAATAAACCTGATTTTGAGATCTAATAAAAAAAAATTGTATATATATATATATATATATTTTTTTTTTTATGTTCGTTTATTTTTACATTTTAAAAATTCATTTACAATTAATTTATATACAAAATTAAAACCTAACAAATATAATAAACAAAACTTAATATAGAATATTGATTTATATGCATGCCTCATGTTGAAGTCTTGTTATGTAAATGAGCCACATTAGAAAATTAGGGTTGGATGTAGGTTTTTCCTTATACTAGTTTAGAGGTTGACTTTTGGTCATGAACGCTACGCCCTTTGGGCCTTAAAAATATAGTTGTACCTTTGCTAGAGTTTCCTTAATCATGATTGCACACACAGGCATTTTATCTAGAATACTCCCTCCTTGCAAAGTAAAATCAAATTTATAAATTGTGTCCCATCAAAATTTCACCCAAATTAAAAATAAAAAATAAATGGACTGTCAAAATGAGAAGATTCAACATTGAAAAACGACCAAACAGTCAAACCAACCCATAAACTTCACAATACGCCAAAGAGTATGTGAATATACAACCCACATACACTTTTTCAAAGGTCTTAACATTTTATTATATTTGTAAGGTCATGATAAGAATTAATAAGATTCGAGAAATGTTTTTTTATGGCAATTATTAAATACCCAATTGCAACTTTTGATAAATTTATAAATAAAGGCTAGTGATTGTGACATGGATTGATTAGAAATATGATAGTCAGCTATCACAAAGACTAGAATTTGATTGCTGGTGCTTTAAAGTTTACAGAACCATAGACAACTTTTTGCCACCACAAATTCTGACGTAGAATTGATTGGGACGTACGGATTGTGAGAGTCAACATTACTCGAATTTGATATCAATTAAAGATACCTTAAATTTGTGATTTTATTTAAATTAGAGTCATTAAACAAGATAATAAAGAGTAGTTCATTAAATTTGTGATTTTATTTAAATGAGAGTCATTAAACAAGATAATAAAGAGTAGTTCATCCGTACCTTCTTCTTTTTTATATAAGCGCGGGCTCGCTACATTTGAAAAAACCTGGGAAAATTTTGAGAATCATTAAAATATGATTTTTTCACGAAAAAGTTAAAGTAATATAATAATAAAAAGGCGGGCATGCTCCATTTGAAAAGACTTAGGGGGGAATTTGAGAATCATTAAAAAATAATTTATTCATGAAAAAGGTTAAATTAATATAGTATCAAAATGTTGTATAGAAAGTATTGTTTTGGATTAATTTAATAATTTGTATAATTGTCCTCCCGATTGGGGTGTATACCTGTCCTAGCGCATTCATGAATCAAGGTAAGGTGGCGGTTTGTGGGCTCCCATATCCATCATCTCTTATCATGCGAAATGGCAACTCCACCTCCCTGCAGTACGAGATAAGCCGATCTTTACTGAGCACGCAAGGTGGACAGCCTGTGCTGTCAGAACGCCGGAGGAAGTTTTAAATGAGGTAAGTCGGCCAACTCCCTATTTTCATTCTTGCACGCATAGGTCTTTGCATGCAAGAGCTTGGAGGATTCAGAGGAGGGCGTCGGGCACAGGTTATTCGCATAGGGGGTGGTATGTATCCAGCCTCCTTCTAACTATAATGGTTTTTAATGCAGTGGTTTCAGTCTCAGTGATGTTTCAAAGGATAATGCAGATTCTTTTACTCGTATTTTTTCTGCTCCTCCAATGCAAGAGGTTCTCCCCTGCTTTTGCGACCCCCCCTGCCACTTGTTCCACAAGTTTAGTATCCCAGTATTCAATTCATACAATCTTGTATCTACAGTCCTGCTTTTTGGCTTAATACCCCGACGGATATGCACTGGCAAATAGTTAACAAGGTTTGTTGTTGTTGTTGTAACCACTGTCTCCTTCCGCTCCTGTTGGTGACACATCAGTGTTATTTGGGTTGTATAGGGGTTTCTTGTCTCGGGAGTTTTTCTTTTCCTCCTTGGCCGTCAACTGGACTACTCCAATTTCTTATGTTATACGCGGTAGATAGGTTGAGGAAGTCGGGCCACTGTAGGATTCATTTCGATGCAGGAAAGCACTGCCGGCCATCGTCACCTCTGGTGCATTCTCCCTGTAGCTTGGGTTGTAGTTTCCGGAAGATTTCTTTTCCTAATTGTTGGTCTACTGCTATGTTTCAATCGCTTCTATTAACCCCTGTAGTAGACCACTCGGGTCGAGCAAATGCTTTGTTTTGCTTCTGCCTTACTGCATCGCATACAGCCTGCATCCACAGTGATATTGCCAGGCCCCCGCAGCTCCAGGCCTTCGAATTGCTTTGTAATCATAACAAAGATGATAAAGGGCTGCTTATTGTGAGGTTCCCTTACGCTGACTTCATATTTCATGTGCACTGCTGTATGTCTGTCTTGTACACCAGGTCCTTACGCGCCATGGGAAAGAAACGGGCCTCAACCCATACTGCTAAAGGGAAGCAAAAGGTTGAAAATGAATCCACCTCAAAGAAGCATGGTTGGAAGTCGAACCTGGAGACTTTAGAGAACTTGGCAGCCAGCTATGTCATAGGAAACTCTTCCAAGATCCGCCAGGAAATTCGTGGGTGGGAAAGGGAAGTACAAACAGATCCTGAAGACCTGGAAGCTGAAACAGAAATCTTAGACTTTATCACTGACCCTGGAAACACCAGAGGACGTCTTACATCATTTAATCGGACAATCCACACCTACTGGATCCTGAAATGTCTTCTTGCAAAAGCCATGCAGAGTTTTCCCCCAGCTTCGGTGCAGCCAGAGCAACCACAGTTAGATACCAGTTTGAAGGCCATGCTTCACAACATGCAAGACCAGCTATACCACATAAAAATCACCCAGTATCAGGCAACTGACCGTATAAGCAGAGTTGATGACCGTGTGAGACGTATTGAGAAGCAGCTCCAGCAAATCCAGCAAGTGGAAATGCCAAGGCCTACTGGAAAATACCTGGCTCCTGTCTCCTCCTCAGATGCTTAATGGTTCCTTTTATGATGCTTTATGAAATATACATTTTTGTATAGTCTAAGTTTTTATTTTCTGCAAGTAGAGCAGTATGCCATAGAACAGTTAGTTGATGATGCATATAGACGGATGAAGACATTCCAATTTTGGTTTGCTTTCAAAGCACTGAGATGGCCAACAGACCTGGTTTTCTCCGGGCAGGTTGAGGCCATCGAATGGTTTTATAATTCTGTAACATGTTTCGGTATTATAAATAGAAAATAGAAGGCCCTACCAAATTCACAAAAAATAAAATAAAATGTATAATTGTAATATATTGATTATATGGATTTAATTATAATGTTTAGTTCATTTGTTTTTAAAGAAAGATTTAACCTTATATTAATCAAGTTGGAAACACGTGAGGGTCTTTATATTCAAAAGTAGCGTTTCTTCGTTCTTGGACTTGATGGTTTAACCATTGACTTCTTCTTATTGGTCTTTCATCAAAGATGAAGTTCATGCTTTTGTGGAGGACTCTAGGATTTACAAAATAATTATGGGAGCATTGAATGCCACTTTCAAAACTCTCATCTCCAAGAAGGAAGGGGTTGATACTCTTGACCTATTTTGACCAATAGCTCTGTGTAATGTAATCTATAAAATCATCTCCAAGGTTCTAGTCCATAGGATCAAATATGTTTTGCCCCTTCTAATCTCAATAAACCAAGCAGGTTATGTGGAAGGAAGACAGATTCTCGATAGTATTATCCTCTCTCATGAAAATATACACTCGCTCCAAACCCTCAAGACGCCCCACATGATGATGCAATTAGATATGTTGAAAGCTTACGACAAACTCAACTAGGAATACATGCATGAAGCCCTAGCCGCCTTTGGATTTCACCAAGATTGCATCGAGTGGATCATGGCTCTGGTCTCGTGAGCCTTCTTTTCTATCCTAGTTAATGGATCACCCTCCAAGCCATTTGACCCATCAAGGGGAATCAGGGATGGAGACCCTCTACCCCCTTCCTTTTTGTCATCATGGTCGAAGGATTAAGCAAAACCCTCCAAGCATCCAACACCAATAATAGGCGCATCAACCTCAAGCTCCATAACCTTGCTCCAACCTCTACCCATCAGCAATTCGTCGATGACACCCTCTTGATGGCAATTCCCACAGTCAATGAAGTAGTTGCCTTCAAACACATCATAAATTGTTTTTCTGAAGCATATGGAACCTCCATTAAACTTGAAAAATCCAAAATATTATTCTTTAATACCCCCTTGGCCATTCAAAGAAATATCACTAGAATCATAGGATTTTAGAGGTGTTATCTTCCCTCAAAATACCTGGCGGTCCCCTTACTGATAAATCCTATAAAAAAATATAATTGGGGGGACCTCCTCAATAGACCGCACAAAAATACTTCTCATTGGACCTTTCGATCCCTCAATTTGGTCGGAAGACTTGTCCTAGTAAAATATGTTCTATAAGCCATGCCCCTTTATCTTTTCTCAGTTTTGGCTGCCCCTAAGTCAGTGTCTAACGCCATTCGAAGCATTCAATGAAGCTTCTCATAGAGATGTTCAGATACGAAGAAGAAATGGGCCCTTGTGGCGTGGGACCAGTTATACAAGCCTAAGATAGCTGGTGGGCTTGGCCTTAAAGACCCTGAACTTCTAGGGAAGGCCCTATGAGTTAAATCATGGTGGAGATGGTTGGACAACCTGCAAACTCCGTGGGGCCAAATTTGGAGAGAAAATTATGCACCCAACGTATACCACTCCAATAGGGACCTTATCAGGCTCACAAGAAACATCAATGGATCGACAATATAGAACCAGACGTGGAAAAATAAAAACATCCTTCACAAACACAACTTATAGGAAATATGTAATGGGGAAAGTTCACTCTTCTGGGAGGATGCATGGCAACAATTACGGGCCCTTGGTAGTGATCAACATGCCACTCTCCGTAGAACCATGTAGACAAAAGGGAAACTTCAATTTTCCCACTATTCAAATCCCAAAACGTCTGAAGCTCAGTGGAGATAATGGTTGGATATTTAGGAGTGGTCATCGCTACCAGAAAACCTTGACTGGGGTTCCTTTGAACGAACCCTCCAAGACTAACAAATTCAGATTGATCAGGGGAAAGATAGACTAAATCGGGGAAACAACTCGGTCAAACTCTTAAGTCTCAAGGAGGCTTATGGATATATAGCTAAACACGATCAAATTCAACAACAACAAAAATGGAAAATTCTCCCGGGGAGACAACTTTGGCAAAAAATTAGCCTTTTTCTTTGATTGGTCATGCAAGATAAAATCCTCACTTGAGACAATATTTGGAGAAGGGGTTTTACTCATCCCTCTGTGAAACCAGGAAGCTCGGTTCAGTGTGTACTTAATAAGGGAAGGAAGCCTGGGAAAGTAAGTGCTACCTGAAGGGGTGGATGGATTGATGGTCGAGTAGCCAATAGGTATGACCTTTCTAACCATTCTCATGTTGCTGGAGGATGGATGACATGGCACGACACGGACGGATTCTCATTCACCCCTTGACCCGGTTGGACAGCTAAGTTTTTTTATGGGATTGTCGGAATGGAACTGCCAGATTGGATTGGATTGAAGGGAAGGGCTTCGACATAGAAAAGCATTTGTCACGGGCTTCACTTACCATTCACTTTATGAAGAACATTTAGAGGTAGACCCGAATCTTAATGAGGTAGACACCAAGCACTCTTACTATGAACCCTTTATACCTTACCTTTACTTCATTTTTTGCCTAACTACCCTACCCACCTGTTAGACCTAGACCACTTGAGGAATAAATGCACTTGGTGTAGTTATCGAGTCTGGACTGTCTATAACCTCTTATCAGGACCGGATTTCACAACCTCACCCTTATCTTACTGCCTTCACCCTAAGAAGGAAATGGAGTGCTGCCCAACCACACCTTATGCTAGGAATCAGATGGTACGACATTACCCCTTCCCTTTTTAGAAACTCGCCCACCGGAACACCTATACTTGTTATCTCTATAACGCCTTACTGAATGAACGCTTAGTGAGTACCACTATTTAGCTTTTCGAGACGGACGGGCCAACAAATACCTTACATTTTAATAATTAAGACTACATTTCTAGCAGGAACTTTAGATGCTTGCCTGAACTTCGAGAGTTCACGAGCTTGCTTGAGCTGCTGGCTCTGGCACTTCAACCTTGAGTATTCACTCCTTTACCTTATGAATTCTTCTTTGTACCACCACCATTCACTTCTGGTCCGGCCGAGCTTGATGGATTATATTCATCAACTTGAATCCACTGACTAGGAAGAGTCATACTTAGACTTTGAGTGTCTGCTACCCACCCAACCCGAAAGATGATGGCCGTCATTAATCCGTTGGACCACGCAAGCAAGCACCGAAGCAGTGAGAAAGCTTACACCAACAGGGAAGGAAGGAGGAAGATGCTAGTCTGGTTAGTATACGTTCATTCAATCAAAGGAAATGCCGATGATTAATGATATGCATCCATGAGCTTAAGGCTTGAGATTATGGGTCATGAGCTGAAGGCTTGAGCTTATCGGTTGATCTCTGAATACGGGTATATTAATGCTTCATGCTCGGTTAAGGCTCCTTCATACGTGTTCATCTCCTGTAATGGTCTCCATCCGGGTTATGGCTTGGTGAATGTGCTTGGTTCTTGCTTAATGCTCATGTGGTCATACGTGCTTGGAATATGAATGCTTGATCTTATTGCTTCGTTATGCTTAATCCGTGTTTATCTGCATCTGTGTTGAGTCAAAGCCCCATCCATAGTCTCTAGTTCTATCCCTAGCTATACCCCAGCTCTATCTATCTCTGCAACGTCTGAAGCTTGGTGGAGATAATGGTTGGATATTTAGGAGTGGTCATCGCTACCAGAAAACCTTGACTGGGGTTCCTTTGAACGAACCCTCAAGACTGACAAATTCAGATTGATCAGGGGAAAGATATACTAACTTGGGGAAACAACTCGGTCGAACTCTTAAGTCTCGAGGAGGCTTATGGATATATAGCTAAACACGATCAAATTCAACAACAACAAAAATGGAAAATTCTCCGGGGGAGACAACTTTGGCAAAAAATTAGCCTTTTTCTCTGATTGGTCATGCAAGATAAAATCCTCACTTGAGAAAATATTTGGAGAAGGGGTTTTACTCGTCCCTCTAGATGTCCCCTATGTGAATTGCAAGCACAGACCACCAACCATCTTTTGATCACTTTGGATTACACGAATATGATATGGGGCTAGGCGGTTGATGCTTTTAGAACCACTGACAAAGACAGAGCCTTTATTCAAACCACTCTAGATAATTGGTGATCTACCATATCCCCCCATCTTGTTGTAGATCAGGCATGGAATATATTAGCGTGCACCATCTATTGGGATAATTGGAAAGAATACAATAGAAGAATTTTTAAGAATGACAAGAATCCTAGGGAAAACCTTCTTACCTCCATCAAGAAAATCATTGAGGAACTGTAGCCATCTCCAAGTTTCCAAGCTTCCAAGGCCCCCCTCACCCCACAGATTAGCACATTCTACTTCTTATGGACTTGCATTTCCCCTCAGAGTCCAACCCCAACCCCAGAAATGCTTCTCTCGAAGCCCCCTATCACTAGTCACCCTCAGAGAATAATGTGGTAAAATGAATTACGATGGCGTATCTAAAGGAAACCCTAGAGTAGCAGGTTTCAATGGTGTTTTCACGAATGCTGCAGGAGAAATTATGTGGGTATACTTAGGGAATCTAGGAACCACCATAACAATGCAACGAAACTCCATGCAGTGGAGCACGATCTATCCATATTCAAAGAGCAGTGCTTCATCCCCGTGATCGTTGAAGGGGACTTGACGCTGGCAACTATGGTCTCCTACAAACTCTAGCAAGGCATTGCGGTAAGCAGGGTAATGGAAAACTAGAGATTAACCAAAACTCTTCACTACTTCCACTAGCACATCAATGACCTCAATGGGCTCCACTTCGAGGTGGTCGAAAATAAAGTGAATGGCTTGGCTGAGAGGCTAGCCAACAAGGGTACAAATGAAAACTACAGGTTACGGTCCCTTGCATGGAGGGATATGGGGGAAGGTCCCCTCAATAGGGAGTGTGAGGCTATGAATGCCAAGGACAATGAAGGATGTGATCATCATTACACTTCAACACAACAACGGATCTCGCAGGCTTAGCCAATATGTTCTCCCTAAACTCGTTATAAGGAACTTTTCCCCTAGCATCAAATCCAATATTCACCTATGGGATTTAAAATCCCAATCATGCCTCTGATATTGGACCACCGCCCCTCTGACCCGAGAACCAGTGATATCCCTTGCACTGCTACAAAAGCATTATACTTGGCTCTGGATATTTTTAATGGAATTATTATCACCACCTTCCTCCTCGACCTCCCCATCGGTTGGCTCGCCTATGAATACCCCAACACTCCTTGCCATCACTCCCTCCACCTTTGAGCCTCCTTGGTTTACTCTTCCCAAACCTCTACTCTTTGCCCAGCCCATAACACCCCCTTCACCTTGCCCTTCAGCATGGCCCATCGGAAAAGCTCTGTTGTCGCCCCTAACAGACGTAGAGGCAGTAACAACAAACGATGGAATCAAACCAACATGCAGCCAAGAATGTGCGTTTAAGTGGCTGCAAGGAAGTACACCATCAATTAGAACAACTTTGTTACTTAGGAGACCCGAGAGCGCATTCAGTAGCTTGAGAAACAGGCCAGGACAATTTGTCACTGCACCAACAATGAAGATATTGATGCTCAATTCGCATGGATTCCCGATCCTTGCTTCACCAGAGCCAGTGAAAACCAATATAGTCGAACAACTGGGCTCTCGTGGCAGTTAAAAACCATACTGGGCTTGGTTCTGCAAGAGCACGGTGAGTCCACAAAGTCTCTGGAAGGAAAGCTGGATATGCTCAATGATAAGTTCACAGTTTATGTGGACACGGTCCACAAGAGGTGCTTCGTCACCAAAGATTCTCCACATTTCGCTCTGCTAAAGAGGAGAATGGATACCATGCAGGCGGGAGGGGAAGGCATGTCAATTATCATGCGAGAGACTGGGGGCGCTTCAACTAGTCATCCTGCATCAGTGGATGCCCTAGCTGGTGGAATTCCTAAGAAGCCAATATTGTTGGAAGAAGACCCATCGAGTTAATTGGTCTAATGAACTCTGACTCATTTTTTCCTTGGCTCTACACCTTCTGGGCCAGTTTTTTCTGATTTTGGCTACCATATGTCAAAACCAATGTATTTCATACGGACAAGAAGCCCCAGTCTCAAGCTACTACTGTCAATTTTTTTACTACTATCAATTTTGTTACTCTTTTAATTAGAAGCTTGTATAATCATAGGAACTCCCAAAATATTCATACGAAAATGAATTACAAGTCTTGTATGGGAAGAAAGCCGAAAAAAAATATTTTTTTTTTTTCCAATGGTCGGGGTTAGACTATGTTAGACCACTCACGCTCACAAACGAATGTACTGATCGCTTTTTATAATATAATGAAATCCTAATTATCTGACCTGACCCTTTATATCCTTGATTGAGTTTGTAACAACGACAAAGGAGCGTTGCTTACCGTTTGTTTTCGCTCTGAGTACGACTGGAAATCCATTATTGATACTGCTAATTTGATATCACACACGAACATAAGAGTTTCTCCCAACTCCGAGACAATACTAGCAAATCCTGGCCTAGAATAAGTAGTTAATGCTTTGTCATCGGTTCTCCACCTATCCCCATACCTATCCTTATTCATGTTATCTTTTCTAGTTGCTTGGATAAGGCTAGCCTTATTTCAGCTGCCATAGACCCATTAATGCACCCAGGCAGGAAATGCCCGCCGTGGGATTAAAGCAGTAGATCATCGTGCTGAGGGCATTTCCTGCCTGAGTGCATTAACGAGCCTATCGCAGCTGAAATAAGGCTCGCCCTTGGATAATGGGCTCTGTCATCTTGAATTGGAGATCTTCGAGGCTCCTCGGCTTCTTGAAATTAAAAAAGTGTTTATTCTGATTATCAGGACTTAACTCAAAATTAATTGGTTTCATTGGGATCATCATCCTTTGATTATGCGCAGTCATGGGATCTGAAATATGTATAGCTTGCTTTGATCCTCCATAAACGTTCCTTGTGCCAATTTAGCTCTTATATTGGCTTGCTCATCTGCTAATTGATTATTATCTCATTTAATATGATAGAGATCAATACTTTCACATTTATCCGATAGGAGCTGTATTTTGTGATACATTGGAGGCAATTCATTTTTCACGTAGTTTTTCAACTTATAACATTTTTAGTATAGTGATGAGTGAGTTCCCAAATACATTTATGTGACAGATTACAGATTTTATTGGTCAATACAATTTTCATTTTTTTTTTATAGGTTTAAGACTTTTTGCTAATTGTTTGAGGCGATGTCTAATTCTATGTAAACGTTTTCTCAATTTCACCTCTGCAATCATTTTCTCAATTTCTGTGTTGAAACGAAGAATAACCCTTCTGACTTCTATCTACCCTAAATATTTTATTCAAAAATTAAAAAAATAACAAGAGAATCCATACAGGTGAAGTAGATTATAGAGGAGAGGAATAACATGTTTCCGAGTTTTTATTAATAAAAACTCAGAAACAGGTTATTAATAAAAACTCACAAACAAATTATTCCTTTCCTCTATAAAAAAAAATAACATAAATAATTATTTATTAATTATAATAAAATTTATTATGATATATGTTTGATGGGAAAAAGAAAAAAACAAGTTTACTAATTAAAATTGAAAATATAAAATAAATTATATTATTAATATTTTTTAATTTTAAAATAAATTATATTATATAAATTATACTATTAGGTTTTTTATTATATTTATTATATAAATATTTATATTAAATAAATATAATGGTATGAAATATAATTTTTTAAACAATTATATTAACCTCGTATAAAAAGTTATTAATTTCCAATAATTTACAATACAAAAGAATATATATATTTTAAGGGAGTAGTATTTAAGATGGGTAGGAGTTTACGTCAAATAAATGTTTTTGGTATATATACTAATTATTTTTTTTTATTTTTTATTTTGGAATAAAGTTTTAAAATTAGATTTAATTTTATGGATTTTTTACAAAATATTTTTAATAATTATTAAAATAGAGAATTGAAATTTATCTTGAAGTTAGTTATATTATTAAAAAATATTAAGATTGAGTTAAAATGAAATATATATAAAATTTTTGATTATAAATAAGTTATGTTTTTTCTAAACATGTGATATTTATAAGTCATAGTATTGTAACAAACTTAGTTATAGGTTAAAAATCTACATGGTACAATAAGAATGAATCTTCATGGATAACAATCACTTTACAAGTTTTTAAAATAATAATGATAATATTGTTATTATAATACTCTGAGGGGTTTTGGATTGACAATGAATAGGTGTACTTTTAAGGGAGTTCTTGTTGTAGGTCATCGGTTCAAACCCCTTTACATTGCACAAATATAGTAGGGATTTGTTGGAATCATAAGTTTGAGTTTTGAACTCCCCACAATCCAATTTCCCAAGAGATTTTCAAGGTGTTGAATCCATATATGCCATCAAAACCATGTTGAAAAACAATCCCAAAGGTATTATTATTATTATTATACCCAAAGAGTTTTGGATTGACAGTGACTGTGTGTATTGTAAATCCCACAATTAAATATATGATGAAATTTGATCTCAGATGGCTATAGAGAAGTCCACCTATCCACATTATTTAAAAAAAAAACTTATATACATTAAAATGTAATACCAAATAAATAATTTTATAAATTTAAAATTCTAATAATAAAAAATAAATGTTAATACTTTAATGGGTGTCAGAACATATTAAAATAATTGCACCGTTTAAAAGTTAATTTAATACAATAATATATATATATATATATATATATATTTGCCATGGAAAAAAATCTTTATTCATATTAGAATCACGGACTGGCCCCCAAAGGGTTTTACAATGCTCCTTGAGTTGTATTGTTCCAGGATCAGACTTTCATAATGTGTTGATTTACATTAAGGATCTCCATAATGCCTTCGTTATGAGCAATAAATAAAACAACCCAAAGAGCTGCCAGTTCAGCTTTATTGTTTGAACCTTGACCAGGAGCGAATTTAATCTTAAAATTTCTTCTAGAGGGGAGGAAGAGTGTGGCTCCTACACCAGCTAGAGGAGGGGATCCTTGGCTTGCACCATCGAAGAAGGCCCATGGAATGGCATGATTGATGTTAGGAGGCTGTATATACCTTGGATTTTTTAATTTGGGAGGCCTTGAATGCTCCTTGGTCCACTGGATAATCAAGGAAGCTGTTAGCTCTTCAGGGATTAGAATCGCATTAAAAATAGCTGAATTACGAGCCCACCAAATCCCATAAGAGAATAATGAGGGAAGCACAGTATAGGAGCTTACCCCTGGGAGGCTCCACCATTGGTATGAACAAGCGAGAAAAGATTCCACAACATCCAAGCAAACAGATGTGAAGGCATAGGTGGAATTGGACCAGACCGTTTCTACATAAGAGAAAAAGAGGAAAAGGTGAGGACCAGATTCAGAGCATCTTCCACAAAGTGGACATCTACTTGGGCCTGCCCATCCACGTTTCTGTAAATTATCCCAAGTAAGGAGCTTGTTTTTAAAGACCAGCCACAAAACAAGTTTTGCTTTTAAATGCCCATGCATCTTCCAAATGAGTTTCCACCACTCTACTTTTTCGGCTGCAGAGTGATCCTCCATATAAGCCTTAGGCCTAGTTTTGCAGAGTATGATCCAGAGTTCGAATTTTTTGTCCAAACCAGAGTGTCCTTTGCGTCCTGATCTAGATGTATGAAATTGTTCACCAGAAGAAGAACATAAAAGGACCATTCAAGAGAATCCTCCTCATTTAGTTGAAGAGAAGACACAGATTTCCACCCAGAAGAATCCCATGCCTAAGGAAAAGAAGAGGCAGCGTCTGCAACAGTGTGAATTTGATTTGCGCTTAAAATATTGTGAATCCTCTATGAAAGCTTAAAAGAATTACCAGCCCCAACCCAAGGGTCCAAACTGATTTGAACTTGATCTCCTTTACCAATATTACACGCAGACCAATCACCAATCAAGGGGAAGGCTTGTACAAAGGTCTTCCAGCAAATAGAGCCATTTTTATGTGATTTGGTTTGGAGATGAAACCAAGATGTGATAGAAGTGCACATCAAATATTTTGCACATAAAATCCGACTCCAGAGTGAACCAGGATTCTCCGAAAGTCTCCATAAATATTTTGCAGCTAAAGCTTGACAGAAAATAGGGAGATCTTTGATTCCCCATCCGCCAAGTTCCTTGGGTAGAGCTAACGACATCCATTTTGATAAGAGGATACCTTCATCCTTATGATAAGCAATCCATAAAAAGGAGAGACAGAGTTTCCTGATTTTATGAAGGATGCCTTTTAGGATGGCTGCAATGGAGGCCCAATAAACCAGGATGCTTTGGAGGATAGATTTAAGGAGAACCAAATGCCCACCTCTGGACAGGCGTCTATTGGTCCAGATCTTTATACGATTTTCAATTTTTTGGTAGAGCCATAGCCAGTCCTTGAAACCATAAGAATTGGGCTTTAGGGAGAAACCCAGATACTTAAAACCATCCAACCAATTAGAAAGAGGAAAGGGTAAGGAAGATCTGAGGCCAACTAAAAGACGAATCAAGGAGATGTTATGGATAAGACAAGACTTTTCAAAATTTATCATCATCCTCAAGGCCTTTTGATATAGATCCATAATCTTTGCAAGGGAGGAGGCATTTTCTTTTGAAGCACTTCCAAAGAGGAGAATATCATCGACAAAGAGGATATGAGTCAAGAATTCATAACCATCTATGTGAATACCTTTGAAAGAGCCAGAAACACAGGCTTGTTTAACAAGATGGCTTAAAGCTTCAGCAATTAAGAGAAACAGGAAGGGGGACATCGGACACCCTTGACGGAGCCCTCTGGAAGGGTGGAAAAATTCTGAAGGAGCACCATTTATCAAAACAACAAAGGAAGCTGATTGAATACAACCCATGATCCATTTAACGAAATCCACAACCATCCCAATTTGAGTTAATAAGAGGCGGAGGAAGATCCAATTGACCCTATCATATGCTTTTGATAAGTCTAGCTTGAGCGCAAAAGAATCCTTTTTATTAAGATGAACAAAGTGTAATGCCTCTTGAGCTAAAGACACAACATCATGAATTCAGGATGATTATGGAGAAAACCAAATTGTTCTTCCGAGATGATAATGTTGATTATGGGCTTTATGCGTTGAGCAATGATTTTAGAGATTATTTTATATATCAAATTGCAGCAAGATATAGGATGGAAATCCCCAAAGTTTAAGGGAGATTGCTTCTTTGGGATGAGCGCAATAAAGGTAGAGTTTAAAGAGCTTAAGACCCTTCCAGAAGATTGGGACTCCCTAACAACTTTCAGAAGATCATAAAAACCCAAGTAAAATTCTATAGTCATACCATCCAGACTAGGAATTTTATCCTTTTTGAAGGATTGAAGGGTAATTTTGAGTTCTTCCTCATCAACTTCTTTTGTAATATTGGCATTCATATCTTCTAAAATCAAACAGGGGAACAACTTGGGAACTTGTAAGATTTACTGAATTGGACAACCTTTAGGAGCAGAGAAACCATTTTTGAAATGATGAAAGCCAACACTTGCTTTTTATTTGAAGGATCTGAATTTTATATTATTTGAGTCATTAATCTCTTGAATAGTGTTTATATTCTACCTGTGAGAAGCATATCGATGAAAGAACTTGGTGTTCTCATCACCAGCTTGAATCCAAATTGCGCGACTTTTTAATCGCCATATATGTTCCTCTTTTAAAAGTAGATCATGAGCACTTATTTTCGAGCGATTTTAAAGAATCTAGTTCTGAAGTGGAGAGACATCCATTGGGGTTAGAGTAAATATTGGCCAGCTCAGCTTCAATATTTTTTTAGAAGAGCAAGTTGGTTGGAACGAAAATTATGAAACCAATTCTTCGTCACTTTTTTAATATTGGCTATGTTTGAGGCCCATTGTTTCATGAAAGGAATAGGGGATTCAGAGGAAAGATGCATCCAAGAATTTGAGATAAGATACTTATATTCCTCCTCTAAAAGCCTAGCCAGATTGAATTTGAAAGGAGAGGGAGGTTTAACTTCAGGAGCATTAATAGAGAGAATGATGGGGAGATGATCAGACAAACCACTAGTTTCGATCCATGACTGAATTCTCAGCTTTTTACCAAAAAACCTTCATAAATAAGAAATATGTCAAGTCTTTTAGCAACAACATCAGCTCCTTTACGCTTATTCTTCCACGCAGGGGAGAGCTTGAGGGGCTTAACATCGACAAGTTTATGGGAGTCTAACAGGTATAGCAGGAAAGGAGCTAGAGGATCAACTCTAGCAGACTCCCCCCAAACTTCTTGAAGAGAGAGGGTGAAATTAAGGTCACCTCCCATAATGAGAGGACGGGAAAGAGCTGGAACAAAGGAAATCATGGAGGACTAGAACTTTTTTTTATCAGAACAAGGACCATAAATATTGAATAAGGAGAAGGAAGACACAGACACTTGGTCAACGCAGGATGAAAGAATATAAGCCTAGTGCAAGAAGAGGATAGGATGGATATGGAAGGGCTACAAGCTGGAACCAAACCTTCAGCCTGTCCTACAGGGTCAATGAAAGTAAAAGACTAGTCCTTTAGCCAGCTTGAAAGAAATTCCACAACACGAGAACCCGGCAATTTTGTTTCTTGTAAGAGAAAAGCGTCAGGAGATATGGTTTGAAATAACCGTTTGAGGGCCATATTTGAAGGGGCACCCCCAATACCCCGCACATTCATGGAAAGAAAGATCATGGAAGACCCTTTGATGGGTCTTTCCTAGCTCCAAGGGCCCGCTGAATAGTTTTCTGTCGCCTTGCATTGATATCCACAGAGGCTTGAGATTGAGATTTTGACAAGTGTGATTTGCGTCCAAGACTGATTTTAGGTGTCTGGTTAGAGACCAGGCCACCTTTTACAGTGGAGATATTACGCAGGGAGGAGCAAGAATGCAACTTAGAAACATAGGAGGGGGAAGGGAGCGAAGATGGGAGAGCACAAAAAATTGGAGAAGAATATTTCCAAGGGGGGGAAGGAGGAAGGGAGGAGGGAGATACCTAAACAGAGGGAGCAGGATCAGACATAAGGGAAATATTGGGGGAGGCATGCCCATCTACAATATCAGCGTTTACAGGAAGAAACTCAGAGGAAAAAGGTGATCTAGAGCAAGTGGGCATACCTATGGGAGCGTCGACAGCAGGCACTTGCTTGGGTGAGTCCTTTGAAGGCTTTGAGTCTTCTGAAATTGAGGCTTTTACAGCAGAAATGGCAACATCAGGCTAGACCTTTTCCTTTAAAACCCCTTAGACTTCATATTTGGATTTTGAAACATAAATTCGAGAAATTGCACCAGCGTCATTTACTTTCTTCCACACTTTTTTGTATCTGGGACGCGAGAGGTCAGGACGAGGGCACTAGGCAGAAAGGTGGCCAACTTGTCTACAAGAGAAATACCAGAACAACAATTTCCAATAATCAAGTTTCTGAAACCAGGAGTTGTTTTGCAAATCAAGAGCAATTCCTTCGTATAAACCATCACAAACGTCTAGTTTGAATTGAATTTTCGCACACCTACAATTTACTTTCAAATCCCAATCTTCTTCAAGAGAAATGAAGGAACCTATCTTGTTTCTAATAGCCTCAAGCAAAGGACGTTTCTAGAAGAACTGAGGGAGGCCCGATAAGATGACCCATACTCTCTGCAGATGTTGTGGAACATTATCAGCATTGAAATGGATGTCCCAGTTCTGAAGCAGAAGTCCTGCAGGACCCCAATTCCAAACTCGGTTCAAAAGTTTTAATTTGTCATCTGTAGAGACAAGTTTGAAAAGAAGCCAACCGCGAGAGAGTTGGTGAAAGGACGAGGAGTAGCCCAGCACCGGGCTCCAATGATCCTTTATCTAGGCTTGAATAGCTTTAGGGGAAGCCATCCGACCACATTTCGACCCACTAGTGCATTATCCAAGTAGTCAGGAATTTCAAAAATGGAAATATCCTTGCCCACAATGAGCTTAACAGAATTAGGCTTAGCACGTACACTTTTTCTGGCTTGCTTGAATTTGCACTCTGAGGCAGGAGGATCATCACAGGGTCCAGTGGTACGATCAACGTTAGAGGGAGCAGAGTCATCATCATGCAAAGAAGAGGAGTGCGAAGGAGGGTCATCAGTCTGAGTGCCTTGGGATGTACAAGGAACCGAGGTAGCTCTGTGCATGAAGTCGAATTGTCCTGGGAGAACGTACCCAGCCTCCAGACTGTAAATTAGATCGACTTCATCAGTACTCATAGTGAGGTCAGTAAACCAACAATCCAAGCGGAGGGGGACACGTGTAAGAATTCAGAGGGAGGCAGAAGAAAATGTTTAAAAACCCAGAACCTAAGGCTGAAATACCTACCCTCGCAGATGAGAGGCAGAAAGTCACATGCGTGACTGCAGGGACCCGAGGGCTGCAGAGGCCGAAAAAAGCCGAAAAAATCAGAGCTCCTCCTATATATATATATATATATAATGGGTGTCATAACATATTAAAATAATTGCATCTTTTAAAAGTTAATTTAATACAATAATTTTTTATTAAAGTTTGAAATAATTAAGGTATATATCAGTTTGGTGGGACTTTATCATGTCTAATATATCATCTTAATCAGGGCATGGAATTGAACCAATGACTTCACATTAAGGAGTGCCTTAATAGAGCACCCAACACTGTCTATCCAAGACCCTATGGACATTTTTTTTGTAAGCTTGGTTGGACTACATCTTCATCATGTCCAATATATCACCCCAATCGGGGCGGAGAATTGAATTGGCCACTTCACATCAAAGAGTGCCTTAATAGAGCACCCAATCATCTTCTATCCAAGACCTCGTGGACTATTATAATTAAATATCTATTCAAATTAATTATACTATAATTATATTTAAATAAATTGAATAAATAATCGTGGTGTTGAGGTGGTTTACAATTTATTATGGAACAATTTTGTAATGGGGTAAATGTAAACATATTTATGAGTGTAAATATTTAAATATTAGCTCAATTAATTATAATACTAAAGAGTTAAAACTAATAAGAATAACAAAATTTGATTTTTTGTGTTGTAATCTTGTTTTTATAAATACAATTATGAACAATTTTTTAGATAAACAAAATTCATAACATACATATCACATTACACTAGTAATTGCACCATATATTGCAAAGGAAACAATGTAAGTGGATAGAATATAGAAGAAGAGAATAAATGCAAACCTATGTGATCTAACTATACCTAGTTTGATTGAAAGAGAAATATTAATATTGTTGTAGCAAGTGTTCCTCAAAACCTCTAACCTCTCTCATTCAATCAATAAGAGTTTACAAGAGTCCATTCCACGTTAACTCAATAAATTGGAACTCTTCAATTTGAACCAAATAGAAACTAGAATATGAGTCGATTGTCAATATTGCATAGAAATTTATCAACCTTCGACAATTAGATTCAAAATTCAAAAACTTGCATATAACTTTATCAACATTCGACAATTAATTTCAAGATTAAAAAACCTACATAATCAATGATGAAAATTAATGATTTAAAGTACCTTAAATGATATTATGATGGAGGAATGACACCAAAAAGGTCATGGGATGTACAATCTTGTCACATTAGAAGGAAGGAAAGATATGCTATATCTGCGAGGATTTTACAATATATAAAAATGTTCAAAAACACACTTAACATCATCATCATAATTGTATTTTTGTTAGTCCTTCATGTTTTCTCTATCCCCCATAGGAATTTTTATACAACATTTTGAATATTAATTAATTCCCTCAATTTTGCATATTTGAGTATTCAATTAATTCCCTTAAATTTTGAGTTTATTTAGGTATGATTAACAAGTACTAGATTTTTCACCATTATGAAGCTCGTATGAGTTAGTGTAATGTAGACACTACTAACAAGGAAACATTACAACTATTGATATATTATAGATGCCTATTGCATGGTTGCATAACACTAAAAAATGCTTAGTGGAAATGTTAATTTTGTTTCTTTTGATTAGCCAACTTCCACTGTATGAAATACCAAGGTGGGATTTTCTACTGACTTGCACCCTCTAACTTACCAAGGTGGGAATTTTTAGTGATATGATAATTGTGAGATTACATTTCCTATTATGTTTGCATCAACTGCATAATAATAATCTATGTCTTTTTGAATCTGGAGTTTTTAGGTAACCTTGTTAAATATAGGTAAAACCTTTCAAGTTTTCCTAAACGTTAAGATTTTTTGGACTATCTTGAATATCTAGAATACACATTGAATATCTAGAATAGACATATTTTAGAGAGCGTTTCTTTTTAACTCAAATCATACCCTTTTTCACTGTAGAGGCATTTATTTGTGAATAATCCTTTATCCTATTTCTATGTGTGATTTCAATACAAATTACTTGCATACATATCCTAACACACAATATGAGGAAGAATTGAGGTTTTACTTCCACGGAGCCATTAGCTTATAAAGGTTTTTATTTCCCTCCTACTCATTGTTGTTTTTATGTGACCTTTTGTAGCATTCCCATTGAGGTGATAAAAATAAAGTATACAAATAAGAGAAAAATATATTCCAAGTGTCCCATCTACTCAAATAAAATATTATGGAGTCAGTGTTGTGCATGAGTCTCAAAAGAAAAATTCAGAAACATTATCATTTTCAATTTGCTTTATTACTCGTTAACAATATCAAATTTACAGTGACAAATGACATTTTTCAAGCCCCTTGAAAACAAGGGCACTCTCTCAAAAAATAAAAATATTTGTGGTCCTGTACACTTAAATTTTCAATTTTCAACAAAATCCAAAAAGGATAACCAATTACGAAAAAAATAAAAGAACTTAGAACCCTACTAAATAAATAAATATGTTGCAAATTTGTAGTTGCATATTTAAAAGGATAAACGAGCATCTTTGCAAGCCCCTTGAAAACAAGGGCACTTTCTCAAATATAAAAACATTTGTGGTTATGTACACCTAAATTTTAATTTTTCAACAAAATTAAAAGAGGATAACTAATTACAAAAAAAAATCATTGGAACAAAATAAAATAACTCTGAACCTTGCTAAATAAATAAATATGTTACAAATTTGTAGCTGCATATTCAAAAGGATAAACAAGCATCTTTGCAAGCCCCTTCTGAACAAGAGCACTCTCTTAAATATACAAATATTTGTGGTTCTGTACACCTAAATTTTCAATTTTCAACAAACGCCAAACATAATAACTAATTACGAAAAAGAATTCATTAGAAGAAAATAAAAGAATTTGGAACCCTACTAAATAAATAAATATGTTAAAAATTTGTAGCTATATATTTAAAAGGATAAATGAGAATTCAATTATGTCCATGGCATTTCCCACTTAGAAGATGTTAATAATTCAAGCCTCGAGAGAAATTTTTATTAACTTGCGGTATTTTTAGGGCCAATGATCTTCACATTCAATCTTGCTTAAAATGAACCAAATTTTGATATACATTGTGGCCTAAAATTGAAATTTAGAACCCATTGTATAAGGAGGATACCTTTTATATATGAATTGAGAAACTGTTACAAATGCATAGCTGGATCTCGTCATAATAGTTTTGAATTTTGCTTGATTATATTGGTTTCTTTTGCTACAAAAGGTAGCTTCACTGAAATATTTTGAACTTAGTATCCATATTACTCTTCTAACAATATCTAATTCTAGAGTGATTTAATATGTATAAAAAAGAGACATTTCTTATCCTTGCTTGGAAAAGAGATTCTTATAGCGTATTACTATTATGTGAGTACAATATCATACAAGGTGTAAAATCAATCAAAACTATGCCCAAAAAGAAATTTCAGGTAGAAAGGAGCATGTGTAACTTCAAACTATTCCATGATATTTCAAATAGCCAAATGAAACATTTCTACCATGGTAGGTCATGGTAGGTCATATAGAGTGCGATTATTCACATGATTGGAATCTAGTTTATTTTTGTTGGTAGTATCTATCCTTGTAGGGTAATAAGGATTGTCTAGATATTCAATCACCAGAATTTCCTTCATAATCTTGTGGGGTCGATTCCATCAAGATTACTCTTCCACTACCTCTTAAAACATATGTAGGTACTTGATTCCAATTGAGGATACGAAAGTAGGAGCATAACAAGACATTTCACTCAAATGGAGAACATCCCTTCATGGTAACTAAAACTCTAAAATTCTTTCCGTTGACTTGAAAAAACTGATTGTTGCATGTGATTTCAAGAAAAATTGCCACATGAATTTCATGTTGCTTGGTTTCATTTCTTCAAAAGAGACCATATTAATTTAAAGTATCTAGGAAAACAAATTCATCACCATCAAATTTTCTACAACAATGATAAATTTTTTTACATAATATCATTTTGTCTCGAAGCACACAAACTAGCATTACTGAAAATACAACAAAGATTATTAATGTATACTTCAACTTGCACAAAAGTGTACTAATAGAAGGTTCCTTTATGCACATATTACAAGTTTTTCTCTATCAAAAAGTGGAAATTGTGCCAATTAAGTTTACATTTGGATTATGGGAACAAAATTCATGGACATTTCAACAATTTAATCAAGTGGGAAAAATTACAAAATGTGAACATTTCTAGGTGCCAAAAAGGACACAACTTCACATTAACATAAAATACAAGATCCTTTGTATTTCTTGCTACATATTTTATCTATAAAATAGTATATCGGCCCACATTTAGAGAAATAAAACACAAAAAAAGAAGTCAAAGGTTTCCAAATAGCCTCTAGGAACAAAACCAATCTAGTAATGCAAGGAAGAATTTCAGGCCAAGGGAGAAATTCAAGACAAATGTAATAAAAAGTAAAAATTTCAACAAGAATTGTGAGAACATTTAGTCATTGAAGGATAAATATTCCACAAAAAATGCCACACAACCATATAAGATATACATGCTATGTTATTTTACTTTGAACTAGCGACTAATTTATGCCTCAACCTAGAAACACCATTTTCTTGAAATCTATCAATTCTCTTGAGGTTTTCTGAGTCCAAATTTATATGTGACCTTAGCAAGATATATTTCCTGCTAGATAAATCAAACAGAGTTATAGGTAAAAAATTGTCTTGCCATAATCTAGTAAGGATGACTAAGGAATATGTGTTTTGATCTATGCAATGGACAGTAAGACGACAAAGTGATTGATAAGCTATTTTTATTTCAATACCTGCTGCATGAGCCTAGATAGAAAATTTATTAGTATTGACACACAATAGAGCACCAGAGCATAATCTTTTCAATGTATGCTAATAAGGCACCCTATTCATTCATAGGCCCTTGCATTCACTCACCATAACCCAAACGTTCAACAAGAATTAATGGTTTGTGCTAAAGAATATAGAAGAAGGGTTCGACAACCCAACAAGATTAATATCACCTGTCATACCCACAAAGATTCATAAATCAAGAGGTTTGGGCATCACAAAGGTTGGGGATTTTAGTCTTTTTAGTAAAAAAAATATGATGGTGAAGCAACTTCCAAACTTGTTTGCTTAGAATTTAACCATCCATGGAAGAAAGATACCAATTCTTTAAAATTAACTAGTAACTCGCCAACCTCACGTGTGGATTTTGAGATATCATCTTTCCCAAGGTTTGAAGGTCATGGCTGGAAGATTCAATGATGGATTTTGCAATTTATTGCACATAGGACAGCCCTTTGGCTTCTCCGAGCTACAAACATTTAAGAAAATAAAATTTTCAATTTGACATGGATATGAAAAAGGGAATAAACCAACAAAGGAAGATAACCATTCAGAAAACAACAAAGGAAGATAGTCATTTAGACTAGCATATATCTAATAGCTAAGTTAAGGTTGATTAATGAATTGACCTGAAGATGGGGGTGCTTCCACATTTGTTTTCTGCACCTTCACCCTTGGAATATGCCTTGTTGGACTTGTTAATGCCAAGCATATCCTTCATCAAAACAACATTACTAGAATCATTGTGTAGATCAGGTTGTGGGTGGTCATCGAGGGAAGTGGATGATGCCAATTACTTAAATCCACATTGTCATATATGTGAATAGATTATTCCTCTAGTAGTACCTTAGACTAAAAATTAATAAAATCTAAATGCAATAAAATTAGAATCACTTTTGTAGTTCGCTTCCACCTTATGGAACCACCGAGTGAACCATAACACTAGATCCCACTGCTAAATCTAAAATCCCAATAAAATCATGGAGCTCAATCACCCCATACACCAATTTCCTAATCCATCTCCACCCTTGAAACTGTCCAACTAACTATAAGACCATAATCCACTTTCCAAATCCACATGATGGAGGCACTCACCCATCTCTGAGTTTAATGCACATGTTGGATATGCCATGTGATGGAGGCACCTGGTGGTATTGTTGTTTTGAGGTCACGGGAAGTCCATTGGTAACATGTTGCATGAGCCTAGATATACAATTTAGTAGTATTAACACATTATAGAGCACCAAAGCATGATCCCTTAAATTTATGCTAATAAGGCACTCTATTCATTCATAGACCCCTGCATTCACTGGCCACAACTCGAAACATTCAGCAACAGGGAAAATTGTAGGTGCTAATATTCATCGGTGGGCTAATTTTCCATGTTTTTTCCAAAATAAGATTCACTAATTTCCATTTTTTCTAAAAATTATTTTCCCACATTTTATAGTACACAATTATTTTACCTTAAATATTGCCAAAATTTTATATAAACTAATATAAAATCATTAGAAATATAAATAGTTTTACAAAAATATTGCCAAACATTTTACAATTTTCATATTAAAGACTAGTAATATTCACTAAGGTTTCTAAACTTTAAGATAAAATTCCATCCTTAAAATATTTCTTGTCAGCAAGAATTAATGATTTGTTCTAAAGAATCTGGAAGAAGGGTCCACTGACCCAAAAAAATAAATAGTGACTATCATACCCACAAATATTTTTGAAGCAAGAGGTTTTGTAATATCCTGTTTCGGGGATATCTCTAAAACACGGCAAACTCCAACCAGAGATGGAATGGGAGGGCATTTACCGGATATTCCGCCTCTGAAAGAGGACGAGATCCGGAGGCTACTTGGCCCTTTCCAGACTCTGTCTATAGAGATGCTTGAAGAATCCCACTCAAAAGTGACTTGCAGCAATATGAAAATGCATATATGAGCATACCATGAAGAGAGAACATTTTACAATGAGCCGTGAGACAAGAAGATGAACATATAGCCAAAATCAGGGATTCTGCAAGACATCAATTGTATAACAGTCTTTCCGGTGAGGAATAAGCTTAGAATAGGCGTGAGGAACATAAATACATCATATTGAAATACAACAGCCACTTTAATTCAGATTTACACTCCAAAGGATGGGGAAAATCAGAAATTTATGTACTAAAAAGCTTAATATCAGAGATTTGCGTAAAAAATGAGGATGGGGATGGTTGGATCTGATATCTTAGGTCATGAGGGACCTATGCTCCACATTTAAGCTCAAACTAAGCATTCTAGCTAAGTTAAACAGTTCCTCCTTTCCCGACTAGTCTAGAAAACCCTGATTTCCCATGACTTTGCTAAACAGAAATTTATGAATACTATGAGAGCGTAATTCCCATTAGGGTTGCTGCATAAAATGATGGAAGATGACTGATATATAGCTTATATTGATCAAATAGCAGAGAAATAGAGTTTTAACTTCTTTCACACAAAGAAAAGGGCACTCAGCAAGGGTTTCCGGCAATTTATATGTACCAAAAGTAGGACTGCAGAAAATAACACAGTCTACTGCAACTATGCATTAAAAATGACTGAATATGAAAATATCAACTCAGATAAATGATGGGAGCAAAGCTCTAACCCTTATAAGAAAAATACATCAATCCTCCAAGGGATTGGCTGAAATACACAAAATAGCCAAAATGTCGGAGTTGCAGGGCAGTTGCTGCAACTCAAATCTGGAACTCAGTAGAGAAGGCTGAAGATGATGAACAAACTGAAGTAGACCTCCTCCAATGGATCTCCAAAGTGGAAGGTTGATCCTTACACTTGAGATTCCACCCTCCAATCAATCTGCAAAACCCCGTAGCAAATGCACTATGAAAATAATGCAGTTATTGGAGAAAACTGCGCAGTAGGGGCAAGAATATGTGTTGGCCTGATGCCAAGATCTGAAAATAAGCTCTCAAGCTTCCAAACTGATCCTCCAAAGGCAAGAAATACTCCCCCTCTGAAAAACAAGCAATGGAAGTGGTGTTGTGGAGTCTCCACGGCAACACCCTAAAACACAGTATTATGTTGCTGCAGCAATAGCGCTGTCCTGGAGGATGATGCTTTGGTCTCGAACCAAAATAATGATGGGACAAACTCACCTGAGCAGGCACTCGAAGACCCCCAGGGCTGAGGGTGAGATATCCGAACAGAGACACTCGGTGCACTAAACAGTGCTGCAGACTAGTTAAACAACCAGCGTGCTCAAGAAGTCGAAATGACCAACTCAATATCATAAACATATGCATGAATGCCAATAGCTCTCCTCCCCTCCATTTATAGAGCAATTGGAGACTCCTCATGGGCCCTTCCTCTAGAAGCTTCCCTTCCTCTAGAAACTTCCCTACTATGTAGTGCTTTCCAACTCATACCCTACGCTGGTTGACTTGGTCAAACTTCTTTTGTAAATATCTCCTTTCACACATGAGGGTGTGAAATATGGTTCCATGGTTGATCCATTTTCATACTGGAGGGATTTTATTTATGTTTTTATTATCTTTGGGCCTCCTCACCCAATTATTCATCTCCTAAATGAGTTTAGACAAAATTTAATGTTCCAATTTATTGAAGAAAAATTTGGAACATTATAGTCCCCCCCTCCCAAATGTTGCTTGTCCCCAAGAAACTGCAAGGATAGAAATGAAGAATCTCCACTCAAGGCATGGAGTCTGGAATATAATGAGGAACATCTCCCTCATGTGGATCCTCCATCCCCAAGCAATCATCCAAACAAAATGAGCCACCTCCTAACAAGGCAACTCCTGAAAATTTCCTTCCACCTCAAGCTCCGGTAATGAAGGTGGGCTGAAAATCTGAACTTGGCAAGCATCATAGCTTACCCCATGCTGTCCTTCTCTCCACTCATGACAAGTGTAGAGTGTATGCTGATCCTGGGCTGCAAAATTATTGCCCTCCAATGGCAAAGTGAAGAACAATCCTCCAAAGAAGGGCTCCTCCAACAATGAAGAACAAGCTGGCCCAAAACAATCCATCCGTGAATAATAGGACATGGTCATCATGGAACATCCTAATGAGAGGTTTGCTAAAGGTTTTACATGATGATACATGATGCAAACAATTTCTCACAAGGATACAGCACAGTCTCATCCACTGCAAGTTCAGAAAATTACATGGCAAGCAATGTCCATGATTCATCACATCTACTAAAGGATAGTAAATGGCTGAATGTAACAAAAATAATACATGATCAAGCACTTGCCCATGGTTTTACAATGGATGAATATCAATCTTATGGCCCACCTCAAAAGAGAACAAATATTTGGCTGTGGTGGCCATATCTCCTCTCATGCTCCCATTAGAACATGTAGTGCAAAAATTGTGAGAATTCTTCCCACTCATGGACACATCCAGCTCATGTGTCTCCTTCATAATCAAGCCTCCCATACAAAGCTGATCTATATCAGCAAATGGAGACATGATCAGCAGAAAAATGAAGAAAATGTTGAAGGTTAGAAGTGATGCCAGAAGGTACCAATAGCTTTCCCAGTAGTGACAGCGCAGTTTTACAAGTTGCTGCTTGATAAGAGTACATGGAAAAATGTTTCTCTTTACATGGTTAATCATGCATTTCTTTATGTGATACATGCTATAGTGCAGAAAATGAACATACATGTGGTCATAAAACATTTTCCCAAGGCCACAAAAGAGATGGCTGCCTCCATCATGTGGATTGGCCCAATATAACTCATGGAGAAATTTGACAAGCTTGCCTTCTTGTGAAGCAATGCACTGCATAAGAATGGTAAGAGTGTGCAAATCAATGAATGGATAAACAACCTCCTCACCATATGCTGGAAGTAATATGGTACATGGGTCCATAAATGAGTCCTCCATAGTGTTTTGGCGTGCTATGAAGAAGAATGAACCATGTGCTGCAAGAAGATAATCCTCCTCATGCTCGGAAATCCAAGTTAAGAAGAATATACCATAGTGATAAATGTCTCTATCATCATTACCTCCTCTTTGCTCATCAAGTGCAACAAATATGAAGTGATCTTGGGACCTATGGGTTATATATCCACCATATTTCCGCTGGGCACACTTCATCCATAAGTCTCTGCTCCAAAGTGACAGCGCTATGAGCTTATGCAAATAAGCCCCTGTCAATACCAAACTATGTTCTTTGACATGCTCCTTGCCAAATATTCCTCTAAAAATGCTGTAACAAATATGGAATACTTCCCAAGATGGAAGTTCTTCCCAATCATCATCAAAGACCAAGGAGATAGTGCCATCCCCTCCTCCTGCAACATCATACAAAGTGTGAGAGCAAATATGCTCTAGCTCTCCCAGAAACAAGCAAAGCAACAAGACATTTTGCTGCCTCCCCATACTTCCATCATACAACTCATGTGATGAAGACATAATGAATGATATGAGTAACACATCAACATCATACATCCATTCTCTATGCTGCTCAATGATGCAAGTATCCTGCCATATTTTTTCCATCCTCCTACTCCTTGGAAGAGTATTTTCCAAGTGATGGCCAAACTCTTTCAAGAGTAACCAGCGCAGCCAAGCCTCCTGCTGCCCAGTATCATAGATCTGTAAGTAGCTTCCTAGCTCCTTGCTCATCAACCAAATCCACTCAATCACCTGTGGATGCCTCCTTCTTCTCCTCATCCTGGTACTCCTCCCATGAGGGCTACCATCCTCCCAAATCAAATTCATGTCTTTGCACTTTATGGGATTTTGAAATGTAAGCTTCTCAAGGATCAATGAGACCTTGTCAAGAATCAAATAGGTGGTAGGAAAAAACCTCCCATCATGATGTGTATGGCTCAAGGGATGTCCAACACAACCATGAGAGATGTTATCCATCCTCAAATCTCCTCCATCTTCTATCTGCTCTTGTGAGAAGGGAAGAAAATCATTGCATTCCATGGTGTGTCGAAGTGCATCTCCAATGAGATCTCTCCTTGAGACCTCCATTTCATCCATAGTCTTCCAAAACCAATGAGGTCTTGGATCTGAAAGTAGAAGTTCCTCTTTGAGCTGAGAAGAGCTCATTGAGAAAGTGTCATCTTGAAGGGAGAAAAGGTTTCTTACTCCAAGATGTCTACCATCGATCTTCAAGGCTGCAAACCCCAACCTCCAATGTGATGTACAATCCAAAAATGGCTCATGAGAATGATGGTTTGATTCCTTCTTGAGTGTTTCCATGTTGCACATCGCAGTGCAACCAAGCTGCTCTATAGTAGCAATGAGATTTGACTCTTGGTCATGCAAAAGTAAATCTCCACATTGATCAAAAGAATTTGCTGCAATAATGGAATGTGGAAATCTTTTCATACCTTGATGTGCATTTGGAACTTCTTGTAGGGCTACAAGAGTCCCTTCCTCAAAAGTGTTGGCTGCCCCAACTGTTGATGCATGTGGCTACTCTTCCATGAGTGGGACAACGTTATCACAAGCCTCCTAAAGAGGTGATGTGATCTCTTCTTTCTTTGTTCTTTCTCCATCAAAGGTTTGGATCAAAATTTAAGTGAACTCTGCAAAAGTCTCCACCCTTGCATAGCTCAAGTGGCTGCACCACCAATCATAGGCTTCACCCTCCAAATGCAGTGCTGAGATTTCAACAGCTTCTTTCCTTGCTACAGGATGTAGTAGGAAAAATGCCTCCAACTTTCTCACCCAAGTTCTTGCATTAGATGACCTATCAAAGGTAGACAAAAAAAATCTATTGCCTTTGATTTCTTTTTTGCTGCATGGCCTCTTCTCTTCCTTCAGCTGGATGAAATGAGCAAAATCTAGAGTCTTCCTGAAGGCTCTAGGTTGAGATCTATATTCAATAAGGTAATCATTGAGAATCTGATGATCCAAATATCTTCCATGCTCAATATCTTCTTCTTGATGAGAATAGGAAGCACATGGTACTTCCTCTTCTTTTTCTTCAATCTTCTTGACCTCCTCAAATGTGGATGCATTTCCTCTGGATCTGAAAATAGATGAGAATAAACTCATATTTTTCAATGTTCTGGTCTTCTTGGGCTTAGACTCACAGGGATCAGTGGATCCCTCATACATGGGAAAAGGTGACCTCCCAGTGGTATGCTACAACTTGGAACTCTGCGTGCTAGATCCCCCATTGTTCCATTCACTTTCATCCTACCTGACCTGATAGTAATATTTGAAAGGCAAAGCTGCTCTGAAGTCTTCCCCCATGGACTGCCATTTACGGAAATAGTCTTTAAAGGGTATATGATCATGCTGCCTCCCTTTCTCACTCGGTACTGGAGGTAAGAATGTAGGCATTGTGATCCTGGTTGGCCTACTGAAGGCTGGTGAATGCTGGTCACACTTTTTTGAGATCCCCATATTTGTCACCTCTACAGCCTCTGGTGGGTAAGATTCTGCGTACCCTCTTTTTTCATAGAAAAAGTGTCCCCACGGTTTCTCTTCCAGTGTCATAGACAACTAGCTCCACAGGCTGAGCCAGAACTATGCTCTGATACCACTGTAATATCCCGTTTCGGGGATATCTCTAAAACACGGAAAACTCCAACCAGAGATGGACTGGGAGGGCATTTACCAGATATTCCGCCTCTGAAAGAGGACGAGATCTGGAGGCTACCTGGCCCTTTCCAGACTCTGTCTATAGAGTTGCGTGAAGAATCCCACTCAAAATTTGCTTGCAGCAATATGAAAACACATATATGAGCATACCATGAAGAGACAACGTTTTACAATGAGCTGTGAGACAAGAAGATGAACATATAGCCAAAATCAGGGATTCTGCAAGACATCAACTGTATAACGGTATTTTTGTGAGGAATAAGCTTAGAATAGGCGTGAGGAACATAAATACATCATATTGAACTACACCAACCACTTTAATTCATATTTACAATCCAAAGGATGGGGAAAATCAGCAATTTATGCACTAAAAAGCTTAATATCAGAGATTTGCGTAAAACCAGAGGATAGGGATGGTTGGATCTGATAACTTAGGTCATGAGGGACCTATGCTCCGAATTTCAGCTCAAACTAATCATTATATCTAAGCTAAACAGTTCCTCCTTTCCCGACTAGTCTAGAAAACCCTGATTTCCCATGACTTTGCTAAACATAAATTTATGAATACTATGAGAGCGTAATTCCCATTAGGGTTGCTGCATAAAATAATGGAAGATGACTGACATATAGCTTATATTGATCAAATAGCAGAGAAATAGAGGTTTAACCTCTTTCACACAAAGAAAAGGGCACCCGGCAAGGGTTTCCCGCAATTTATATGTACCAAAAGTAGGACTGCAGAAAATAACATAGTATACTGCAAATATACATTAAAAATGACTTAATATGACAATATCAGCTCAGATAAATGAGGGGAGCAAAGCTCTAACCCTTATAAGAAAAATACATCAATCCTCCAAGGGATTGGCTGAAATACACAAAATAGCCAAAATGCCGGAGTTGTTGGGCAGCTGCTGCAACTCAAATCTGGAACTCAATAGAGAAGGCTGAAGATGATGAAAAAAATGAAGTATACCTCCTCCAATGGATCTCCAAAGTGGAAGGCTGATCCTTACACTTGAGATTCCACCCTCCAATCAATCTGCAAAACCTCGCAGCAAATGCACTATGAAAATAACGTAGCTATTGGAGAAAACTACGCAGTAGGGGAAAGAATATGTGTTGGCCTGATGCCAAGATCTGAAAATAAGCTCTCAAGATTCCAAACTGATCCTCCAAAGGCAAGAAAGACTCCCCCTCTGAAAAACAAGCAATGGAAGTGGTGTTGTTGAGTCTCCACGGCAACACCCTACAACACAGTATTATGTTGCTGCAACAATAACGTTGTCCTGGAGGACGATGCTTTGGTATTGAACCAAAATAATGATGGGACAACCTCACCCGAGCAGGCACTCGAAGTCCCCCGGGGCTGAGGGTGAGATCTCTGAATGGAGACACTTGGTGCACTAAACAGTGCTGCAGACTAGTTAAACAACCAACATGCTCAAGAAGTCAAAATGACCAACTCAATATCATAAACATATGCATGAATGCCAATAGATCTCCTCCCCTCCATTTATATAACAATTGGAGACTCCTCATGGGCCCTTCCTCTAGAAGCTTCCCTTCCTCTAGAAACTTACCTCCTATGTAGTGCTTTCCAACTCATACCCTACGCTGGTTGACTTGGTCAAACCTCTTTTGCAAATATCTCCTTTCACACATGAGGGTGTGAAATATGGTTCCATGGCTGATCCCTTTTCATACTAGAGGGATTTTATTTATGTTTTTATTATCTTTGGGCCTCCTCACCCAATTATTCATCTCCTAAATGAGTTTAGACAAAATTTAATGTTCCAATTTATTGAAGAAAATTTTGGAACATTACAGGTTTGGGCATCACAAAGCTTGGGGATTATAGTGTTTATGGTAGTAAAAATGAAATGGTTTAGTGCCATTCCATACCACTAATTAGGAGTTAGTAACTTCCTATAAATACTTCATGATGGAGGCACTTAGCAGTCTTGTAATTGTTTCGTTTGATGGAGGAACTCGACAGTTTTGCAGTTTTTTTTCAAAAGTACCAATAAAATGGTAGACGACATCACACAAAATTGACTTTAGATGACAACACAAAATGGCATGGAGGAACTTTCTACAATTTTCTCAGGAAACCAATCCAACAACAAACAATTGTTCAATCATATAATAATGGAATTGATGGTGTAAAGTGGTGTAGAGTTGTGGGAGTTCTTCACAAAAGAATGTGTTATGGTGTAAATATATAACATATAAATAGTAGCTATAAATAATGATCCATTTTACCATATAAATGAAAATAATGATTTTGTAAAAATATTTAAATTTAACTAATAAGAACATAAAAAATTAATACTTACCATATAACAAGATTATAACTATGGATATTCACCCCCACTTTACCATAGATATTATTAACTTGTAAATATAATTTGTTATATTACTATGTGCCAATACCTGAATCATCAATACCAATACCATGTGTCCATAAACCGTAACTCATTTCACAATCAAAATATTTGAGAAAAAAATGATATAATTACTTTTTAGATATATGTAAACCCTCTATCCTTGGTACTACTAAAAATATTTTGTGTGGATATTCTATGGAGATTAAATCAAAATTTTAATAAAACAAGAATATCCACACAAAATATTTTTAGTAGTACCAAGGATGGAGGGTTTACATATTTCTCATAAAAAAGTATATATATATATATATATATATATATATATATATAAACTAAGGATCTACCAAGCCTTGAGAGTAATCAAATCTATGGAGGTGCAAATCTTTCCTCAAGTTTTGCACTAAAAAAATTGTTTTTTTATTTCGAGAGATTTGACCCCTCTCAACTCTTGGTGGATCCTTAGTTAAGATGGATCTATGTTGATTATATAAATAAATTTATATTTTTGGGTTGAGAGATGTACTATGACTCATTATGAAAGATATGTTATAATAAAACATTATATCAATAAAGAGTTAAATGTAAAATTAAATTTAAAATAAAAAATAAAAAAATAAATTGAAAATTAAACTTTCAAAAGTAATAAATAATAAAAGTAATATGTGTGACTCAATTCAATTCTTTATAATGAAATTTTTGTTTTTATTATTAAAATTATAAACAATTTCTTACCCAAAAAAATTCTAATAAATCATGTTTCAGTTAATAACTATATAAAGACTTAATATATACTAAAGAATTTTTCTAAGCTTTACATATATCAAATATTTCATTCTCATATGTATGTAGCTCTATGCATTAGAAGATTTTTGTAGTTTTTTTCCAAAAGTACCAATACAATGGTAGACTACATTACACAAAATTGACTTTAGATGACAACACATAATGGCATGGAGGAACTTTCTATAGTTTTCTTAGGAAACCAATCCAAAAACAAACAATTGTTCAATCATCTAATAATGAATTTGATGGTGTAAAGTGGTGTAGAGTTGGGGGAGTTCTTCACAAAAGAATGTCTTATGGTGTAAATATATAACATATAAATATTAGCTATAAATAATGATCCATTTTACCATATAAATGAAAATAATGATTTTGTAAACATATTTAAATTTAAGTAATAAGAACATAAAAAATTAATACTTACCATATAACAATATTATAACTATGGATATTCAACCCCACTTTACCATAGATATTATTAACTTGTAAATATAATTTGTTATAATACTATGTGCCAATACCATGACTCATCAATACCAATACCACGTGTCCATAAACCATAACTCATTTCACAATCAAAATATTTTATTTTAATTTAATTTATTTTTATAGAATTTCCTTAATTAAATCTAAAAGAGAAAAAAAAGATATAATTATGATGCAGTCATAGCTACAAATTAACTTATCTTCATGGACTAGTGGGTTGGGACCCACTTGATCTTCTTATACACAGTGGAATTTATATATATTGAAGTCATTAACATACATACGTGGAACGATCAACAACGTTATTTACAACATAACGTATATAACCCAAAATACAATCATACACGTGGGACCGGAGATCTCGGGTCCCACATCCCAATAACCAATCATGGCACATCGCAACACTCGCCTGCAACTTTCAATTCTTTACAAATGCGCTAACCCATAAAACTTGCGACATGCACAGTTGCGTCAAGCCAACACATGGATGTTCCTTGTTGCATCGCATCCTTCCTTCTCCCCGCATCGCATCGCAACACATTTAACTTTTCGTGCGAACACTTAACGTTATCCACTATAATTTGTGAAATACGAAGTCCAACGTCCATCGTTGATCTGCCACATGATCCAATGGCCCGCGCAACTTCCCCTTGTGCCACTTCGCATCGCGAGTTAAAAACTTTAACTTGCAAAATCCTTAATTCTTAAACAATCCAATCGCCAATGCGAAACCACACCCTGTCGACACGCGTCCACTTCAATTCTGTGATTTTAATTGCAATTGTTCATTCAACTTTCTTGGTTCGTCTTTGCCTCTTCTATCCACTCTAATCTCCGTCATCAAACCTTAAACATTTGAATCTGCGATTCAATCCACGCCATTGATTCCTCTCTTGAAATTCTTCTAATTAATTCCGTCCTTAATCAATTTCTCCTCTTTCGGCCTCACTGCTTTACATTATCGATTCCTCTGCATTACTCCTCTGCTATCCTTCCGAGTTTGTTCGCATTTCTTCAATGATGTCTCTCCATAACTTGTCTATACGAAGCCGAAAACTTCATCTTCTCGCTTAGCCTTGTTGCACCTGCAATTCGATTAGAGTTCTTCGTCTCTCATACCTTGGTCTCTGCCCCAACTTTTTCCTATGTGAAGTTCACATGAATTGCACCCTTGCACTCAATCTGTTTGTGCATCAACATATATACAATACGCATATGCAATAATACATAAATGCAATATTTAACTTCGATAGGGAAATAAAACCAATGGGTTGAAACAGAGAGCCCGATCACAATCCAAAACACTTGGAATTTATTTATGAAGAAAAATGCACAGAATAGAGCCCTGGGATGGATGATTTTTACATTTGTTTCTACTCTCTGTTCAACCCTCTCTCACACCTATTTCCCTCTTGTTCTCTCTTTCTCTCTATGGAAGGAAGAACCCCAAAATAGTGGATTTTGTTTTTTTTTATGCCTTTCCCCAAAATCCCCATATGGTTGAGAAACTGTTATTCAGTTTCAGAACAGTTTATTCAACTAAATGCCTAACTAATCCTAATATAACTATTATTTTAACCTACAGATTACAATGGATATGTTAGCCCAAATTAACTTTAAACAAAAATACTTTAAAAGTAAAATATTCAAGTTATTAGGACTACTAGTCCTCTTCCCAAGCCACAACATGTGACCAGCTTGTCACATTGTTGACTCTGCCTTAATGCTCCTGCATCAGACTCCCGAGGTAAGAGAATTCATGACCTCCTGGTCACGTGTCTTCAATGTTTGGATCTTCCAGAATCCCAGACTCTGTTGTGTTATTGTCCATAAGCTGCATTGTCTTTCCCATTATTTAGCTGCAATCTTCTAGGCTTCCATACTTTGTACTGTAGTGCTCCACTGCCAACACATTCTACTACACTTTGTCCTAGATATTGCTGCAAATATTACTCCGGACAATTTTTCGACCCAAACTTCATGAATATACTTGAAGATATCTCCCTCTGCAATATCCAATTGTTGCTCCTTATCTTCAAATTTACTTTCAAAAAGTAAATTGTTTTCCAATTTTCTTGACTGCAGTAACATATTCACTCACACTTCTCTGTATACTAATAAACATAACATAGTTTAGTAAACTAGTATATGCTTCTGTCTCAACCAAAACTTGAGACATTCTTCTATCAATGACTACAATCCCTTCCTCATACTCAAATTCTTCCAGAAACCACTTCAACAATTCAATTTATAATTGATCCCTCTCAAGCACACCATCACTATGATGTTCATCAATTTCAACATATCCTTCTTCCTCTTCCTTGACAACATTCAATAGATGTCCTTCAGCTCCTTGACTAACTCTGGTAGTCAATTCTACTTCATTCAGTTCTAGGACTGATTTTTCTTCAACATGTGACATATTTGTCTCATCTTCATCCTCATTATTATCTCCCTCTTTGTCACAAGTCCAATTTCTTTGTGACACTGCTTCTTCATTTTTTATTAGAAGAGAATTCTAATTTTCCATCTCTATTACAGCTTCAAGTGATTGTCCTAGAGTCTCCTTCTAGTCATTTATGAAAAAAAACTTCTCCCTGTTCTCACAATAGAAGGTTCCTCAACATAAGACAAAATTGTCTCATCCTTACTATGGACACAACCTCTATTTTGATCTCTTACTTCATTAAGTAAGGAATTTATGAACTCCTTCTACTACAATAATTCAACCTTGCCTTTATCTGAAAGCCATTCAACATTATACTTAACTTTGCAACTTTCAGCCTCATTAAAGACAATTCCAAAAAAAATGGTTGTCTCCTGCAAAACCTGCAATCACATATAAATTCCCAGTTTTAAAACCACAAGACTTGATGCTTCGGTCATCAAGTCCTCTTGTTTCTCTGAATCTTCTGTATGACTCGGAAAATCTTCAATGGACCCCATCTCAGCTTCCTCAAGCATTGCATTTGAATGCTTGATATCTTCCTCCACTTCTTATTTCTTTTGGCTATTATCATGAGCCAAACTTTCTATGCTTTCATCCCTTGCAACATGTTGAAAAGCAATACCTTCTCTCAACTGTGTATGATCTTTCATATGAGACCTAGCTGTCTCATCTTCCTTCAGCACAAAATTCAGATTTTGTATCTCCTCTTTCTTCTTTTATGACAACATCAACAAATTGTCTTTCTTTACCGATTTCACCTGCAAACATACAATAATAATTTGTTTCAAAATCGTAAGGAGCCATAGTCTTTCTTGTTTTCTCAAACATCAGCTCTTTTCGTTGGTTCTCATCCTTCCAAGGATCCATGAAACCATCAGTTGGTCTCATACCTTCATTCTCATTACTACTATCACCAATAATAGACTCTTTCTCAGGTTCACATAAGTAAACCTCTTCCTCAACATACATTCCATGCTGCAACTCAGCTCTTCTATGTTCTTCTTATAGCTGAATTGTTGTATCAGATCTCAGCCTGCTCTGTAACTGACTCCACTTGAATCTTTTCTTCCATAGAACCCAATCATACGTTTGGTGTTCCACATTCCTTGTATGAATTCTCTCAACACTTCTAGCTGCACTTTTATCTCAGCTAATTCTCTATCAATTTTTATTCTTACTTGATCTTTCATAATATCCCTTGGAACCTTTACGATCACCATTAGTATCCATAGTCTTCTTTCCTTTATGAAATCCTCTTTGTTCATCATGGATTAAAAACAATCCATATCTACAAGCTGACTCCATCAACCTGTCTATAGATACCACACCAAGATTTTCCATGCTTAGTCTTTTACTGGGAATTTCCACTGATTTATTTCTTTTGATTGTGACTCCTCCTTGAATATTTTAGATAACCATTCGTAATCATCTCTTCTTCTTCCCTCTGTGGAATCATTCTAATCCACCTTGTGAGCTGCAACAAACCTCTTTCATATTTGTAACAAGTGTAGTACTTGTCTACAGTTCATATGCAAGAACTTTCTTTTCATACTCTGATGCTCTGAGTAATGCTTCTTCTTCTTGAGAATTAAACCTATGCTCCCTCTTCATCTGTAGCCCATACCATTTCAATTTCTTCCTCGTAAATCATTCACACTCCTAGTCTTCATATCTCCTCTGTAGCAACTCCATCAATAGATCAAGATGGGTTCTCATCTCAACTATTTCTCTCTTATATTCTTCATCAGTCATCTGTTTCCGTATGCCATTTGTCTTGGCATCTTCCTTCTTCACTTTGTGGTTGCCTCTTGAACCTCTACTATGACTTTCAATAGTCATCTTCTTGAGTTCTTTCACCCTCTATGAGTTGCAATAGCCTCTGCAGTAACAGTTCCTCCTGCTACAACTTACCTCACCAAACTTCCTCTGTGCTTGGTCTTTTGGCAATCACTGTTTCTCAATCTAGAACCCTCCTTGAGAACTCCTCTATGCTCCTTCTAGGCTTACCCTCACAACTCATATGCACTTGAGAACACTATTGTCCTCTTATATTTCAACCTCAGCTGAAATATTAGGTTCTGACCACACTTCTTTTTCCTCCTAGAAAACCATTGCTAGCTTCCTTCATCACTGCCCTTGAAGGCTGTAATCCTCTTGCTGAGATGTATTAACTCCTGCTGCTACCTCTATTAAACTCTTATGCTCTTCTTCTGAGTGTAATAATTTTCTTGTCAGTTCCATAATCCAAAATAAAACTGAAACAAAAAATTCTTACCTTATTTTCTGTGCTACTTCTTCATCCATGCTGTTGTAGCTCTTATGCTTTTTTATAAGCCTTCAGTCAACAATCTTACCTCACTCGATTAGAATCACTGAGCAATCTTTCTCAACTTTTCTTAGTTCAAAGTCTTTCACACCACCTCTCAAATCTTGTTGCTCTGATACCAATTGATGCAGTCGTAGCCGCAAATTAACTTAATATCTGTGGAATGGTGGGTTAGGACCCACTTGATCTTCTTATACACAGTGGAATTTATATATATCGAAGTCATTAACATACATACATAGAACAATCAACAATGTTACAACATAATGTATATAACCCAAAATACAGTCATACACGCGGGACCGGAGCTCTCGAGTCCCACATCCCGATAACCAATCACAGCACATCGCAACACTCGCCTGCAACTTTCAATTCTTTACAAATGCGCTCACCCATAAAACTTGCGACGTGTGCAGTTGTGTCAAGCCAACACGTGGTTGTTCCTTGTCGCATCGCATCCTTCCTTCTCCCCGCATCGCATCACAACCCATTTAACTTTTCATGCGAACACTTAATATTATCCACTATAATCTGTAAAATGCGAAGTCACGGTCCAACGTCCACCGTTGATTTTCCACATGATCCAACGTCCCGAGCAACTTCCCCTTCGAGCCACTTCGCATCACAAGTTAAAAATTTTAACTTGTGAAATCCTTAATTCTTAAACAATCCAATCGTCAATGCGAAGCAGTGCCCTATCGACACACGTCCACTTCAATTCTGCGATTTTAATTGCAGCCGTTCATTCAACTTTCTTGGTTCGTCTTCACCTCTTATGTTTGCTCTGATCTCCATCGTCAATGCTTAAAATTTTGAATCTGCGATTCAATCCATGCCATCGATTCCTCTCTCAAAATTCTTTTAAGTAATTCTAACCTCAATCGATTTATCCTCTTTTGGCCTCACTGCTCTGCATTATCGATTCCTCTACATTACTCCTCCGTTATCCTTCCAATTTTGTTTGCATTTCTTCAATGCTTTCTCTCCATGACTTGCCTATAAGAAGCCAGAAACTTTGTCTTCTCACTCAGCCTTGTTGCGCTTGCAATCCGATTAGAGTTCTTCGTCTCTCATCCCTTGGTCTCTGCTCTAGCTTTTTCCTGTGTGAAGTTCACAGGAACTGCACCCTTGCACTCAATCTGTCTGTGAATCAACAGAAACACAATGCACATATACAATAATATATAAATACAATATTTAATTTCGATAGGGAAATGAAACCAATGGGTTGAAACAAAGTGCCCGATCACAATCCAAAACACTTGGAATTTATTTATAAAGAAAAATACACAAAACTGAGCCCTGGGATGGTTGTTTTTTACATTGTTCCTACTCTCTATTCATTCCTCTCTCACACCTATTTCCCTCTCATTCTCTCTTTCTCTCTATGGAAGGCAGAACCCCAAAATAGTGGATTTGGTTATGTTTTATGCCTTTCCCCAAAAGCCCCATATGGTTGAGAAAATGTTATTCAGTTTTAGAACAATTTATTCAACTAAATGCCTAAATAATCCTAATCTAACTATTCTTTTAACCTACATATTACAATGGTTGTGTTAGCCCAAATTAACTTTAAACAAAAATACTTTAAAAGTAAAATCTTCAAGTTTTTAGGACTACTAGTTCTCTTTCCAAGCCACAACATGTGACCAGCTTGTCACATTGCTAACTCTGCCTTAATGCTCCTACATCAAATTACTTTTTAGATATATTTAAACCCTCTGTCCTTGCTACTACTAAAAATATTGTGTGTGGATATTATTAAAATTTTGATTTAATCTCCATAGAATATCCACACAAATGATTTTTAGTAGTAGCAAGGATGGAAGGTTTATATATTTCTCATAAGAAAGTATATATATATATATATATATATATATATATATATATATATATATATATATATATATATATATATATATATATATATATAAACTAAGGATCTACCAAGTCTTGAGAGTAATTAAATCTATGGAGGTGCAAATCTTTCCTCAAGTTTTGCACTAAATTGTTTTTTTCATTTTGAGAGTTTTGACTCCTATCCACACTTGGTGGATCCTTAGTTAAGATGGATCTATGTTGATTATATAAATAAATTTATATTTTTGGGTTGAGAGATATACTATGACTCACTATGAAAGAGATGTTATAATAGAGCATTATATCAATATAGAGTTAAATGTAAAATTAAATTAAAAAAAAATTGACAATTAAACTTTCAAAAGTAATAAATAATAATAAATAATAAAAGTAATATGTGTGACTCAATTCAATTCTTTATAATGGTAATTTTATTTTTATTATTAAAATTATAAACAATTTCTTACCCAAAAAAATTCTAATATATCATGTTTGAGTTAATAACTAAATAAAGACTTAATATATACTAAAGAATTTTTCTAAGCTTTACATATATCAAAAATTTCATTCTCATATGTATGTAGCTCTGTGCATTAGAAAAGTTTTAATAGAATTGGAATATATATATATATATATATATATATATATATATATATATATATATATATATATATATATATATATATATATATATAGACGATGACGATGATTTGTAACCATGATATGTTAAAACTTCATCTTGAAATTTATATAAAATATAAATAAGATTATAAAGAATTAGCATATATCCATTTTAATTCCAAATCTATCAATGTTAAAAAAATATTAAAACAAGGCTATATATATATAAATATATGGGCTTTAATAAACATAAAAATGTGAATATTTCTATATATATAAATGTGAAATGTATATCCCTAAGGACTAACTTAATTGGTCTAATACTCATTGTTAAAACACCTTTTCTATTGAGAGGTTATAAGTTCAATTCTCTTGATACCCTCAGGGACATGCTCCATGGTTGAGGAAACAACAAGTAGTGATACAAATATTATGTGGATGATCATAGAATTCTAATTTTTGCAAACCACAAGCAAAAGAAAATGTGAAATTTATAATAATTTTACATCCCCCATTATGAGTATCTTAATTAACATATTTGTATGCGTAATGGATGGATAAAATTAATAATAATGATCACCCATTAACTATAGAAATATCATTCATACAATTATGCAAATATTGTTGATTCGGGCTAGAAATTTGAAGAGATCACCTTATTACGCACACAAATCACACTTCATTCCTTTATTGATCATAGTGGTTACACATATAGTATTTATATCATAGACTTCGAAAAATCTAGATCCTAAGAAGGTGGACTGACTCGGACATGGCACAACTACAACTCATACACATAGGAAACAACAAATTCTAGATTGACACCTTGGGACTCATAATGAAAACTTGTAAATCACATGACACACATGGAAGAAATACTTCCAATACCATCCCTTAATTCTTACATGTAAAAAATATTGAAGAACACACATTACAACAACAATACTAATTTTTCTCATATTTTTTTTATATGGTCATCATTAGCGCTCACATCCACTCTGAAATCTCATAGTCTCCGCTCTTTTCTTCACCACACTTTAGAGATTCCCACTTGATCCATTTAAGACATGATCACTTCCTACCATCCTTGACAAACTTAACATAATTGACGCTTCTCAACCTCTCAGAGCACAACAGGCCAGTTTCGATACTAAGCCATCCTATGGAATTGCCACCATTTATTGAATTCAAGACCCTCCATTGTACTCATTAGTTATCTAGGATAGCATTATGGGTATATAATGTCTTCAACAAAAAATTATAGAACTTAAAATTTTATAAAATAACTTGTATTAATGCTCCCGGAGCACGACAAATCACACCAACTTGACCTTATTAAGAACAAATTCTAACTAATGCTCTTTAACATCTTTCTAGACTTCCCATAACATAATCAAGCCAGAGTAGGCTCTGATACCATGTTATAAATTTGAAGAGAGCACATTATTTCATAGACAAATCACACTTCATTACTTTATTGATCATTGTAGTTAGATATATAGGATATAGATCAGAGACTTCAATGAATCTAGATCTTAAGAAAGTGGATCTATGACTCAGACATGACACAACTACAACTCATACACATAGGAAACAACAACTTCTAGATTGACACCTTGGGACTCACAATGACAACTTGTAAATCACATGACACACATGGAAGCATTACTTCCAATAAATTATTCCATGGAGAGACACTTTATATCCTAGCATGAGGGAGATGTGATCACGTAATGTTACATTTAAAATCATAAAATAATCCTTATATTAGCAAATAAATAAAATAAAATTAACTATAAATAAAATACTTTAATTTACACCTTAATTTTATATCAAACTTTATATAAAGAGATAAAGTAACTGAAAGGAAAAAGATAATATAGTTTTTGGTATGAGTGAGATATGCAATTCTTTCACTGATTTGACAAATGACATGTAAAAATAATATTATTGATACTACATGGTATGTAATTCTTTGTATCTTCAAATGACATGATATATGTGTGTGTGTGTTACTATCGATTATAAATAACATAATTTTATATCAACTTTTTATAGAGAAAAAATAAAATACTTTAAATTAAAAATTGTTATATTTAATATTTCATTATATGGCGGGTATAAATTTCCATCTTTAATATAGATTTCATATATAATATTTAAAAATATTAATAACAAAAAATATTTATATTATACAAAATAATTGAAAATTAGAAATTTCTTATAATTAACATATTTTATTAGTGTGTTTTTCAAAACCATCATAGATACATCTTAACTTCAAATCTACCAAAAAAAATTCTAATAAAACCAAATCTTTTAAGATACTAACCTTTTATTGTATTTTACACCAAAAAAAATTACATCCTAAAAACTTTGTATATTAATTATTATGAAATATATCTTTACTAATTAATAATTAATTATACAACCTTATATTATGTTCAGAATAAAAATACATATTAATGTACAAATATTAAACCTTCACCACTATCCTATTTTCAAAATAAAATTACCTATCACTATAAAAATAAACACTTAATTAATATTAAAATGGCATAAATTAACAATATTGATTTTTATGTATGAAAAGTGGGTAAGAAAAGAAAGAAACGAAACGAAACGAAACCTAACCTCGGCACGTAACACTTGCATGCCCAAAAAGCTTACATAGTCCTCCCAAAAAAAATGCTTTATATATAACTTTACACCCATTAAATTTCATTATATAAGGCATTTTGTATATGAATTTTATAACATATTGTCATCATAATCCATATGTCACAATCCTTTCCCCTTTAGAATTTGTGATTGCAAATATATAACTTCTTTATATGTTTATTAATAATGTCAATGGTCCTTTAACTTGCAGTAAAGTAGCAACCATCATAATCAAATTTGGCTTTTGAGATTTATGATAGAATTTTTTTTTTTGGTTCACTAGCACACTTAGTACTGATAAATTGTACATGCCACACTTATTTACCTTTATTCATATTTCCATAAAATATTTTTTTTGGGTATTTAATATTTTATGAAGTGCCATCAATCGAGTAATTAATTTATATTATGATTTAAGTGTAGTTAATGTAAATTAATATGATGTGTTCTTTTTTTCAATGGAAAAATAGATGGTTTATATTGAATAACAACAGAAAATCTTCCATGCTATCATAATATATGTTTCTATTGTTTATATCATATTTATCTCAAAATGAACATAACAACATTATTGGTTCTGTACTCAACCAAGAGTTTTATAGTCATAATTGACACCTTCTAGTCCGAAACAGAAGTTGTTCTTAAATTTATTGTATGGTTCCAAAAAATAATTACAGAGAATATCAAAACATGCCAAATTTTTATTCAAAATTTTAATCTGCCAACTTTTCTGGTAAGCTTGGAGCTTTATTGTTCTCCTTCATAAATGAATTAACATGATGTGTTATCCATAATGTAAATTAACATGATGCGTTATCCATCACCAAATCATGAAAGGTTACTTAAATTTTACATGGAAAGGTATTTATTTATTTATTCAACTATTTTATAATGAAAAATTGAAAATTTAATTATATTTAAATTGGTAAGAGTAAATTCAATATACAAAACAAAAACAAAACAAAAAATATGTTTGTTTGTTAGGTAATGTGAGTTCTAAGATTATTGTCATGTCTAATAAGTGGTTTGAGTAGCCATGACTGAAGGTTATTTAAGTCATCAAAATCACTCGAGGATCACATCTCGCCTAGGCGACACCAAATATTAACATGGTTGTATATTTTCCCACGCGGTTTTGAACTAGTGACCTTTTCACTACGGAATGCCTTAACATACACAAAAAAATTTGAATATTAATTTTGTAATGATTTAAAACATTAAATTTAATGAAAAACTAGATAGATAAACTTGTTGAGAATTTAGTCGGGCAATGTTTAATTCAATTCTCTTGGTGGGCTCATGTAATTCCACTTGTGAATTTGTTTCCTACCCTTGTATAAATTGATCAAATACCACTGCATGGCTCTAGTGAAGAATCTAAACATGAAATATTTTCTAAGAGAAAGTGATGTTCATTATTACAATGAGATTCAATTAATAATGGAGAATAAACATCTTGTATAATAATATCATCGCTTAATAGTTGGTATTGAGAAAATAAACTGGGAGAAGGTTTATAGATAACATGATTAGTAAATTCAAATTCATTCTCTTTCACTTTTGAAATAGTTGTATCATCTTGAAAAGAATGACAACTATCTTTATTTAAATTTTCTTCCTCATAAGAAGTATTTAAAAGTGTAGCAAGAAAGGATCAATTTGACTTTGCCTTGGTCAAATTGAGAAAATTTGAAATTTACACATCAATAGACAACTTAGAGGTAGTTAAGTGAGGTGACATGGTTCTTGTCACTCGGTTAGCTCAGTAAATTAGAGTTAAGGACTTGGAGTTCATGTGTTGATTGAAGCAATCTAATTCAATTATTTCTAGTTGTATTTAGTTAAACTAGTTCTAACTATTGATAGAACTAGTTGGAGTTCAGTTGTGCATTAGGACAATAATATAACTCATATATCGTCCAATTAACTTATCAATCAACCAAAAATATCTCATGCATGCAAGGAATTCAAATTTCTCAGTTGTGGTGGAGATGCAAAGGAAGTGTAACATCAATTGTAGACTAGTCTTGAGTGTACAGTTTTTGCATGCAATCAATGCTTAATCCTTGGGAATTGCACAATCAATTTGTAGTAAATTCATAAAGAATACGAGATAATTTCCTCAATATTTGTGAAAGGAAATAGGAGCTCAGGCGGGGGCACAAATTCACTAAGTCTAAGTCATAGCTTCTCATTGAGCAAAGAGAACAATTATTCTTTTGCAGATTGAGCTCAGAGCGAGCAAGAAATTGTAATACATTCTCTATTCATTTGATTAATGAAAATAGGATTAAGGGGATTTTTTACATTTGGGTTCCCCTAGATAAATATGTGTACTTATGTATGTGATTGTTGCATGTTTGTGAATGTTTTTATATATTGTGAATCAGTTTCCGCAGAGTAGTAAAGTAGAATTGTGTCTCTTAATTTAGATTAAATTTATTGAGAAATTGCAATTATATCACCGTATTTCTACATGGTATCAAAGCAAGATTCACATTAGAACATGACTTTCAAAGTTTCTCCTCAGGAGGTTCAAATTTGTAGCTTCAATGTAGCAAAATTTCTTAACAATCTGGAGAATAGCCTTCAATGGACTGAGAATAGAGTATGCCTTGAAAGGAAGTTCAAATTTCATTTCCTAGAAGGATCGCATGGAGGCAGTGATTGATGACAATAGATTGATGGAATATCTCAAGACAAAAATTCAAAAATTAGGACCAGTTGATGCCCAAAACCTAGCCTAAGGGAAGATATGTAGCCAAGGCAATGAGAATAATTATGGAGGGAGTGAGAGACCAAACTGTCTCAAATCTCCATGGGAAAGAAACTCCTTTCGCAATGTGGAAGGCAATAACTGAGATATTCAAAAATAGAAGTTACCATAGAAAATTGGACCTCAAAGGAAAACTGTTAAACATTAAGATGCAGAAGAATGATATTATTCCGCAGTATCTCACTAGATTTACACAAGTTTTGAATGATCTCGGAGGGGTTGGTGTGAATGTTGCATAAAATGGCCTACTAAGCTTAGATCTTCTAGGCCTTCCAAAATATTGGCATACCTAGCAGGACTTAGTGAACACAAGGGAGAAATTACCGAATTGGGAACGCTTTTATGATATGATTTGGTACAAGAACAAATTGAGCGAAATACCATATATGGAGGTTCTTCCAAGGAAGAGGATGAAGAATAATTTTCATTAGCTGGAAAGGGAAAGAAGGGAAAGGGAAAGAAATCCCAAACCAAACCAGAATCCAGCGAAGGGGGAAAGAATAAAGACTTGTCCAAAATTAAATGCTTCAATTGTTATGAATTCGGTCACTATGCTACAAAGTTTCCACACAAAAGTATAGCTAGAAAACTTAGGAGGAGCAGCAGGTGAAGCATTGGCTTCACATTTCAAGCTAGATTTCACCTCTGTCGCATGCATGGCCAGCAGAGTAGTAGAGTAGAATAACGTCTCTTGATTTAGATTAAACTTTTTGATAAATTACAATTCTATCACCATCTTTCTACAAGAAGAAGATATTTATGAAGACGAATTATCGAGAAAAATAGTTGCATCTTCTAAATTATTATGGTGTTCCTTATCTAATAAAATGAAAGAAGTCAACAAAAATTGTGATTTTTCTTCAACTTCTAAATCTCCAAGGTCAATATGAAAATTCAAATCAATCTGTGAATGGTTATCAATGCCTAATTTTGATTGATTAGTAATTGATTGATTATTTGTTTATTTGAAAGAGGGATTAAATATTGAAACCATTTATCGATAGAAGGCGTTTCTTCCAAAGGGAATTTAATATAACAACATATGAGCCTCATTGCAAAATATTCTAATGACTCATCCTTTTCTTTCCTTAAATATTTCAATTCTTGGAGTGATTTATTATAATCAGAATTATTAAAGATCTGATATGAATTTAATCATAAACTTAAGCGAAGAATGAATGGAATTAAGAGGAAAGTATTCAAACCAAAATTTAACCCAACCTCAAAAGGTGAGGGAAAACAATTTGCAAACAACATTAAGATCAATGATATTATGATTTAAAAAATTATAAATGAATAAAAAAATATGATCTATTGTAGATGTGGTCCCTTCACCATTAGAGGTAAGTTCTAATAAGAGGAAAAGTGTCTTTTTGGAAATTTTGGATAAATGAAAATCAAAAGCATGTTCCAACACACTAATGTGGGTAGGAGACATTGTTTAGATGTTACAGTGAATAGGTTGACTCCTAATAGGTCATCTTCTCTTCTAACATGCCTTCAAGTACATGTGAAACGACACAAAGAAGAAGTAAACGATCTAGAAATCATAGAGGTTGGGGGTTCCATGGGCTAAACAAATAATTTTACCTTTTCCCTCCTTCTAGCACCATTTTGTTGACGCGGGTTTTATGCACCCTAGTCAACAAGGGATAATTGACCTATATTACAACTCTTTAAATGGCCTTAGTTGTTTGGTGTCATCACCCTCAGTGGTTTTTAATGCCTCGTTATACTTTCACCTCTTCCTCTTTTGAAAAGAAAAGACAAAGGGTATTCCTTTTCTATTCTATAATTAATCTAATTCTAGTGTTCACCTATTATATAAGTGATTAATTACAACATGTAAAATACAAAATGTAATATAGAAAATATAAATTCTAGAAAACAAACTAACTAGCAATGAATGTATAGAAATATACATGATAAATGTTCAAAAGAAAAAAAAATTATTAATTCTAAAATATAAATGCAATTATAAATCTATAAAATATTGATATTTATTAATGATGTAAAGTAAAAGGTGTAAAGTACAACAATGAAAGTCTTCGATCTTTTAAACAAGACCGATCAAACTAGACTTGTTTAATCGTTTCAACATCAAGAAATACCATCAAATGAAAACAATAATACTACTTAATCTCTACTTTTTCGACCGAAATAAAAGAGAAGAAATAGCTGTAACAATTTTAAAAGATAAAATAATATTTCTTATTTATGAATAAAAAAACATCTTTGAAACTATTACAAAGCATATATGTCAATTTAATATAAATAAAAGTAATATCAATTACAACCTAAACTCCTGTAATCAAACCACAGGAATTCAGATTAAATTAATGCCCAGATCAGAATCAGCCTCACGACACAAGTCACTAGAGGAAGAAGTGATTGAACTGAAACAACTGAAATTAAATTAACACGTGAAAAAGGAAATGCAAATAAATGTATTGTTTTCCTACAAGATAAAATCAAACATCAAAAATATTACTATCTCCTCGGTATTCAGGAATCGTATCATATAATATAAGTACAGACAATGAATAATGTGACTATGGAAAATGAAATATTATAAGTATAAATGGATCGACTAAAACTAAAGTAGATCCACACCTTCAAAATTATCAGGTGTATCCCACAATCACAAGAATATTAATTGAGCATTTCCTTTGAGTATCTTCTCTCCAAAATATACCACCCATTTTCCGCCCTCCTATGCTATAGATCGATACCCCCTCTTACTATGGAAAATAAATTCTTTATATATAGGCCAAGATGCCTCATAGATCATAGATAATAATAAAATCATTACCTATTAGGATCAGAATCATCTAAGTTAAGGGATATAATTACTTTGACCTTCGTTGAATTGATAATAATATGTGTATCTTTATACTATTATTTACTTTCGATGCCAGAGTATTTTTATTCCTCCTGCCTCTGGAAATCTGTCCTGAGTTGGTTATTTTCATGAACAAGTTGGCTAATGCAATATTCAGGGCGGGGAATAGAGACTAAGTGTTGTTGCTTCCAATACATATTCATAATAGACTCACCCAAATGAATGTTTGTTAGAGGACTATCATCACAATAACAAACATTACTACAAAATCTCGAATTATCCTATACTTGGGCCTTATTTCTTTTTAGCAAGGGTTCAGGATGAACCTCGAGATCAATGAACACATAATTTTCTAGAATCTTCTTATGCCTTTTTCATCTTGCTTGGTCAATTTTTCTCTACATTTGTTTAGCCTTAACTTTAGACTAAGGGATGTGTTCAATGTGACAATTTTTTTCTTCATTTGTAGGTTTGTGGGAACGATTTTGGGCCGAAGACTTACCTTGTAGGATATAATCTCTCCTTTATTGCTAAATTCATGACGAGAAGTGGTACCCTTGTTCATGCTCCTAATGATGCAGACAAGGGCTATTCCTAGGGTTTCAACCATATTATCATTCGAAATAGACATGTTTGTCGCATAAACTGTCTCATTATCGTTGTCATGTTGTGAATCACGAAATTGTGATGGAACATAATTTACAAGGAATGAATTAGGTGAGTATGTTCCTGGAAAATATGGGTACTCGAGCAATTGGGATTTCTCAAAATCATTTCGAGTCAAGAAACTATCCCAATCATCCCCTACCTTAGCCAACTAGTGTTTGACCAATATACAAATAAGATTGTGATGAAACAATGACCTTTTGGGGTTCTTATGGTCTAAATAACATGCTCATGACATTTTGACCAGACTTCTATGTAGGTAATAGGGTAAATTAAGCTTATAACCCATAAAAAGAATTAATAACCTAGTATGATAGATAAAAACTAAACTACATATTCCTTCACAAGTAATTTACTCATACAAGAAATGCACCAAGGCACACCATTTTGGTCTCAATAAGGAAATATGAATACATTTCACATTGTAGACATAGTTTTTGCTCTCGAGAAGTTTCTTGCATGGGATATCACGCACTGCACAATTTTTGAACCAATTATCACTTTCAACAGGGAGGTGATTGGTTGTTTCTAAGAAGTCAATATCTACAGTCATCGCCAAATCACCCACTCGGGCTTTCTTCCCGTCAAAGGAAGAGGAAAAACCTAGTTTACAACCCCTTTACTATAATCATGAAATAATTGAATGAAATCCCACAACCTAACTTTTTTGAATAAAGTTAAAAACTCATCATATGCTTCAACATTTCGGCTCCAATTGCTTGAGTCCTAATAATGGGTGGAATGGCTATAGTACCAAGGAATTTCAGCCATAAATCGAGGTTATAAACAGGGTGGAAATGAACAATATCCTGGTCACCCAAACCCTAACTTGCATAAATATATATACAGGATAAAAAAGGAGCAATGAAACAATAACATCGTGGCACCTGAGAACCCTAGGTGATTAATTCATACAACTGATAGACAAAGGGTATAGTAAAAGGATATTAATGACTGGAGTTGTGGAAGAACGAGAGCTAGAAGTTTGAGCCACGAGGTGGGACAACTGTCTGAAGCTAGTATTTTCACCTCAAATGGGGATGCCAAGACACCCTCAAATCTTTCATAAACATTCCAAAATGAATAAGACCTTGATCATAAGAATGGCTTATCATAATTGCAGATCCCTAACTTTTGAAAGGGGAAGGACCATACAATAGAACATAGCAATCATAGTTTGACCATTCAATATATAACATATTTAACCAAGGTCTAATAGTTGAACAAAACACACACACACATATATATATAAACCTATGGGATAAACATGGGCTTCACTCAATGAACCTATGACATATCACGTGCGTTCGTGGCATACTAAATAATACCCTTAATTCGACTACATATTGGAAAATACCTCTAAAAATAACATTATTTAACCCCCTACCAATACAAACCCAACACACCTTCCCAATTTAAAAAACCCCTACTTTCACTAGATATTTTAGGTATCCATTTTTTCATTAACATTTTTCATACACCTTTATATTTTTTCATTAACTTTGAGCTCCATTTTTTATAACGGCCAATATAAAGACCCTTTACCCACTATTATATGTTCAATATATCATGTCATTTTTTCCTTAATATATATTCCTCAATATGAACGAACATATTATGGCATTTCTTCCCTAGTTAGGCTCCTGTGGGGATAAATAATCATTGTAAAAGCTTTCAAGTGCAGATTTATCACATAGTTTGTAACTCATTAGATTATAGGCTTTCATCAACCTAGACCATATTTAGACATTATGGCTGATATATAATTCGATTAAAACATATGAAACATAATGAAAGTATACATATCGCTATGAGGAGATTAAAATAATTAAATGGAAATAAGATAGGGATTCTACAGAATCAAGGATTCTATAGTCTCCATTTATTCTTTAAAGTTCAAATGCTGTAAATAATCAATACCATATTGGTAACTTTTTGAAAAAAATGATTTGTTTGTTATTACAAAATTGAAGAATAATCCATAAAATCAAGTAATCAAAGTAACAATTGCAAGGACTGTAAGATAAGTCAAAGCATGGTCAAACTCTGTAGGATAAAGAAGCCATTTAACACAAATATGATTAGCCAATAACCAATTAAATGAAACAAGAGAAAGGGAATTTTTGAGAATTTGTAATGGGGGGGCTTTATTTTGACCAAACATGAAGGGGGTTTGTTCACTGACCAACAATTTTATAGAAGGCATCCTTAGACTCAGGATGAGAGTATATCCTATATACAATAGGATCATAATTGATTTTTTCAAAGTTTAATAGCAAGCCACCATGTGAAACATGTTTGGGAATTTTCCTTGAACACCCCTTTACATTTTATTTTCTCAAACAACTATAGATAAGTCTAGATACCATGATGGTGAATAAGACAAAGCCCCGAAATTCATTGGGAGGATTAAATGTATACGTAAGAAGGTGAAATAGTATTTGAAATGTATACATCAAAGAGAAAAGGAGAGGTATGATTTCCATTAGGTAGTTCATCAAATTGAGGTGGAATATATGATTTGTTTGAATCTCAATAAGAATAAGATGCAAGGCCCAAGGAGGAAGAAAACCCATTATGAATGGTCAATTTGATACTCTGCAATATGCAGGGATAATTTATTTGATTACAGTTGCAACGAGGTACGAGCATAAACTATTTTTTTATGAGTGTGGGAAATTTTGATTTTTTTAGTGTTTCTCAAATTCACCAAAGCTAACTAGTGCATATATGTTGATGAAAAGAGATATAGGTTTAAGTTGATTGAAATGATGTTGATTAGTTATTAATCAAGAGGTGTTATAAAAAATATTAAGTTATTCAAGGATATTCCAATGAGATGCTTATCTATGTGGCATTCTAGGATTGGGAGTTCATTCACTAGATAAAAACTTCAATTACCACATGATTTGAACTAGTGTGTAATTAGAAGGGTGTACGAGGGGAATAATTGATAATTGAATCTTAGTGGTGACAGATAAGGTGAATTGTGGGGTAAAGTTAAGGCTATTAATTAGAGGATTGAGTGATGTCCATTCAAGAGGCCTATTGATGGATTGTAAAGAAAGAAGTATCTAACGAAGATGAAAAAGAAAAAACTAATTTTCCTTCAAGAAAGGAAAGACTCAACTCTAATTCAACAACTCAAAAAGTAAATGATCCCAAGTGAATGGGAAGTACCAAAAATTGTGAAAAATATATATGTAAACATTTGTTGACTTATAAATCTCATTTTTCATACTTTGGAAACTATATTTGAAAAAACAGTTTATTTATTTATTTATTATTATTTATTTATATAAAAACACAATAATACTATATTATTAATATGGTGTACAATTACCTTATTATTTATTTTGTTATTACTTAATAAGAAAAGAAGAAAGGCCATAATTTAATTTATAATAAATACATAATATAAATACATAAATACAATATGCAATTCTAACTTGCTCACTAAAAAATCAAAACATTTATTTTTTAATTTATTACCGAAAGAGATAATGGTTTATAGTTTTTTGTTTTTTTTAAGCATTCTCAACAAATATTATGGGAAAAATTGGATTGTGTACTTTGCCCATATAAAATGATATTGAGAGAATGTATGGTTAAAATTATCACTCTACATCTAAATAAGAGTAAAAGAAAAATACTCTATACACTTTATAATATAACAATAAATTAAAAACAACTTACATTTTATAATATAATAATAAAGTATACACCATATATACTTTATAATATACTAATAAATTATATGCAATATACCGTTTATAATATAATAATAAATATTACATAAATTAAAATATACATTTTTTAAATTTAGCACATCAAATTCAATTATATATATTTGAATCTATACCACATTTATTATATGATTTATACATTATTTACACTTTAAAAAAGAAAAATAATTTTAATATTTATACAATACTTTTGTTATATCCTTTCAATATTAAACTTTAAATCCGCACATAAATGTCATCATCTTTTATGACTTCCAGCAATCTCTCCATCATGCAAGTTCATCATGACTTATCATCCATGTCACATCTATGTAGTGTGTTGTCATGGAATTTTTTTATGGTATCTTTATTATGAATATGCAACCCATTTACTTCATGTTATGCAACCTTTGAATTTTTGTCATCTACCATTCACACCAACCTTCGCACTAGCCATGATTGCAACATGGCACACTGTTAAATGTATATTAATATAATTCTATATTATTATAAAAATTAAGGGAATGTATTTTTTTAATATAATTCGATATTATTATAAAAAATTAAGGGAACTACATGAGAGTTTGTTTTTCCAAATTGACATGGTTATGTGAGTGTTTTTTGGACCAATATAGGAATATTACATGAGAGTTTGTTTCTCCAAATTGATATGGGTATGTGAGTTTTTTTGGACCGATATTCCTATTCTTATTCCTATAGATAAAAGTGGGAAGTTTTTAAAACTTTGATAATGTTTCAAGATGTCCCTAAAGTAAAAAAAAAAAAAAAATTGACCATTTTTTACAAGGGATATTATAACTAAAACCTGACAAGAATTGAAAACCAAAAAGAAGTGGAGTAGAGGATTGCTCTTCTTAATATTACGAGTGAGTTAAATAAGATTACATTGGAAACATCAACAATAAATGACTCCAGTGAAATTTGACTAAACTGGACTAACTGAAACATAATTGGGACACTAGGATGGACAGTTTTGACACCTAGTAGGTGGTTGGAATTAGATTCTCCAACACTCCCCCTTAATTACAACCACATAAAAATTTAATTAAGATACCTGCTGGTCTATATCTCAACGAGGCTTACAATTTAAAAAAGTGGCTTCAACTAGATTTAGTTATCTTCTTCTCTTCTTCCAAATCCTGTAGCCTATAAATTGTTTCATCTTTTTCACTTTGTTGTATCTTTCAAACCTCGGTTTTTTCATTTGCTGGTGCATGTATTCTGTTGTTCCAGGTTGTCTAAGAATTTCCTAGACTTCTTCAAGGAATGACTTGTATGTGGGTTGTTACCACATATTGTCTTCTCTAGTGCATTTCTCATCATCAATCTGATGCAACGTAAGATGAGAATAATATTTTATCTCTTCAAAACTCCAATACTTGAAAATTTCATTGATGTGTTCATCATGCATGCTGTCTTCATCCTTCATATCTATTGCTTCTATGTACACCTCATTTAGGCATGGTGTTGCAAGCCATGCTTCAAGGAACTTTAACTCTTCTGCATAATCAGTCTGTTTACCTGCACATTGGAAATCAATGGTAAGTGTAAAAGAATCTCCAAAACCACATTGGTCTTATTCCTTCTGCTCTGCAATGAGAGATTTTGTTGGACAGAGCACAACAAATTGAATAACACAACAACAGCAAATTAATAATGCACATAAGAAGACACAGAGTTTTTATCGTGGTTCACCCAAACCTCCTGGGCTACGTCCACACAACAGGGCATTGGCAATCTTATTAATTCAAACAGGAGATTACAATTCTCACACACTCTCTCCAAAACATCCGTATGGATATCTGTTATATAGCAGGAGAATCTAACAGCTCTCAACTCAAATTTAGCTAGCATTAACTCCCTCCCAACAAACTGGAGTTAATCTAGCAACAATTTCCTAATTTTTGTCACCTACTGAGATTTTTTCCTATTCTATTCAAAACAGAAAATCTCAACAATCTCCACCTTGACAACAATTAGCCTGATTCCCTGTTCTTTATTATTTATCTTTTCTGCAAGCCAAGAGAAGCCAAACACCAACGCAGCTTCTCTAACAAAATTGGTTTCGTGAACATGTCTGCACAGTTTTCCTTTGTATGCACCTTTTCAAGAGAGACTCCTCTTTCAGTAATAACCTGTCTTACAAAATGTTACTTAATTGGAATATGCTTTGATTTACTATGATAGGCCGGATTCTTAGCCAAATGTATTGCACTTTGACTATCACAAAGTAACCTGATGTTGTCCTGCAACCTACCAAATTCACCAAGCAAACCTTTCAACCAAACCGCCTCTTTGCAAGCATGAGGAGCAGCAATGTATTCTGCTTCAGTAGTGGATAAAGCAACAATGTTCTGTAGCTTTGACATCCAGCTGATAGCTCCACCTGCAAGAGTAAAGACGTACCTTGAAGTTGACCTTCTCTTATCCAAATCACCTGCAAAATCGGAATCAACATATCCGCAAACAAATTCACTACTCTTATTGTAAGTGATACAATAACTACTTGTGCCTCTCAAGTACCGAAGCACCCATTTCACTGCTGACCAGTGTTCTTTACCCTGATTTGCCATGTACCTGCTGACAACCCCAACTGCATGTGAAATATCTGGTCGAGTACAAACCATCGCATACATCAAACATCCTACTACATTGGCATATGGAATTCGAGACATATAATCCTTTTCTTCATCTGTATTAGGACATAAACCCGAAGAAAGCTTAAAATGGGAAGAAAAAGGGACTGGCACAGGCTTCACATTATTCATACCAAATCTCAAAAGTATCTTCTCAACATACTTCTGTTGTGATAGCCACAGCTTACCATTACTCCTGTCTCTGAAAATCTCCATGCCCAAAATCTGTCTTGCTGCTCCTAGATCTTTCATATCAAATGTCCTTGCCATCTGAGTCTTCAACCCGTTGATTTCTTCAATGCTTTTGCTTGCTAAAAGCATATCGTCAACATACAACACTAAGATAATGAACATGCCATTACTTAACTGCTTAAAGTAAACACAATGATCATATTCACTTCTTATAAATTTTTGACTCAACATGAAAGAATCAAATTTCTTGTACCACTGTCGAGGCGACTGCTTCAGACCATACAATGACTTCTTGAGCCTGCAGAAAAATTTCTTATTGCGATGCTGAACAAACCCTTCCGGTTGTTCCATATAAATTTCCTCATCTAGATCTCCATGTAGAAAAGCAGTCTTAACATCTAGTTGCTGTAACTCTAAATCAAACAAAGCAACTAAAGCTAACACAATTCGAATTGAAACTATTTTAACAACTGGTGAAAAAATCTCATGAAAGTCGCCTGCTTTTTGAGAAAACCCTTTTGCAACCAGTCGCGCTTTGTACCTGTCCTCCGTATCATTCACACCCCGTTGCCTTTGAAACTGGATGTATACCTGCATATTTTAGTTTTAAGTCGAATCCAGACTCATGTGTCGCCACTGGTACACATTTCTGTCTCCTTCATCGCCTGGTTTCATCTGGATGCCACTATCTTCCCTTTGCTGCTTCCTTACATAAGAGAATTCTCCATTGTCATTAAAGAATGCCAACTGGTTACAGATAATTCATCACATCTTCTGTGGGCTGCTTGATTCTGGCTTTACCCTTAAGGACAGCCTCAGCTAACACACCGAGGGAACCTTCATTTAATTGATTCAGACCTACCATGATCAACCAACCTGCCATACCTGATCTTCAAACTGCCGCATCAGACTCAACTATGGTCATCATGACTATCATTAGAAGTGGCTACAACCGAATGTACTAAAATCAAATACATCATCCTGTTTCAATTTTCTATCTACATCTAACTGTACAAGAGAGGATTCATCAAACTTTACATCTCCGTTGATGATGATTTTGCGGGTAGTAGGATCCCACAATCTATATCCCTTTGTTCCAACACCATACCCAACAAAGATATACCTTTTAGACTTTGGATCTAACTTAGTTCGTTGATGTTTAGGCACTAGAGCATATGCATCACAACCAAACACTCTGAGTTTAGAATAATCACAAGGGTGTCCTTTCCATACCTCTTGTGGAATTTTGCAGTCTATGGCCGTCGATGGAGATCGGTTTATCACATAACAAGCTGTTGCCACAGCTTCCGTCCACAACTCCTTCTGCAACCCGACGTTACTCAGCATACTCCTTGCTCTCTCTAGAAGAGTCCTGTTCATGCGTTCAGCAACTCCATTTTGCTGAGGAGTATAAACCGTGGTCTTATGTCTCTCGATCCCCGCATCCTTGCAATAGCTGTCAAACTCCTTGGAAGTAAACTCACCACCATTGTCAGTTCTTAAACACTTTATTGTTCTACCAGTGCTGTTTTCTACCAATGCTCTAAACTGCTTGAAAACTGAAAAAACATCAGACTTTCTTTTCAACATGTAGACCCACACCTTCCTAGAAAAGTCATCAATGAATGATACAAAATACGACGAACCACCATATGACGCTGTAGGGGCTGGACCCCAAACATCTGAATGAATATAATCAAGTATGCCTTTACTAGTATGTTTGCCTGTTTTAAATTTTTGTTTACTTTGTTTTCCAAACAAGCAATGCTTACAGAAATCTAACTTTCCAGCCCTTAGATTAGGAAGTAACTTGCGATCAGCCAAAATCTTTAACCCTTTTTCGCTCATATGGCCCAACCTTTGATGCCATAGGCGAATGGAACTACTGTCATGTTCAGACACCGTAGACACATGAACTGACCCTGTTCTTCCTTCTAACTGAAACATATTTCCTACTTTCTTAGCTTTCATTACTAGTAAAATACCTTTATAGATTTTCATAACTCCACCTTGAATTACAGTTTTATATCCATTCATGTCAAGTGCTCCCAGTGAAATTAGATTTTTTCTTAAGTCTGGAACATGTCTCACATCTGTTAACAATTTAGTTGTGCCATCAAACATTTGCAGTTGTATACTTCCAATCCCAACAATATTAGATGTGACATCATTACCCATGTACACGACTCCATCATTAACTGATCTATATGTCTTAAACCATTCTCTATGAATACACATGTGGTTTGATGCACTGGAATCTAACAACCAATGTTGACCATGATTTGATATATTAACAGACAACACTTCGTCGCTCATACCTGAACCAGATGCCGAACCTGTATCTGTCGCATTTGCCTCCTTCTTCTCTGTCGAAGAGTCTCCTTTCTTCTCTGTTTGCTGTCTCTTCCAGCAGTCTTTCTTCAAGTGCCCCGATTTGCCACAAAACCAACACTTCACTTTGCTCTTCTTTCCTTTCGACTTTGAACGCGAATCGCTGCGCTTACCTGAGCGTCTTTCTCTAGAACGACCTCTAGCCATCATTGCCTCTGATGTAGAGGTGTCAGCATTCGACTTCTTCCTCGTCTCCTCAGACAACATGGCTCCAACCACATCGTCAAACTCAAGGACAGCTGCATTACTGAAGCTTATGGACGTAACAAAGTGATCCCACGATTCAGGCAATGTACACAATAGAGTTATTGCCTTATCCTCTGAATCAAATTTTACATCTAGACTTTGTAATTGTACCAATATAGTATTGAAAACATTCAGATGGTCAGTAACCGAGGTACCTTCCTTCATCCGCAAACTGTACAGCTGCCGCTTCAGGAGAATCCGATTTGTCAAGGACTTCGTCATGTAGAGCTTCTCGAGCTTTATCCACAAGCCTGCGGCGGTCTTCTCTGACACAATGTTGAACAGAACGTCATCTGCTAGGCATAACCGAATTGCGCTCAGAGCTCTGTCATCCAACTCAACCCATTCATCCTCCGTCATGGAAGAAGGCCTTTTGCTCCTCCCCAACAGTGCTTTTGCCACGCCTTGTTGAACCAGCATATCGTGCATCTTTACCTTCCAGATCTCGAAGTTGTTCTTGCCATTGAATTTCTCAATTTCAAACCGGGCATTTTGAGTTTTCGCCATCTTGTTTCAGCAAAAAACACAGTAATCTCCAGAACCAATTTTCAAATAAAGAATGCCCTTTTAATTAAAAAATGCCTTTAAAAAAAAAATTGCCCTTGACCTTTGCCTTTAAAAAAAATGTCTTTTGTTAAACTACCATACCCCTCACCTTATAAAAAAGGCCTTTTTCTTTCATACCATATGCTAATGGTATTAAAATGGTATTAAAAAATAAAATTACAAATTGATTTTATAAAAAACTTTACCTTTTACCATATAAAAGGCCCCTTTCTTTTAATACCATGTGTGAAGGGAATTTAACACTAATCGATTTTGTTTACCACCATAAAAATCGACTTTTACATATCGATTTCTTATAATTCACCCTTCTTATATAATCGATTTACCATATGCCATTTTCAATACTATCCAAATCGATATTGAATATAACAGCACTCAAATTGATTTTAAATATAATCGATTTAATTTGACCTCTTTACAAAACTTCAAAAAAAACGATTTATGAAACAACACTTTCAAAAAATGGCATACGCTTTACAATGTTTTAAAACAAAAAACCGATTTGAATGCAAGGGCATACGACTGTCAACGCAATTGCATAAACCAGCAATTTTAAAAACCAGCAATTTATGTTTTAAATACCGCCATTCCGTGTCATCGACGCACAACCAGTCTACGCCAGAGCCGTCACTCCTCCGCCTCATTAATTGATTCGTTCATGAGGCTGGGGCTCCTTGACTCCACGCTTATTCAACGCACCTGCAACTCAGCAATTCCACGCAGCACCAGTGCTCTGGGCTTCTATGCTCCCTCCAGCACGCAATTCAGTACTGCACAGTGCTCTGGGCTTCTATGCTCCCTCCAGCACGCAATTCGAACGCACCAGCAGCAGTGGATATACCACCACGCAGCGGTGCACCAGCAATGCACCAAACAACTATGCTCCACGCAGCTTCTTCAAAACCTCCAACACGCTCTGATACCAATTGTTGGACAGAGCACAGCAAATTGAATAACACAACAACAGCAAATTAATAATGCACATAAGAAGACACAGAGTTTTTACCGTGGTTCACCCAAACCTCCTGGGCTGCGTCCACACAACAGGGCATTGGCAATCTTATTAATTCAAACAGGAGATTACAATTCTCACACACTCTCTCCAAAACATCCATATGGATATCTGTTATATAGCAGGAGAATCTAACAGCTCTCAACTCAAATTTAGCTAGCATTAACTCCCTCCCAACAAACTGGAGTTAATCTAGCAACAATTTCCTAATTTTTGTCACCTACTGAGATTTTTTCCTATTCTATTCAAAACAGAAAATCTCAACAGATTTCTCATGTTGTACTTCCTTCTTTGATTTTTCTTCTGTCTCTGTCTCTATTTTATCTTTGTGGGCTTCTTTATTTGTATATGTCTCTATCTCTGTCTTTGTCTTTGTCTCTTCTTCACTAACTTGTGTTGTTGCAAACATGTTTTCTTCCATTTGGTTTTGAGGTGAGATTATCTCCTCAAATAGCATCATGTGGATATCATATTTTTGACACATCATCTACAAACATTCATCATTAGGCAACAAATCTTGATCAAAGTTTACATCAACAATATTAATTGTTGGATTTACCATAGTATTTTTACTCTCATTAGTAAGCTCAATTGTTGGATTCACCAAATCATCATCAACAAGCTCTATTACTGGAATCACCAAATCATCATCAACAAGCTTTGTTGTTGGATTCACCAAATCATCATCAGCATGCTCTGTTGCTGGAATCACCAAGTCATCATCAACAAGTTGTGTTGTTGGATTAGTCAAATTGTCATCAACAAGTTGTGTTACTGGATTCACCAAATTTTCGTCCACTTGTGGTTGTGCACAATGGGGTTCACAAGCATCTTTGTGCTCCTTCTCTGTTGCTTCTGCAATTTCTTCACATACATCATCCACTTGTGGCTGAGTCTTTTCATCTCGATGTAGATCTGCTACTATAGATCCCCCTTTACCTTCAACTTCAATGCTCCCCCTTGCACCAAAACACCTCTCAAGAGTATCCCAAGCCTCCTTGGTTGTCTTGACATTTGAAATGAGAGAGAGAATGATGTCATCCACAGATTATTTTCTGCATTTTAATGCAAAGGCGTCATTTTTCCTATTCATTTCCAGATGTAAAAAGATCTCTAACATCTGTTGTTGTCGTTTTAGCCTCTTGGATTTTCCCATCTTTTAGTGTTGGCTCACAACGACTCAACAATTAACACAAATTGTAGACATTGCAACTAATTGCAATAAAAATGATGTTGTTGCTTGGCTTTCACACACAAGCAAGTTTACAAATGCTCAACAAATACCTTACTTCCAAAAATTCCAAAGATTTTGTACTTAGGCAAAACTTTCACAAAGCTTTCACAATAACCCTTTTTAAATCTCATTTTGGATGTGCTCTTTTTTTTTTTTAAAACTTATGCCATAAAAATATAAAACCCCTATCTTTTAAAAAAAATTATACGAGCTCCTTTTTTTATTTTTTAATCTTTTATCCAAATTATGTAACTCCAAGCTTTACTAAAATGAATTCATTATGAACCTTTCTCACAAGCACACATGAGATTGTGCTTTAGGCACATCCGATAATACCTTTGTCGTATCTCACTATAACGCACTTTGTGTCGTCGGAATGGCGCGTGCGGCAGAAAAGTAAGGAATGGTTATTAACGTGACTTTTTGCATTTGAGTTGAGCGTTACTAACGCTTGGGACTAACGCATATCCATATCTCCGGTGCCGGCGTGTAATGCCATAGTTTGATTGCTTGGAGTGCGTTACCCTTGTTTCAATTTTTTTTTTTAAATCTAAATTTGAGCTAACTTTTTTTCAATCTGTTTCGTTTGCGTCTTCACTAGCTTAGCCGAAGCTGCCTTTTTCGTTCTAGGGCCGCTTCTTCGCAAGAGGCGTCTTCAAACTTTTTCAAACTTCTGCTTCTCTCTCAAAAAGCCTTATGCAGGGTAGTTTCTTCTCTTTGCTACTTTAGCTTTTCTCACTTTGTTGTTCTTTCACGGAGTCCTATGCAAACTAGGTCTGATACCATGACAAGAATTGAAAACTAGAAAAAAGTGGAGCAGAGGACTTCTCTTCTCAATATTACAAATGAATTAAATAAGATTACATTGGAAACATTATAAATAAATGACTTCAATGAAACTTGACTAAACAGGACTAACTGAAACTTAACTGGGACACTTGGATGGACGGTTTTGACACCTAACAGGTGGTTGGAATTAGATTCTCCAACAAAACCAAACATAAGCAAAAAATAGGAACCTTTTAATAATGTTCCTTAAATTAAGATGTCACTCAACAAAAACCTTCTTTCAACCACCCTTTACAGAAAAATATATTTTAACTAAAACCAAACATAAAAACGTGAAATACTACAACACTTACAACAAAGTAATCACCACGCTTAGATGCTAGAATTGAAATGGAAAAAGTCTAATCAAGAATGTTGACCGGACTTGGAGAGCCAAAATCGTGGGAGTTGTTTGGAGTGAGACTAAATTTGCAGTGATGGTATTGAAAAAAGCAACGTTAAAGTCACATCGATTCTCATTTGATTTTTGGTCTCTTTTATGCATAGAGTTCTACAAAATTGTTTTCCAGTTTTTTTATATTACAGAAATGTCTTTTCGGATTAATCACATTATTAGGATTTGGTCGATGTTTTGAACTAATTAATATGGTTTATCCTCGAGACAAGGTGAAAAGCCAATCGATCTTATTGAATAAATAACGTGGATGCATCATTGCCCGTTATTAGCCAAAAAAAACTAATCGTTAAAAATTAGTCATTTAAGACTAACCATTAATAAATTAATTAATTAAAGTTTTTAATTGATTAATAAATTTTTTATTTTAATAAATATTATAATAAAATGTATTATGTAATATTTAATTGATTAATAAATATGAAAATAATAGAAATTAGTTTTGTTAGGATCTAGATTTTTTTTTTTTTTTTTGTGTCACTATATAGTTGATTAGTATCTGCACCAAGAGTTGATTGTTTTCCTTTATTGCTTTTGGTCGTACGTAAGAATTTTGGTTTTATGCTTTTGGTTTGATTTTGGCGGAAGTATGGCTGATTAGTATATTCACCAACCGTTGTCTTTTTTCTTTCTTTAATGCTTTTGGTCATATCTAAGAATTTTGATTGTATGTTTTTGGTTTCATTGGGAAACTCTGATATGTCAAAATCTTTTCTTTAATGCTTTTGGTCATATGTGAGAATTTTTTTCTATGCTTTGTTTTATTGGGAAATTCGGATATGTCAAAATTATCGGAGGACTGCACTTGTCCCTATTCATACGAAGTCTCTCTTTGTAGGACTCGTGCCTGTGTATTGATAATGGAAAATCATTTCATGAAGTGAAAGTCAGCTGCAAATGAGGGGTGGAGAGATATCCAACACTTTATAACACTTTTCCCTATTCATATGAAGTGTCTATTGATAATGGAAAATCATTTCATGAAGTGAAAGTCAGGCGCAAATGACAGGTGGGAAAATATCATTTCGATAAGTTAACTTACAGGTTTTTTAATATTAAATATTTTGTATTCTTTAATAAAAAATCAAAATTGATATGGATTTTTGAGGGTTTTTGATATATATATATGATTGTTGATACAGAATTCAAAACCAAGAGTAGATTATAAAAGTGATATACATTTATTTTTTATTACATATATGATAGAGTTTTCACAATGTTTTATATACGATGTAAAGGGTATTGTTGAAATATAGTATAAGATATTCTTTTAGATTTTAAATTGTATAAATTATTACTTATCAAACTATTTAGTGATTTTATTTATTTATTTTTTAAAAAGATTTTCATTAATTCAAAAGATTATATTATCTGTAGTTTTTCAAATTTTTATAGGTATCAGATTTTTTGGTTGGTAGCTGAGTGACCAAAATATTTACAGTAGACAAAGTAGATTGAGATATCTAAAACATAAGATGGTTGAGTAGCTAAAATACTAGCAAAATTATAACATAATCACCAACCATTTATGAGTCAGAAGAAGTGACTAGAGCCGGGTTCTGTAGTCTGGAACCAAAAGTGATCAACAACTTAAACTCATATTCTATATGTTTCTCCATGTGGGCCAAACGTGCATCCATCCAAGCCAAGTGATCTTGCATTTTCCATTAATTATGTTGCATGACATTGAGAAATTATATGTTCTTATTTTGGTCTTCATGTTTTTCTTGGAGAACCTGCCTCAAGAGGGTCTTCAACTCCCAATGTAGAGTAACTGAGTGAATGTACTGAGATCTCCTCCCCATGGTGTGTCCTAAATCTGGAAGCCAATGCGACACTTCATTGATAAGTTTAGAATAAAAAAAGCCTTGTCTTTCTATGTGGACAACTTGTTCAAGCCTATGAATGTCTGCTTGGGTGTAGAGAGGAGTCACTATCCTAGGCCTAAGTCTCGACTCAAGATAGGCTAGGTTGACCTCTCTCAGTCAAATCACGATTACAACGTCCCCTTTGGTGTGGCATTGTTTTCTTAGTAGTAGACCCCCACAAAAATTGATAAGAATAGGTTCCAAACACACTATCGCCGAGACTTACCTTGCAAAATGCTTATGACAAATAATCTTGAAATTAACATACAACGCAAACCTCCTATAGTGATTGACCAACCCTCTGTTCGAATGAGCCCAAAGTTACAACCCACCTCTTGTACACTAGCTGGGGGGAGAAAATCCTAGCCCAATCAACTAACTAAAGCCCACACTATAGAAAGGAAAGGACAGGGAAAAAGTAACCAAGAAAACACCAAACAACAGCTAGAGCTAGATATCAGAGGAAAAAGTAACAACAATTGCACATAATGAAGTCACCAGAGACTTATAGCCATACCAAAGCCAATAGCTTAAAAAAACCATGAAGTTTACCATAGTGCTAAAATTAAGCAAGAAAAACGAGGTCTAAAGAATTACCTCAAAAAATACCTAAGCGAATATGAAGGTGATGAGATGCGGAGCTTCCTCACTAGCAAGTGACTATAGTGAGTGGTTGTCCAACCTTGGTGGGGCGAAATATCAATGTTTCTCTCTAAGGTCTATGTTTGTGCTTCTCCAAATAACCTTCTCAACATAGAGGAGACTTCAAATAATCAATTTTAAAGTTGCGAGGTTGCATAGTGGCATGACAGTTGGGTAGCTTTGACCTCTCCTTTGACAACCAAAAGTTTCTGTGCAATATTTCCACTCTCTCATTCAATTTTTACTTGCAGAATATAAACGTAGACTTGTAGGGAAACTTGTATAGTTCCTTTGTAGTATGCTCCAATTCCCCACCCCTCGCTAACCCTCACAATCAACATGAATTCTCTAGAAATGATACAAGAATCGATCCTTAGGGTTTAAATCAATGTCACACAAATGGTCCATGCGCAATGTGTCATGTTACCCCCCTTCTTAATTCTCATGGAAGTGGTGGGGTGACATGCACCCTTGAGAACCCTTACACATTGTTCACTCACCCCATCGAAGTTATTCGGTGATAAAATTATATTTATTAAAAATATCTATTATTTATATTAAACAACAACATATTTTTGTTTTGTTACTTTATTTAAAATTTAGCAATGTCATTATTATGTTAGTATGTATATTTTATTAGCCCCAAAAATAGAAAGTAAAAGTTTAGAAATAAAATAAAATGTTTATTATAGATAAATAAAACACAATAAAGAGCAATGACAATAAAATATATTTATAAAATTATAAGGAAAAATTCTCATATTGATATACAACATGTTTGTACAGTCAAGTAAAAAAAGACAAATAAAATATTATAAATATTCACTTTTATTTAAAAATTTAAATATGTTCATCAAGTCCCACTAGCACAACCAGTTGAAGATGGGCCTCGTCAGCAAGGCGACCGAGGATCAAACCTCACGGGGGTGGTTGTGTCATATGCTATGGGAGGATACATGCTAAAAGATTCCAGTCAGCTAAGGGTTGGTGTGGCCTAGGCTAGGTGCAATCCTCGGGTAACTTTGATGGCTTAAATGCCCCTATTTCCCAACTCTTAAAATCATAAATCAAGCATAAAAGATCACAAACAACTTGACAAATAAAAATGTTCATCTTTAAAATTCATGATATTTTAAAAGAATTTCTTTACTAAGTTTTCTCAACCATAATACACACAACCATAGTAAAACTGGTCTAAAAACATTCCCTCCTTCCAAAGAAAATGAAGTTAACCAAAACCTTAAAATAAAATTATAAAGTGGAATTGAAAACCCATAAAAAGATTTGACAAAATTAAAATAGAGGTAAATGACTGTACACGTATAGATTTATTTATAAGAAATACTCATAGTGGAAGTCAATAATAATAATGTCTCATAGTCGGCTATCACAAAGACAATAATAATATTAATGTCTCATAGTCGGCCATCACGAAGACCGCATTTTATTGGGAATGGTGCTGCTTTTCAAAAGAACCATCTAAAACTTTTTTCGATCACAAATCCGAAGGAAAAATGATCTGAACATATAGCTTGTGAGAGTGACATTTGAAAAAATTAAATTTATATGCGAATTATCTCTATTGAAAATTGTTATAACAGGAGTGAATTGGATTATTAAATCTATATCAATCTGAAATAGTGAACCTGCAAATTGCAATATCTATTTCTTCAACACTCTTCGTACATAAAAGTCAACATTATTAAGTTACAAATTTTGAATATCAATGGAATACTTTTCAATTTGTGATTGAATATCAATTGAATACTTTTCAATTTTTTATTTTAATATCAATTGAGTACTCGTTAAGCAACATAGACAGAGTAGCTCATCCGTACTCTTTTTTAAACACGGGCATGGTACATTCTAGAAGGTGTGGCTTATTTCCTCTGCATAAGTTTATAAATGCGTCCAGGCAGGAAATGCATGCCGCAAGATGATCTATAACTTTAATTTGACGGCGGGCATTTTCTGTCTAAGCGCATTTATGGGCCTATGGTAGAGGAAATAAGGCTTGCCATTCTAGAAAGTTTATGGAAATAAGTTAAGAATAATTCAAAAGTAATATATTCATAGAAAATTTTAAAATACTATAAAATAAAATAAGTGCCATATAAAATTTATTTTATTGATTCATGTAAATATAATTGTGATTCACTTTGTTTAAGATATCTATTATATCTCAGAACTATTTTAAAATTTTATAAAACTCATAGGAAATAGTTGTGGAGTAAGTTTAAAAGATTGGATGTGATAGGTTTACCTGTATATCATATCTTACAACCATTTCAAAATTTTATAAAATTCATATGAAATAGTGGTGTAATAAGTTTAATGAATCAGATAAATATAGCGGCATTACATTGATCTATATTGATCTGTATAAAGTTATTTAAAATATCTATCTTTTTCATATTCAAAATTTTATAAAATTCATATGAATTGAATTTTATAGAATTTATATGAATTAATTGTGTTATGAGTTAATATTTGTATAATAAATTTAAGAGATTGAATGTGATATGTTTTTTCCGAGAAAAAAAATATAAAATAAGTTTAAGAGTTTGAATATATAGATGATTGTTAAAATATTTTTAATGATTAAATAAATGTGTTAAATTTGTATAAAATTTATTATTTTTCTTTTAAGTGGGAGTATATTAGAATAGATTTTTTTTTAAAGAAAAGATTAGAATGACCTGCAATAAGGGTGGGAATAGGAGTTAAGTTGAAGGAATTTCTGTTGGTAAAACATATATATCTTCTTTTCTCATTGCTTATATGAAAAATATTAGTGTTATGCATTCACAATTCATTTGTTTATTTGCTGCATTTAATTAGCATCTAATCATGTTATATTATTTAAGTAAGAAAGCTGGTGTAATTATTGTGATAAAGTAAAATTATTAAGAAAATATGTTTTATATGATTAATTTTTTTTGTTAATATATAATTAAATGAGAAATTATAGTTATTTCATATTAAGAATGTGGAGTATGTTGTTGAATGGTGTTGTTATTGATGCCAACATCGATCCTTGAATGCTCTTAATATGAGTCTAGTTTGCATTGATTGGAAGCTCTAGATGACAAGAAGTCTTAGAAGTGAGGTAGGGAAGCCCTAGATTCCCCTCTTTCAATGAAAAATGACAAGGAAGTTCAAGGTATTTGTGGTTAGAATCACCTTCAATTGATAGTCCTTGTCATGTAAATTCCAATGGTAGATGTCACGCCTCATAACTCCTCAAGGATGAGGAGATATGCTTGATTAAAATTTAAAGCCCCCTTCTTGTGGTCAAAGTCCCCAAAATGAGATGATGTGGCATATCACCATTGACTTGTTTAATCATAAGGTCTAGAAGGATTTTCACTATAAGAATAAATTAATTATTGTTGAAGTCAAATTGGTTGCAAGAAAGGATATTTTTCAAATGCATTTTTTAAGTTATTGTTTGTTGGGGTTTTTGGCTCCAAAATTAACTTTTGAAATTCAAATTTCAATTTGGCTCCCTCCTTGTTGATCAAGTTAGCTTCATTAAGATCCCTAATTATCCTCTCTAAGTATATAATTGATCTCCTCACAAAAGTATGAACTAATTTTCTATCTTCTGTGATCTCTCTAAAATGCCTCTGTGACCTGAGTAGTCTTGAAAACTTGAAGAAGAAGGTCAATGTTTGGAGATTTTTTTCTGGGTTAATTATTTGTGTTTGCTTATGGGTATTCAATGGGACTTTTTTGAGCTCATTTGGCCTCCTCTAAGGAAATTATGAGAATATTTTTGAGGCCAAATCAAAGACCTTTGGAGAGGAAATTTTGGTAGTGTAGGAGGACTATTCGACCTCTCTCACAAGCCTATCTAAGGAAAATTCACATAATCTTAAGGACTGACGTTAGTGCAATCTCTATTCGTCCTCCTTATTCTTTTATTTTGTCCAAGCCACTCTTGTGCATGGTTGAGACCTTTTCAGAGGTCTAGAGAAAAACATCATAAACCAAATTTTGAGCTATCACTGAGATTCATTGCTTCATTTGTTCGCAAGCCTCATGGACTAAGACTAGTGTTAGTTATTTCTTTGAAGAGTTTCTCATGGGTAAAAAAATATTCTATTGTTGAAGCTTTTATTCCTACTATGACTGAGTATTAAGGTCTATTTTCCCTCTCTCTCTAATTAAAATATTCATGAGTTCTTGGGTAGATCAATGCTTCTTCTGAGGCTATTTCTTTTGAGATATTTCGACCCTATAAGGGCACAAATTAGTGGCTTATTTTGGCACAAGTATGAGTCCTATACTCACCCTTCATAACAAATATGAAGAAGCACTTTTGTATTGTGATTGAGGGCTATTCAAGGCAGTCTTGGCTCATATTTTCTTTAAGACTCGTACACCACCTTTTTTACTAAGTGCAAGGATATTTTGAGGTATGTTCAAACCTGGGGTTTGTCTCAAATTGGGCTTCCAAAGGCCAAAATTTTGACCTCTATCAAATCAATTGTGTGGCATCATTCTTTGGAAATATAAAATATGTTAGTGTAAAAATATTATCTGAGGGCTAAAGATGTGGGTACAATTACATGAACTCCTAAATCTATAAAGAAGGTAAGTCTGATTCTAACTGAGTATGTTTTTTTCAGAGGTTAATATTGATACAATTAAGGAATATATCTTTTGATAAGGATCATCTGTAAGGAATAATTCTTCTCTTAAACAAAGGTCTGACTAATCCCTCTTGGTATGGTTTAATCAAAGTAAATTCTGAAGCTCATACTACTAGGGTAATTTGTGGTGCAAGTCTTTGTATTGAGCCATATGAGCAAAGGCATCTTTTGAAGGCATGATTATTCATCTTCAAACAAGTCTAAAGAAAACTTATAGTGGAAACTGCCTTCGGGTATTAGAGAATTTTCAAGGGGAAGTTCCATTATTGAGAAATGATTGTAAATTTGAGGGATACACAAACAATATTGAGAGAATTTATGCATATGTTATCATGATATTGCCACTATTATGTTAATTTTTATTATGCTAGGAGTCTACCAACATTACACGAACATTGTTTTGCATCTGAGAAGAATAAGGTATATGACAGTGTACCTCCTAAGGAAACAAAAAATACAATTTGAAGAATGCCACAGGTATGATATGTGGCATATAGGATCATGTTAGTATTAGACTATAGTTTCAACATCCTCTAAACGAGTCGATGAAGAAACATCATTTAACGATATATATTGTGACACCTGGTGTAGTAGTATGGGACCAAGAGAAGCTTGGAAACAATTTCATGTGCATCCTTATGTCTATCCATTTGTGAGTGTTTCCATACAAGTGATAGTGTTAGGAAAATAATGGAAACTACAGGCAGTATGATTAACTTGCATACATTGCTTCACCTCTTATTTCAAATTGTATCATTCATCGATATGTGTTATTTTGGCTGAATCTCCATGATGATATTGATGAAATGGGGTTTTTTCCTAAGTCTACTCCCATTAGTAGTTAATGAATCGTTGAACAACATTGATGAGCTAGGCAGAGTTGACCTTGTTCATGCCTTGGTGCTAGGTTTTCATAGGTTAATGTAACTTGAGTAGAAGATAACTAAGTTTTATAAAGCTATGATTTTCTATTGATGTACATATTGATAAGAAGTAGATTTGATTGAAAAGAGGTTGTATTACAACTTGTTTTTTTATCCAACACGAGTGGATCTAGTCTGAAAATTATGAAACATGGTTTACTTGTAAAATAGAGTAGTAGAGTGGTGAAAGGTGGAGAGTGGAGTCTCCTTTAGGACAAAGCTTGAAAATACATCAGGGTGACAGGTTGGTGTGAGTGCAGGTTGGAGTCTGTTAGGGTGTTGTAGCATCCTTTCAATCGAAGATAATAAAACCAGGATGTTGGATCGTCCGTCCAATTGAAGCTGGTCAATTAGTTCATTGACGTTTTCTTCTAGTTAGAGCTAGTATACCATGGTGTTGGAGCATCCTTCTAGTTAGAGCTAGTAAGTATTTGGGTTGGATCCTGTTTTATTTGATGTAGATAATCTTGGAAGTTGGAGTTTCCTAATTGATGTAAATTTTTAGTTAAGAGCTATATTAAGAAACATTCGATGGTTTTTCTCCAAGAATGGTTTCCACCTAAAAATATATTGTATTATCTTGGATGTAGTGCATTGTTGAACGATGTTGCTAATTTATGTTTTGATCTAATGTTATTGATAATTAATGTTCTGTGAAGCTAAAATTAACTAATTGAAGAGAAATATTGATTCACCTCCATGTTAGTATTTCCAACATATGTATCACATATTGTGATGAAACTTGGAGTGTATGCACACTTTCATTGGGAGGTGAAGCATCTTACATACGAAAGGAAATGTGAAGGATAAGAGGCAAATGTGGAGCAAACTAGGTTCTAAATCAATTCAATTTCCTTATATATATATATATATATATATATATATATATATATATATATAGTAATTTTAAAAGTAATTGAAATTATTATATGCATGTAGATGAGGCCAAAGTATGTGAAGAGAATTTAAGTAAACATATATTCCTACTTACTAATTTTTATGTTTTCTTGATTTGTTGAGTGTTTTTTCTTAATAATACCTTCTCCTTTGATCAATACATGGGCATGGCTCACTTATCTAACACATATGTTACTTACAAGTGGATGCTTGTGCATGCAACTAGTATATACATGTATGGGTAGATGGAATTGTGAGATAATGGAGACCCCAATGCACCATTCATGTTGGTGTTGTGGCCAGTAGTGATTGATTGAATTTGCAACCTACAAAATAGGAAGTCATTATAACAAAGGAAACACCAAAAATATGGATAGTGGCATGTTCAATTGAAAAGTAGGCACAATACAAAACAATGAGAGGGAATAACTACCCAAAGAGTTGTGCAATGATAAAAATAATTAATATGTAATCGTTAAAATGCCTTTGATAAGAATCATAGGTCAAATATTTAAGGAAAAGCAACATAACTAAACCATTGCAGCGTTTTGAAGCTCATAGAATATTCAAGATTACGTGTAATCTCATTATCTTAGAAACTATACGTAATTATATTCTCATTAATTTTCCTAAAGAATGGAATATGTATGTGTGAAATAATAGGTGTAAAATTTTACCTTTTTTATTAGAAAATAGTAATAATAATAATAAATAATTTAATTTAATTAAAAAAAAATAGAAAATAGAAAAACTATTAATGAATAAATATATACTCTTAAGTTAGAACAAGTAGAGAACAATAGTTGATTCGTGTTATTGAAAATTCATGATTTGTGTGTGCAGGTGTGCACACACATATAAATATATAAATGCCAAACAAATTTTAGTTTATTCTATATGTGTCATAAATGTACATATTTCTCATCTAACTACTAGCATCCACTTGTCAAAACAAATTGAGCCATTTACTACCTTAGTTCACCATTTATACTAGATTTTTCCTCCAAAAGAAGCCTAAATCATTATGAAAATACACAAGTGACATTAAAATTTAATATAAATCACAACACATGCCTACGTCCATTCATAAGAAAACTCATACAAAAATGCATTCACAATTCGTCATCATTACATGAAATAAACAAGCAGGTTGTCAGTTTATAATATAGATAAGGAACCCTTGTCTTATAATGAAAGATATTCTAAATAAATAGCTTCATTTAAATGAATCACCTCCCAACGATAAAAACCAATGCATAGTGATCTCTATGTGAAGTTGCTTGAAGATTATGTAAATTGTGCAAGTGATTAAATTAGGGTTTTAAGCCTCTTTTTGTCAAATCATTAAACACATAAACATGAAAATTAAACTCATTTTTGCAGTAAACAAGAGACAATATAACCATAACAAAAAACACATTGTAGAATTGATCAAGGAGTTCACCTCTCCTGGGCTACATCGCGTGGTCCAACTTCCAATGGTTGGGCCTCTTTCATTATGCTCAAAAAATTATGTTTACATATCATTAGAGTGCTCAAATGGATATAATGATAGCTCCAATGGCTTTAGAGCAATAAAAAACCCCTATCTAACCTATTTATGCTCCCAAAAAGGATAAAAAATAAATAAGTTATGATCCTACCAAGTTCTTCGGCTATTTTTCCTACAAATTTTCCCTACCTACAAACTGCCCTACAAATTCGCCCCAAAAAGCGCTAACAGATTGAATTTTTCTCCAACTGTCGGCGTAAATCGTGGGATACTTAATTTTTCCAATGTTTCCTATGGACCAAATATTTTAATTAAAATTCGGGGGTCAGGCTAAGCCCTAGCCCTTGGTCTCGCCTCTTGTTTCCCATGGGTGCAGTGACCAAAGCTAGCGCTAACCCTGATCCACCCCTCAAACGTGCCCTCCATACTCTTTATATTAATATTTTTAACTATATATATTAATAAATATCATGTGGCGCCTTGTTTGGGCATTGACCTTATTGCTTGGAGGTTTTGTGTTCAATCATGTTCAGTGTGCTTTCCACCTTATAACATAAATTTTGGTTGGCCACCACGGTGCCACGTGGCGACATCTGGTTGGCCCACGTGCTGTTCCCTGGTTGGTCTGACCAACAACCAATAGAAACACACCGAATTAAAACCAATCTGAATGCGACAAGTGGTGCAATGCCATAGGCTGAAAAATTCAAGTCAACCATGCACAGTGAGGGTCCAGTCAGCAATACGAACTTCTCACTAGGCAGCCCTATACATCCAAAAACAATTTTTTTTGTTTCTTACCCAAATGAATAGATCGCGATTTCAGGAGCATACAGAGACAGTTTTTCGTGAAACAATTTGCACCAGATTCATAAAAATGAGATATACACAAACGCATTGGTTTCTTTCTATTTCGATAACTTTGAATATTGAGCATAAATTTGATCCACCGGATCATTCCTCCCCACTGGAATATTTTGGACCTCAAAATATCTTTATCTGTTAGTGAATATATGAGGGCTCATCTCCCTCACCCTTCTAGTATCGATCCACTGAAAATGTTTTTAATGCGACAATTTGAGCTTTTCTTGAAAACTTATCTTTTTTTTTTCTGACTTTGGAGACTTTGACTTGTTGTTGTAGATATCATCTTGCTGCAATTTCCCAAAATTTGTAGAAAAAAACTGTCCTTGAAGGAATAAACATATTCCCTCCTTGGTCTTCAATCAAATAAAGCTTAAACAACTTCAATTTCTTCTCACCTTGAACACTGTCAACACGAAAATGTTTAAAATGTCTCGCCTTGTGCTTGGCTCGGCTCTTGACCAAATGTGATCGTCATCGCCATGCAGCATCCCATTTCAATGAAAACACTTTGTGAAACCCACAAGAATAAATTTTGAACCCAATGCCCTCTTTGTAAAATTTCTTTGGCACTTTATATTTGACCTTTGCACTCTCCTGTACTAGAATTTTGGTCACACCACTGCTCAACAATGATGCATGTTGCTGCAATTTTACCTCATCTTGTGTACCTCTTTTAGGAGGTAACATGTTAGACCCATAAAACATCTTATCAAAACCATTAGAAACCTCAATGAAATAATAGTTTTCGTTTGATGCATCTCTTTGAAAGGTTTCAGTCACAACATCTTCATGATTGAACATTAACAAAGCAAAATTTTGACTAGCATTGACAATACTCTTCATTTTTCCAGCATGGATAAGATAAAAATTCATCTTCTTACTATGCACTATAACAATATACTTAATCCCATTCTTGAACAAGTGATACTTATTCTCATGGCGATGAAATATTGCATTCCTATCATAAAGATATGGGCTTCCCAAAACAATACCACAAAGATCAAGCAGAGCAACATCAAGTTCAAATTCATCAAGAAAATTTGCAGTGATTGCAAATCTAAGGATGCACTTCCTCGTCACCTGCATATTTTCATTCTTACATATCCAACCTATAGGATAAGGTCTTGGATGAGGAATTGTCTCTAAATTCAGCTTATTTACTAGGTCTTCAGAAATAAGATTTTCTTGTGAACCAGTATTAAATAGGGTGTCAACCTTGGTATGCTTTGAAATAAATCTAACATGGAAAAGCTCAATTCTTATTTCATCTTCTTGAGTACTATTGAGACAACTTGAAGAACTAGTACTTGCAATGTCCTTACCTTTCAAACCCATTGTTGTGATCTTTGTTTCATCTTCGGAAGAAGAATCTAAATCATGTGTTATTGTTGTCATTGTCTTCTCCTTCTCCTTTTTTTTTAAAGCTTGTTGGGTCTCATCTCTGGATGGATTTTCCAGCGATGATATTCATCATGGCCATCTTTAAAATAGTGTTTGCATGTGAGTTTTTCTTTCTCCAACTTTATGGATGCATTCTTCTTACCTTTACCCTTGAACTTACCCTTTCCTTTTTCTCCAGACTCAAATGTATCCTCAATTGTCTCATCTAAAACATGTTTCCCTCTTGCCTCTAGATGTGTGGAATATACACAACTTCATCTAAATTTGAAGTATCAAACACGAGAATAGTATGTCTTAGGTAACTATGAAAACCTCCAATGTATTTCAACAAAGTTTTATGAGATGTTAAATCTACACCCAAAATTAGTGCTCTTCTCCTAAATTCTTGGGTATAGCTTTGCTCACTTTGTCCTTTTCCTTGACTAAAGTTTTTCTAATCCATTATAGCCTTTTGCATGTATGTAATTGATAAAATTGTCTCCTTAAGGTAGAGAAAAATTTGTTCCAAGAGGTTAAGACCTTACCATGTTTCTTCATGTCCCCTTCAGTTTTGGATGTAGAAATTATAAAATCAATATGTATATCATGGATTCAATCCAATCTAACAATTTACTAAAGCTAGATACTGAATATCTTCTACAAATCAATTGCGGAAAAACACAATCGCCAATCACATGAAGCAAAGAAGAACCAATCTAACCACAACACAGATAATTTCTCGGGAAAAGCTTGCTGCTCAAAACCCCACTATATTCTATTGTATATTCAACATGGATACATGAAACAATTAAAATACAACTCTTCTCACAAGAGCCTCCTGTACTCAGCTAACTGTCTCACACTGTCCTCGACAAAACTAACCAACACTTAGCCAATTCTCAACCTCTAAACAACCTAGCTTTCTTGTATAATCCCTGAGGAATGCAATCCCTATTCTTTAAGAATTTTTGCCTTCCTTGACTGCGCAAGGAACTTGGGAAATCCAATGACTGTTTGGTTGCATGGTCCAACCCAATAATCCTACAAATGATAGTTAACATCTTTTTCACCTAGATCTCAACTAGGTCTCCATTGTAACTGACATGCATGATGCTAATAATAGTAAATCATAAGTTGCATGTTAGATCACTGATTGTGAATTAAATAATATTTCACAACTGAATTTAACTCACTTAACTGAGTTAAAATGATTGCAACATGCATTAACTAATGCACCACTGCACTTCAAACTCTGTTACAAGTAGAATTACTGTGCATGCCTCTCCAACTACCCTCAACTACCCTCAACTTTAAATTCATGAGCTAACTGAGTTTATCACACTTAGTTAACTATTACAAGTGATTTTGAGATTAGATTACAATTTATTGTCCATCTTAATTATGGGATAATTAAAATAGACATGCACCAAATTTAGCCCACACTAGTGTAGGTGTTGCTAAGATCTGTGGTCCCACACTAGTGTAGGCGCTGCTTTGACCTCCTAGTCCCACACTAGTGTAGGTGCTGCTTGGACCTCCTGGTCCCACACTAGTGTAGGTGCTACAATTTATTGTTGGAATTCAACACTCTCTCTCAACAAGAAAGGGATTATCCTTCACCCCGATCTTGCCTCTATGGTATTTGAATTTGCTCCTGGTGAGTGCCTTCGTTAGAACATATGCATCCTGATATTCCATGGGAATGTACTGAAGTAACATTATGCGCCTCTGTACACAATATCTGAGATGATGGTACCAGATGTCTATGTGCTTGGACCCATCATGAAACACAAGATTAACCGAGATTTTAATGCAACTCTAGTTATCAAAATGTATCACCATCGGATCCATCTGAGAACCAAACAAACCAACCAAGATCTTTCTCATCCAGATGGCCTCACATGAAACTTGACTTTCTACCATGTACTCTACCTCCGCTGAACTGAGTACCACAGATCGTTGCTTTCTGTTGTATCAAGAAACTGTTTTCAATTCTATGCTGAATATCCCTCCTAATGTGCTCTTTTTGTCTGATGGACTGACTGCCCAATCTACATTCGTGAAGCCTTGAAGCTTCACTCCCTCTGTCCATTTGTACCATAATGCATACTCTATTGTGCCCCTCAGGTATCTCAAGACATGCTTCCCCGCCTTCTAAAAGAGCTTGGTAGGCTTAACCATAGCTTGACTCGGCTAGTTAACTATGTAGAAAATGTCTGGTCTGGTGTTCACCAAGTACGTAAGTGAACCTACTAACTACCTGTAGACAGTAGCATCCACTACTTCTCTAGAAGTGGCACCCTCTTCCCTTCAATTTCATAGAAGAGGAGTGTCCATGGGTTTATAAATCTCTGTGTGAAACTTACCTAGTATCTCTTTGGCATACTTTCCTTGAGAAACAAAAATTTCACCATGTCGTTGCCATATTTCCAAACCAAGGAAATAATGAAGGAGTCCCATGTCACTCATTTCAAACTCCCTTGCAAGATCCTCCTTGCATGAGTGTATCAACTGCTCATCACAAGTCAAAATTAGATCATCAACATAAAGTACAATAATCAATAGCTTACCCTCAACCACAGTCTGGTACAGGTTTGCATCAGCTTCACTTTTGGTGAAGCCCATTCCGGTGAAATAGCTTTCAATATGAGTGTACCAAGCATGAGGTGCTTGCTTCAGCCCATACAATGCTCTCTTGAGTCAAACCACATGTGACTCACTCTCAAAGATCTCAAAACCTTATGGATGCTCTATGTACATTTTTTCCTCAATAACTACATTGAGAAATGTAGTTTTCACATCCATCTGATGAATGTGCCACCCCATCTGCACTGAGAGTGAAAGGATAGATCTAATGGAAGAGTACCTTGCAACTAGTGCAAAAGTCTCATCATAGTCGATCCCCTCAATTTGTGAGAATTGTGGGCCACCAATATTGCCTTGTACTTCTCCACACTCCCATCAACAACTTGCTTTACCTTGTAGATCCATCTGGATCCAACCACTAATTTACTGATCGATCTTGGGACAATATTCCATGCACTGTTCTTGACAATGGAGTCATACTCCTCCACCATTGCATCAACCCAAATTGGTTGTTGCACTACTTCCCAAAAGGAAGATGGTTCTGTCACAATACACCTACTCATAAGATCCATGTATCTAGTAAACCTTCCTGGAGACAGTCTTTATCTACGCAGTGAAGTAGGGGCTCCTACATTCTTTGGTGCATCAAGTCTCAATCTATTAGCTTTCATGGTGTGCCTTCTACCATTTCTGGTGGATGGCTCTGCATGAGTATTTTTTTCCACTCCATGATACTTCACATGTGGCTGCTCCACATCTTGAGGCTCATCCTTTGGAACCAAGAGTTCCTCCTCTGCATGCAAATCCATCTCCCTCTCAAGGGACAATCGCATGGATTTCTCCTCATCAAATTTTATATCCCATCGCACAACAGTCATTCTGTTGTTTGGAAAATACACCCGATAGTTGTGGGGAGTTTCAATGTACCCCATAAAAATACAAATCTCAGTTGTTGGTTCCATCTTATTCCTAGCGTCTTTGGTCACATGCACATACACAAATGAGCCAAAAATCTTAAAATGTGAAACATTAGGTTTCTTACCAGTAAAAGCCTCTTCTGGTGTACTCATGCCAAGAATCCTATGAGGACAACAGTTTTGCACAAATACCATTGTGATGCATGCCTTTGCCCACAGATGCATCGGTAGGCCCTGATCATGCAACATCACTCTTGTTTCACTACAATTTTTTTGTTCTTTCTCTCATCGACCCCATTCTGTTGTGGGTTATGAGGCACTATCAGTTCTATCTAAATTCCTTATATGCTACAAAAGTTCTTGGATTCATTGAAGATGTACTCACCACCATTTTCGCTCCTAAGAGCCTTCACATGCTTCCCCATGTCTTTCTCCACCAGTGCTTTGAAATCAAGAAACTTTGAGAATGTCTGATCTTTCTTCTGCATGAAGTAGATCTAGCACTTTTGAGAAAAGTCATCAACAAATATTACATAGTACTTATGCTTTTTTGTTGAAGCAACAAAGAATGGTCCACACATGTTTGAGTGAACTCTCTCAACGATTTTCAAAGCTTGGTTCTCCTTCTCATGAAAGGTGGCCTTTACATATTTTCCCATAGTACATCCCTTGCATGTGTCTGACTGCAAAAGTGTACACTTGGGAAGATGTGTAGAAATATGATGCATGAATTTTAAGGCGTTATGGTGAAGATGACCCAATCTCCTGTGCCATAACCCACCCTCATCCCGACTCACCACTTTGTCTTCCTTACCCATCAATGCTTCACAACCATCTACATCAAGTTTATAAAGATTCTTAACTTGAATCCCAATATTCTTGGCTTGTCCTGTTGTTTTTTGTCGCAGGAAAGCTTTTCCTTCACTGAAAACAACATCATAGCCTCTATCCTCCAACATTGCAACTGAGACTAAATTTTTCTTCAAGCCTGGTACATGCATTACATCTTTTAATTAAAAGGGTTTACCTGACCGTCCTTCTCCTCCAAGATACTGAAAATTTATTTGTCTCTCATCAAGTGAAAGGATGCACCACTATCCAAATACCACACCGATCCCAATGCACTTGACACCATGCATACAACGATCAAGAAGTCAAGCTCAAATCGCGAGGTTGTTACACATCATTTTGTCACCGTCCCTGCATTCCCTATTCCAAATACTGGAGGACCATTATATTGACCCATGTGTACTATCGCACATCATAATGAATGTCATTGCATCCCTTAACATGTCAGGAACAAAATATATATGGACCATTCTTGAAGTAAATCCTTAAAAACATGTACTTTTGGGTCGGCGCTATTGTGTAGTTTTGTCCTCGTGCTGATGGTCAGATTTACACTAGGCCCCGCACCATGGTCGCTTTGTTTGTGAAGAGCCTCCGTGCCGAGCTACTTTTGAAAGGTTTTTTAATATGGAAACAAAACTTCTAAGATCTAACAACTTCGTGAGCAGAGTCATGGATGTTTGTTCGACTCAATGAGGTCGAGTTTCTCCCTTTGGCCTTCTAGTTCCTACAAAAATGCGACTTCCCAAATGGATAGACCTTTCCTCCACCATAAGTGGATCCCAAAGCTCTTCCTCTACTCCTATAAATCCCTCTTCATCCCATTGATTCTTCTAGCCAGTCAGATATAGCTAGAATAGACTAGGAGCTGATAGCAGAGAATAGTCCATAGTTGTGAAAGAGAGAGTTTGAGCCTTTCGCCTCTTTGAGCTAAATCGACGAATGAATGCTTTGAGATGTGCCTCACTGAACCCGTCAAAGGAGGTCTACAACGTCAAGGCGCAGGTTTTAAACTCCCTTTTATATATATTAATATGAAATGACTAATTTCTGGTTCCATCTTTGTTTGTGTTAATGTTCAAAGTTTCTGACTCTCCTTGACTAGTTGGATAGTCATAGATGAATATGTATGCTCGTGTGCTTTTAGTGTTTGCTTGATCTTTGTGCAGGTGTATGAATATCGCTACCAACAGAGCGTAAGGCTTGGAAAACAAAGTTCGATGGATCGTTTAAACGTACTACATCAAGAGCTTTGGATTGAGGTAGGACATATATTCCAATCCACATATTGTTTATGAACTAGGAATTTATAAACCAGCATGTTCCCTTGTTGCTAGACCCACCCTAGGGCTAGAGGGATTGCCTCTGTTCGCACAGGGGATTTTCCTGCACAACAAGTTAGCGACCATACTAGGGAATGTCAATGCATGTTGTCTCTTATTGTTCGTTTTGAATTTTTTACTGTCTGTCCAACTTTGGCCAAATTGTCATTTCTCTGTTATTTTTGGCTTGTTTGACTACTTCTGGCCATCTAGCCTTTTCCTAAAGTGATAAGCCTAGTTTTTCTCAGCAAAACCTTGGTTTTTTCCTTTCTTTTCCTGTTCGGTGCTGTTGATTTTCTGACAGCTGTGCCCATCAGCATGAGTTGTCTTTACCACATATGTGATTTTTCCTACTCGGCGCTGAATGCTGCTGAACAACCATGCTAATTCCTGTAGGGTTAGACTTTGGGTTTTTTCCACTGAGTTTCCAGTGTATCTCATCCTTTAGATTAGTTTTTACTCTTGGATTGGTCCATCTAGCTCTTGTTTTCTAACTTGGTTGTCTCATTCGCTTCAGTTTGTGTTATCTCTCATTCGAATCGTGTGGCTTGTCCATCCTAGGGTTTCTAGATGTGTTGAACCATTCGCAAAGTCGGATGTTCGTTGGGTGTCTGATCTATTTATGATTCAGTTTGGTCATTCACTGTTCAGTCTTTTATGTGGTTACTTGGCCTTTTCAGTTGATTGTACGAGAAGTAGGGTTGTCAAGCTTTCATCCCATGTCTGTTTGATTGTCCCTCCATCGCTTGGGGCATATATCACATTGATCGTTGATTGGACTTAAAAGCCCTTTATTTTGTGTAAGGAGATTCATGCCTAGTTTTGAATGCATGTTTACATTTGCTTTGAGTTTATCTCTTCATATGTTGATGATTTCGTTTGAAGCTACTCGAAGCTAGTATTTGTTTTTTAGTGTAGCATTGCATTGTTGCTTCTCACTTATACGAAAGAACAAAAAAATTGCATTTTTCCTTCTCGTTTGGAAATGAAAAGTGATATTTTGCGTTAGTAGGTTTCTTTTTCATTGGAAATTGAAAGAAAAAAGAAGAGTTTTCATTTTATGCTTTGGCTATGCTAGTAGCATAAAGGAAAGGGTCATTTTTTTATTCATTTGACTCCTGCTTTGTTGCGAACCTCTATCCTCCACTTAGCTAGCTTTTCATTGAAATGAAATGGTATTCTTTCTCTCATATAGTCGTGCATTAGATATTTGAGGTAACATTCGGTAGGGCCTTTAAACTGAGACATAATTTCAAGATAAACCGTAAAATAAACTCAATCAACCTAAGGAAGCATTGAAACTTAACGCTCACACTTAGAGGCCTAGGCTAGTGACGTGTTCTGGTGTCATTAAACCTAGTAGTTTTCGCTCGCAATCTTGCATTAGACAACGCTAGTATGGACTTGTGCTCCCCATACCATCGCATATATAAAGGGAGACCCTTTTAGGTTGAAATCCTTTATCCATAGGAAGCCGATTCTATCGCACTGCAACTGTGATACACAAAACACAACATTTGAGGATATTTCCTGAACGTATGTTAAGTCCTTGGTAAATTTATTTGCCAAGATGTATATTGCAGTTCATGGGAGCTTGGTACACCCTTTTGCCTAGAGTTCCTAAGTAGTTATTTTGATCTTTCCGTGACTCTTTAAGTTTGAAAAGATCATCAAGCACGTGTCCTTTCAAGCTAGTTCAAACTGAAAGTGTCTAGACTCACCTTTTTTCCTTTTTATCGACTCTTAAAACATGAAAAGGCAGAGTCTTGTTTCAATGTTATAAAATTAAATGTCTGCGAAATATTCCTAGTTAAATTTGTATTCCTTAGTGATTCTTTAGGGTGAGATCGATGGCGGCAGTTCCTGAGTTTACCAACCAAGGAATCCCCTTGGATGGGAATCCTATTCATTTTCCTTCCTTTGGAAATGTTGTAGCTCCTTATATGGTGACATTGTCCCTCCCAGGATTAATCATTGGTCTGTCAGTTTGGTTATTTTCAACATGTGTGGTTTCAAACATCCAAACTACTTCCCAACCGAGATCTCCTCCCCCTGAACCATCTCAACCTCATGTCGATCTCAAATTTTACCCCTTGCCTTCTTCACCCATTTATTCACCTCGTTCTTCTTCTTCGCCTGCTTAAGGTCCGGATTCTAGTAACCAGGTGACTAAGAAGAAGAAGAAGGAAAATAAATTAGGGGGGAAATCGGTGGCCATCGCTACCGATTCAGCTAATATTGAGAAACCTCCCACTCCGTCTCGCAGAGTCAAATTCCCTTGCAAGTTATGCAAGGGTGATCATCTTCTTAGAGACTGCCCTAGTATTCCCAAGGTGTTGGAAGTATGGTCTGTTGGCCCAAACTAGCATTTGTCATTAGAATCTGGTGATCATGATGGTGATGAACCTTCAGCTATAGATCGTAAGGCTCATAAAGAACAGGGTAAGATCATATTTCCATATAGGTTATGTGAAGGGATTCATCCCATTCACCTTTTTCCTGGTCTAGATGAAGCCTCTAAGGTGTTGGATACCCTTTCAGTTTCTGAATTCTGTCTTCCTGTTGGTTACTGGAAGATTTCTTCGAGTCCTCGGTTCGCTGATCAAGTGATTGATTGATATTTTTCTATGGTCAATTCCGCTCTCTCCAAATTTCAGTCTCATGAGTCCATTCCCGACCAGTAATTGGTTGAGGAAAAGGTCAACCTAATTCCGCCTACGGTCCATCAAGTCTTTTTCGTAGAGAGTGGATCTCATACCACTCAAATTCTCTTTGTTTCCTCAGATTCTCCAGGATCGGAGGGAGATCCTCCTGTTCCCACGGTCAAGGAAGGTGATTCTCCGACTCTCATTCCCGTTATCGAGGAGGGTGATCCTCCTATTCCCTTAACGCAAGGGGATAATCCTCCCATTCCTATGGTCCCCCCTCCATGTAGTTTGGTCACTTCCTTTGATTTGAGTCGACTGGCAGGATATCATCTTCCTCCTTACATGCCTTTTGAGATTATAATACAGGCCTATAATGATAAGATTCAACAAAATGATGGCCCTAGTGAAAATTAAGCACCTACACTAGGTGGGGCCCGCAGGCTATTTTTAGGTGTACGTCTATTTTTAGAATGTTGAGAAATTCTATTTATAGCGGGAGTCTATTTATAGATGGTTGAGAAAATTCTATTTATAGATGAGTTTCTATTTTTAGATGCATGTGTGAAGTCTATTTATAGATTGCATGTCTAAAAATAGAATGCATGTCGATTATTATTATCTCTTAATAATAATTGGACAATAAATATTAATATATTCTATTGAAGCACTTGATTTCAGTTAAATGAAGTGGAAAACCAGTTGGCTGAAGGAATTTCAAGTTTTAAGTTTGTTTGGCGGGACATGCAAGTGGAATTAGTTGTAACTGAGTGATTCAAAGTTGTAAAGAGTTGGATGTGTAGTTATGTGAGTTGTAAAGTAGTTTAACTCAGTTAAGTGAGTTAAACTCGGTTGTGCTAGTTGTAACTAGTTGTAATTAAAGATACACTAGTGAGAGATTTATTTAAAATAATTAATTTATATATATAATATATATTAACAGACTATGTATGGGATCAGTGGAGACCCAGTTGAGAGATAGGTGAAAGGGACAGTTTGACTATCAATTGTGACATTAGTGGGTGCAATCATGCAACCACACACAAATTGGAGATGCCAATGATGATTTCTCAGTCAAGGCAAGGCAGTATCTCATTCATTCAGGGATTGTGATCAGCAGGGTTTGTGCAGTGGAGGCAGGCTGTCAAGAGGCAGTAAATTGGCGCATGTATTTGCCAATTTTTGTATGACAATGTGAGACGATTGTATATTGTACTGAGAGCTCTTGGATTAGATTTTTGTATGATATTGTTTCATGATCCATGATATATACATAATATATGATAGTGGGGTTTTTAGCTTTATGCTTTCCCGATAAAAACATATGTGTTATGTGTGATTGATATTTCTTCATGTGTTTGCAATTGGCGATTAATTTTCCGAAAATATTTTAGTATAAGGATTCTATATTTAACAATGGAATATAATTATTAGATCAGAAGAATCCAAGAAATGCATAATTGTATTAAAATTTCTACATGGTATCGGAGCAAAGAATATTGCAATTTTGAAGTAGTAGCTGAGTTTGTTGGTGGAAACAATTTGAATTTGATGCAAGAATTTATTGGTGCGAAAGTTGAGTAAACTTCAAAATGGCTTTCAATGGTTTGCGGCTAGAGTATGCACTCGAGGGCAGCTCGAACTACATTTCATGGAAGGACAAGATGGAGATGTTTCTTGAAGATAATGGCTTTAAGGAATTCATCGACAGTGATGTTTCTAAGCCCACTTTGACGGATGTTGCATTAATTGACGCATGTCAAAAGAAAGTAGAGAAGACGAGAAGGATTATGTTGGAAGGTGTACGAGACTACATTGTCTCAAGGCTTCATGGGAAAGCCACTCCATTTGCTATGTGGAAGGCTTTGACGAATCTTTTCCAAAGTAGGAACGACCATAGGAAATTGGCACTGAAGGATAAACTCATAAAGAACAAGATGGAGAAGGGCGACAATATTTCTAAGTATCTCACAAAGTTTGTCCAATGTCGGGATGAACTAGGGACTGTGGGAATCACAGTTGCTGATGATGATTTGGTGAGCTTGGCTCTCTTGTGACTTCCTAAGAGTTGGCATAGTTATCAAGACTCTATCAACGAACGAGAAAAACTGTCAGATTGGGAACAACTGTGGTCAGATCTAGTGCAGAAGGAGTTCAAGTGGAACACTAGAGATGGCTCTTCATCAAAGCATGATGATGAAGAGGATTTTGCCTTGGCTTCCAAGGAAAGGAAAGGGAAGGGGAATAAATTCCATTCAAAATATGAGTCTACAGGCAAGAAGTTGGATTTGTCCAAAGTGAAGTGTTTTCACTGTCGCGAACATGGGCATCTCGCCATTAACTACCCACAGAAAAAGAAGAACAAGAAGGTTGCTGTAGCTGCAGCTGGTGAGGCCCTTGCCTCGCAATTTGAACTTGATTTATCTTTGATCACATTCTTGGTTTAAAGTGCAATGGGATCGGTGTGGTATCTTGATAGTGGTGCTTCCTTCCACATGACGGGATATAAGGAGCTTTTCAGTGACTTGGAGGAGAAAGATCCCCAAATGCATATAGATATGGGTGACGATGGACGATACAGTGCGACTGACATTGGTACCATTATCTTTGAGAGGGAGTCAGGTAAACCATTTCAATTGAAATATTTTATGCATGTTTCAGGTCTAAAGAAAAACTTGGACTTAGTTGCGATGTTGGAGGACAGAGGCTATGAAGTTGTTTTCAGCGATGGAAAAGCTTTCCTACGACACAAAACAACGGGTCAATCCAAGAGGATAGGGATTCGAGTTAAGAATCTCTACAAACTGGAGGTAGAAGGCTGCGCTGCCATGATGGGCAAGGCAAAAAATGTGGTGAGCCGAGATGAGGGTGAATTACGGCATAGGCAATTGGGCCATCTTCATCATGGAGCTTTGAAAGTCATGCAGAAAATATTTACTGGGAACACTTGCTCAGTTAGATCAGTGTAAGGGTTGCACCATGGGGAAGTATGTAAAAGTCCACCTTTCATGAAAAGGAGAACTGTGCTTCGATGATCCTGGAGAGAGTTCACACAGACGTGTGTGGACCATTCTTGGTTGCTTCAATGACAAAACACAGGTATTATGATATTTTTTTTTTTATGAATTTTCTTGTAAATGTTGGATGTTATTCATGCAAAATAAAGATCAAACATTCTCAAAGCTCTATGAGTTTAAGGCATTGGTTGAGAAAGAGTCGGGGAAGCAAGTGAAGGCTCTGTAGAGCGATAATGGTGGATAATACATCTCGAACGAACTCAAATACTTAATTAGCAAAGAAATAATTTGAAGGGAACTCATAACGCCTCATAAACCACAACAAAATGGGGTCGCGAAGAGGAAGAAAATAATGATCGTGGGTGTTGCACAAGCGATGCTACATGATCAGGGCCTAACAATGCATTTGTGGGCGAAAGCATGCAACACTGCGGTGTTCGTGCAAAACCATTGTCCTCATACAGTACTTGGCACGAGTACACCCGAAGAGTATTTTACTGGTAAGAAAACAGATGTTTCTCACTATAAAATTTTTGGCTCATCTGTTTATGTGCATGTGACCAAGAACACCAGGAAGAAGCTGGAGCCAACCGCTGAAATTGGGATATTTGTGGGGTACACAGAAACGCCCCATAATTATCGTGTGTATTTTCCAAACAATTGAATGACTATGGTGCGATGGGATGTAAAATTAAATGAGGAGAAATCCATGCGGTTATCGCTTGAGAGGGAGCTAGACTTGCATGTAGAGGAGGAACTGTTGGTTCCCAAATATGAGTCTCTAGATGTGGATCAACCACAGGAGGAGGTTCATGGAGTGGAGGATTCCAGTCACACAGAGCCAAACATCAAAACTGGCAGAAGGCGTACCACAAAAGCTGAGAGGCTGAAGCTTGATGCATCACAGAATGTAGGAGTCCCTACTTCACAGCGCAGACAGAGACAATCTCCTGAACGATTCACTAGATACATGGCTCTCGTGAGAAAATGTATCGTGACTGAGCCATATTCCTTTCAGGAAGCAGTGCAGGAGCCCACATGGGTAGATGCAATGGTGGAGAAGTATGAATCCATTGTCAGAAATAGTGCTTGGGAAATTATTCCAAGGCTAGTTTATAAATCAGTGGTAGGTTCAAGATGGATCTACAAGGTAAAGCAAGTTGCTGATGGGAGTGTTGAGAAATACAAGGCCAGATTTGTGGTCTGGGGCTTCTCACAGGCCGAGGGGATTGATTATGAAGAAACCTTTGCACCTGTCGCACACTATTCTTCGATAAGGACCATCCTTTCTCTCTCAGTGCAGATGGGTTGGCACATTCATCAGATGGATGTGAAGACTACATTCCTTAATGGGATCATTGAGGAAGAAGTGTACATTGAGTAGTCTAAAGGATTTGAGATCTTCAGTAGCAAGTCACATGTGTGCATACTCAAAAGAGCATTGTATAGGCTGAAGCAAGCACCCCATGCTTGGTACACTTGGATTGACAACTATTTCACCGGGCTTGGCTTCACCAAGAGTGAGGAGGATGCAAACCTATACCAAATTGTGGTGGAGGGTAAGCTTTTAATCATTGTTCTTTATGTTGATGATTTAATATTGACTGGGGATGAGCAGTTGATACACTCATGCAAGGAGGACCTTGCAAAGGAGTTTGAGATGAAGGATATGGGCCTCCTTCATTATTTCCTTGGATTGGAACTATGGCAATGAGATGGTGAACTTTTGTGTCTTAAGGAAAGTATGCAAGGGAGATACTGGGTAAGTTTCACATGGAGGGCTGAAAACCCATGGATACTCCTCTTCAAGGAAACTGGAGGAAAGAGGATGCTACATCTAGAGAGGTAGTGGATGCTACTGTCTATTGACAGTTAGTGGGTTCGCTAATGTATTTAGTAAATACAAGACCAGACATATGCTATGCGGTGAACCAGCTTAGTCAAGCAATGGTTAAGCCTACCAAGTTCTTTTGGAAGGTGGGCAAGCATGTCCTGAGATATCTCAAGGGCACATCTAAGTATGGCTTGTGGTACAAACAAACAGATGAGGTGAAGTTTCATGGCTTCACAGATGCAGATTGGGCAGGCAGCCCAACGGACAGAAAGAGCACATCAGGAGGGGTCTTTAGTACCAGATCTATAGTTTTTTCTTGGTACATCAGGAAATAGAGATCCGTGGCACTTAGTTCAGCGGAAGCAGAATACATGGCACGAAGTCAAGATGCATGTGAGGCTATCGGGATGAGAAAGATCCGGGTTGGTTTATTTGGTTCTCATTTAGATCCTACAGTGATTCATTGTGATAATTAGAGTTAGATTAAAATTTTGATTAATCATGTGTTTCGTGATAGATCTAAGCATATAGATACCCGGTATCATCATATCAGAGATTGTATGCAGCGTAAGATCATGTTGCTTCAGTACATTCCTACGAAAGATCAGGATGTAGATATTATGATGAAGGCGCTCACCAGGAGAAAATTTGAATACCGTAGAGACAGGATCAGGGTGAAGGATAATCCCTTTCTTGTTGAGAGGGAGTGTTGAGATTCAAAAAGATGATGATCCTAGTGAAAATTAAGCACCTACACTAGGTGGGGCCCGCTGGCTATTTTTAGGTGTATGTTTATTTTTAGAATGTTGAGCAAATTCTATTTATAGCGGGAGTCTATTTATAAATGGTTGAGAAAATTATATTTATAGATGAGGTTATAT